>CM065729.1:66420214-66512714 GCA_033310375.1 Conus canariensis
CAGTGTCTAACAGAATGTTTGAAGCAGGTCAGCTCAAGACGCCATTTGCCCATGCGTGCAACGAAAGCTATGGTCACTTCCAATACACAAGGCTGAAGACTAACACACCAAACAAAACATCCCTCTGAAGGTGAAAGTTCACTGTTTAGTAATAAGTTATTCATAGCATGCCACTGGGTTTTGCAGGCTGAAAGATAGTAAACTTGCACGAGTTTCCACGTTTTCTACTTTGGAAACTGCGTACACTGTACTCAACGAGCAAGTGTTTTGCACAGGGGTACCATGATTCGGAGAGAGTTGAAACGTTCTCCCAGGACTGAAAACACAAAAAGTGAGGCCTAGAGATGTTGGGGAACTCATGTATGCAAGACAACTGGTGTCTCTCTTTCCTTCCTTTTGATAGCAAAAAAATCCCCAAAGATTGAATGCTGCAAGCCTACTGGGGATGGTTAAACGCACATGTACGCAAAGATCTCACCAGGGATGAACTTTGCGAGTTTTTGCAGAGCAATGAAGAAGGAGGAGGATTGTGGAAGTTGTTCATATCCCAACTACATCTCCATAACGAATATGTTGTCAGTGAAGCTTTTTATGTCTTGCATAATAATACACAGTGCAATGGTGTTGTTTTTCTCCGTATTGATAACTCGTCCTGTCCATCATTTTTTTTTTTTTTTTTTTTACTTCGTTTCGTCTTTCTTGTTTTCTCTCCTTCCAGAACCCAGTGAATCAGGTGACCATATCGCAACAGGAAGGATGGGAGAAACGTGTGATAAAGAGTTGAATAACAAATGCATGGGTTGGAGTTACCATACTACTTCATAATACATCGGCAGTAATGTAGAACTTCTTTGATGCTTCATAATAAATCATAGATGATCACCTGTAATGTGCAGCTTCTGTGGTTTATCGTAGTACACCGTCACTGGTGTATGATTTCTTCAGGTTTTTTTGTTTTGTTTTGTTTTTGTTTTGTTTTTTAAGCTTTGATCATAGCTGTAGACATCAACTGGTTTTGAGACCAGTTCCGGCAGAAGTTCTGATATAAATGTATACGTATCAGCTGAAACCATATCAGGAGATTTTTTTTATTGTTTAAAGTGTACTGATTCTGACTTAGCTTTATCCATGTTGGACATTACTTTTGAATATGATCATGAATTCAAATCAAGGTTTGTAAAGTCAGTGTTAAACTTTGAATGTCATCAGTGGAATGGGAAACAACCTGATTGTCTTGGTGATGAGTAGTGTGCATGGTGGAAATAGGAATGTGGACAAATGCAGTGGTCTGTATCATGTACGTCTGACTGGCTCTGTACCATTTATACCATCTCGTCTTCCTATCCATTCCTGTCCGTTAGCATTTGAGGATGAACCACATTTCATCAGGAGGGAGTGTATACGTCAGTTTAACATCTTTTCATACTGTTGTGGGTGTTCTTTTTTTTTATGAAAAGGAGGGTGTGAATCTATATTTTCTATTTGTGTGCCTGCACTTATTGCACAAGAACAGGAACAGAGAAATAGATGCTTTAGGTTTGATTGGTGTGTGTGTGTGATGTGGTATGAGAAAGAGAAAGAGCATGCATCTCAGAACTGTGTAGATCTGCTTCACCCAGAAGTTGTTTCTAAAGACAAAACACCACTGCTGGGATGCAAGTACTATTGTTGGTGGTGTTTGAACTCCAGAATCAATTTGCCTGTTCTTTCTTGTAAGTGAAGAAGATGAAAGAAAAAAAAATGAGGTGCAGGGAATGTCTTAACCTGAGTTCAGGTTTTGATCAAGTATTAAAAATTCATTTCATGAGAGAACTGCCAGGTTTTAAGTTCCCATGGCAATTTTTTTTTTCTTCAGCGTTCTTAAGATCTGTTTATGCTGTCCATATTTGATGGTGGAAAATTCTCCAGCCCTGGTATGGTCTGTGTCGGTGGGCAGGGCAAAGAAGACATTGGGCTGTTGACATCATGACTTGAGAGTAGACTAGAAAACAGTAGTAGGAAATGTCTTTAGGGGGCCATTCAGAAATATTCCTTGAGATGATCAGAGTGATGATTTCGATGTGGCTGTGACTGATACCAGACCCCAGAGGCGGCCCACATTCTGGAATGGTGGTAATGCTTCAGACATGGCAGCCCTAAGGATGGAGAATGAATCATTGAAGGACATGGTGTGCAGGGTGAAGCATAGTGCTGTGCATGGTGACTGACTTGTGGTTTTCTGTCATTCAGTCACGCTGTGTGCAGGGTCAGCAAGCGTATGCTGTGATCATCTGCACCTCAAAGAAAAACGTCTTTTTTACAGTGCGTGTTTTAAGCATCTGGTCATAATACATGTCAAAGTGAGGGGGCAAAGGAGGGGTGTGTTGTGTGTCTTTTAAATCGTGCATCTTTTATTTGTGATGTGCAGGCAAGAATATTGGAGACTTTCCATCTTGACATAATGGTCTTGGGTGGAAGAAAGGACTTAACGGTTGCTTTGTTATTGTAGGGAATGGATGGTGGTGTGTCTTAGATCTGATCAGTCATATGACGAGCTAAATATTGTTCTCACTCTCTCTCTTTGTCTCCTTATTCCCATCTTCCATTCAGTGTATGTTTCTTTCTTTTTTTTTGTACAGCCATTCTCCCGGTATGCATATGTTTAATACTTGCCAAGACACGCTTCATCTCCTGTGTATTCTGTAATGCACATCAGAATGAGCTTGTTGTGTGTCTCACAGTTCGTTTGCTTTACCTGCTAACCAATTTATTTAAACTCAAGCGACAGGTCATTTTGTTTTTGAATTACCTTGAAGTTGAGATTGTGTAAGAGTTACGAGTCAGTTAGCAGTTATTTCAGGCACTTTTTGAAACCAGGTTGCATTTTCATACAAACTGTTATATTACCCATAAGATTTCATACTGGCAAGAAATTTTCAGGGGAGGAAAACTCTTTGTTGATATTTTAAACCTTTTAATGCTTTGATCTTTAGATTTGTTTGAATTGGTAAGATGTGTGTAGGAAAGAAGGATAAAATGTCATTGAGTCCATCAATGAATCCATTGTGCTGTTTCGATGGATTACCATGAGATCAGTTTATCAGGGGATGTCAAAAGCATATACCTAACATAGCACACAAATCACTACATCGTTGCTTTAAAGACATTGTAGGGACCTTTCTGTAGATCTGTATCAGAGCGACTGCCCAAGACTATTCATGTCTTTGGAGGATGATGAGGGCTTTTCCGAATTGATTTGTTTCCCTGTGTTCCAGTAATTTTGTGCAATTAGTTTCCCTGCAGCTCCTGTCTATATTTGAGCAGACCTTCGGACTGTTTTGAGGTATCAGGGGGTCAAATGACACATTGATGGTGGAAAATGATGGGCTCATATCGAAACAATTTTGGACAGTGTTATAGTTTGTTGACAAGGAAAATCCATGCTGGTTGATGATTGAGCCAAGCAAAAAAAAAATAAATAAATAAAATGATGTGTATATGATAATTAGGGTGAGGATGATGGTGATGGTGGAGAGTGTTATTGTTGTTTTCCCTCCTCTCTCTCTCCTTTTTTCTTTCTGAGAGAAAGTCGCTTCATAAGTATATTCTCCATGTTGGGGACATCATAGTGAGCACGGACTGGAAATGTTATTTCCCTTGTTTTGTGTATTTTGTTGTAGTTAAATGTAGGATGAAACCTAAATGTTGCATTAATAACATTTACTAGCTGTTTAACCTGGCTTTATGTGGTCCATAACATCCTTCATTGCAAACACCACCACCACCACCACCCCTCCTCTTCCCATTCCCTCCATCACCCTCTGTCTCAGTGGAAAAAGCGCAATCCAATTTACGAGAAGGTTTTGAAAATAAATGTTGTGGCTGCTTGATTTAGGCTCATTACTCTTTAACTGGAGAGGTAACCCAGCATCACCTGGTCTATAACCACCATCCCACCATTGCATACCGCATTCCACCTTCACATCTTCTGTCTCTTCGGTTTTTAACTCCTCAGTCCAATTCCAAATGGGAACACTCAGTTGACCATACGCTCATGCACTGACTCGCATACACGCACAGGCGCGCACGCACGCACACACACACACACACACACACACACAGTATGTTATGATTTATTGTGAGGATTAAGAGATGCTGCAAGAGACAGAGGGGTGTGAGAGAGAGGGGGAGGGAGGAGTGAGCAAAGGGGGTTTGGGGTGGGGTGGGGGTGGGGAGTAAGTAACGGAGAAAGAGAGAGAGACGCCCCTTTCCCCAACCTCCCCCCCCCCACCCCCACCCCAACCTTCCACCCCATGCTGCGTCTCCTATTATTTTCTTTTCTTTTTTTTTTAACAAAGTGTTGATCACACAATGGCCTTTTAAAGGACTTCAGTTACCTCCTTTATGAGTGTGGGAAATAAGTAACACTCAGATCCTAATGGCATTTGATGCGTGGGAAATGACACACACAGTGTATGCTCGTAAGGCGGTGGAGCAGGCACTGCCAGTTTTTCTGCCTCTTGTTCCAGCCAGTGTTGTCAACAGGCGTGTCAGCCATGGTAATCCAGTGGTTGAATCAGATTAATGCTAATTACTCTCATTTGGAGAGTTTTGAGGCTGGAAAAGTTCACGACTGACTTACGCTGGGTGGTAACCATCACCTCTGCTTGATAGCTGAGTGAGGTATGCAGCAGTTTTGATGTGATGTTGGCTGAAAAATCTTAATAATTCTTACTGAAGCGTAGGACAGTACTAGATTTTAGATGATCATTTTTTTCATATTTCTATGAAAATCTATAGAGAGATAGTTATCAATTAGAAACACTTTTCACAGTGTTTATGCACAACGGAGAATTTGCGATTTTGGTTTTTATTTTGTTCTTTTTATCACTCAAATATTGCTTGTGTGGAATCATATGATAGATGGAGCTTTTTACTTCTAACGTTTTGGAAGAAGAAACTTAAGGTTTGGCATTGACAAGTTGGTTCTGTTTCTAGCTTACGATAGACATTTTTGTTTTTTCCTGAGAGCCACAACATCCAATCGACTGGGATATATTATCACATTATTATTATATATATTATTATTACATGTGATCCCTCCCACGAAGGAGAGAATTAGGCACTAGCACGTGCAATTGGAGGAAATGTCATTGCTGCTGGCCTGTTCACTTACATATTCCTGATGTAGCTTTAAACACAGCCATTTGAAAGAGAACAGTGCAATGCACTGCAGCAGGAAAGGTTTCTCACTTTGTCCATGTGATCTTATGCTGCATGGAACATCGATTCATCACAATGGTCTGACATCAGCTGATCAGTATACACCCAACAGTCGCTTCTGGTCAAAATACTGCACATTTCTAAAAAAAAAAATTAATGGTAATGTTTCAAGCACATCAACAGTCTTACTCTTTTGTTTTACTCTGACCTTTTTGTTGTTGTCGTCTTCCTTTACCCGTCACCCAATGTTTTTCTCCTGTTGTGGACCATTCTCTTGTTTGTCTGTTCTTGAAGGTCTTTCTCTTGTTACAGTACATAGCTTGCCAGCTTTCTTTGTTGTGATGTGCTAAGTAAGTAATGAAAATGTAAATACTGCTTAGACCAGACACTAGCTGTCCATTGTTTAGTGTGTGTTTCCTCTGTACCCCTTCAGGTACTCTTGGTTTTTGTGTGCTTTTATGAAATGGGGTGAGAATGGTTGACACCCTCAGCTTAGACTAGTTGTATTTGCCAGAAGGATATCCAGTTTAGTCACAAGGATATGAATGGCCGTCCATAACTGTAGGTAACTGTGTAGATTCTGTGGCAGGATTTCAGGAGAGGCCTTCTTTTCCATGGAGTCAGCCCCAAGAGGGCCCGGAGTCACTGGCTGAGCTGTCGCTACTCTTGACACTGAAAACTGGGATATAGCAATTACAGTGGACATCGTATGTTCTGTTGCTGGGATAGCGTTCTGTTGCTGGGAGTGGGGGGCTGTTAAGCAGAAATGTACAGTTAACGTAATTTGAGTATAGAGAGTTTTTTCATTTTTTTAATCTGGATGCTTATGTGGCTTGGTGCTGGATGTTTCGGTGAAGAGGTTGTAGGGCTGCCGGTGGCTGGTTCCTACTGCACCGACCTGTATTTTTGTTAACTGTGATTTGTGTTACGGACGACTCTCGGTGTTAAGTTTGTTGTGTTGATCGGGGAGGGAAGTGATTTGGGAGTCCTGGGTTTTTCAAGACATTTGCCGCCTGGTGCCATGGAAGGGGTGTTTAGTACTTGGTGCATTCTTCAAGCCTGTGTGAGTTGTGTAGAAAGACTGGGTCATGTAGTGATAGGAGCTGTAGCAATGTGTACTGATGGTCCTTATTAAGTGTTCGCAGACCTGGATCTGGCCCTTTTCTGTGTTGTGATGACTTTGAGGATGTGTGCAATATACTTTGGGCGAGGGTGGATTTAGCCATGTCAGGGTGGACACTGTCCATGTCTTTTCTGTGGTCATACCTTCAGTGTTCTGAAGCAGTTAGACACTGCACTGTTTGCATCTCTGGGAGGAAGAATTTTCTGTAGGTGTGTTTGTATATATTTTCATTTCTCTCCAATATAAGAAAATGTAGAATCACAGTCTGCAAATCCATGTGTAGAACCGCTATGTTGAAAGCTAGCAGCCCAACCACAAGAAAGAGCAAGTTGCGCTAGGTGCACCTTCTCTTATAGAAACTGTAGTGTTGGGTTTCAGTCAGCATTCACATGAGATTCATTCCTTAGTTGGATATATTTGTTTGGTTTTGCTGCAAAGTATTAATGCACAGTCCCCATTTCCCCACCCTTTCCACTTGTGCATATGCATGTGTACAGAACGGTAATTTATCGCTCAAATATTTGTTGCCCAACACTGTGGTTCTGATATGCTTAATGTTTCATCTAGTCGTTTGATCTGTATGACATGTTCAGCAATGATATTTGTGGCCCATGTACAGAAATGCTGCAGTTAGAAGTGTGAAGAAATTGACAACCTACCATTTGATGCATGTGGTCTGTTGTGTTATTAAACTGTATCCAACAACTAGTGTACCAATCTGAGCTTGTATGATCTGCACAGAGTTAGGTATGTTTGTCGTCTTTTTGTATGATGAAAGGCATCTCATGGTTTTGTGGTATAATATCCTGTGTTACTGACAATGAAACACATTCCTGAACCTGACAGTTTGTACACAGCACGATGTGAGAAGATAAACTATGTGTGGCCATTGGTTGGGTTGTATTCCATTCGCTCTCATTTATGTGCCAGATATCAGCTTTGTCCGTGTGTCTGTCTCTCTGATATCGTCTTGATTGGAGAAAGTGTTAAAGACACAAGTTTTGGGGCATGTGAAGTGCATTCAAATGAAGCTGTTGTTTGTCAAGTTTATACACAGTCCTGTCCATCAAAGACTTCTCCACTTTGAGTGTTGTATCACACCCATCAAAGAGTAAAAACATAATCTCCTGAGTGTATCCAAGCACAATCATCGCCAGTACTGTGCTAGTACAAATAATTGTCCTCTCTATTTTGTGACAGTACTAACATCACCAGAACTGCTACGCTATAGATTTATACACAACAAATGATGATTGCTGCTCTTCATCTTGACAGATTCTTTTTTTTTATTTTTATGTCAGCATTGTGAAATTCCTCGACAACACAAATACAACTTTACTTTAAGGTGTCAGATTGTCCAGAGAGTGAGAGAGAGCGAGTGTGTGCCAGGTGGAAGGAGCATCACTGTGTGTTGGGAGTGGAGGGACGGTGAAGTGCCTGCAGTGGCTTTCCAGTGTGCCTGCCACATAGTCTGCCTGTACCGGACCTCGCCGTGCAATGTGGGACAGTGACCATTTGCGCTGGATGGTGTTGTACCCCTTCTTAACCGATTTCCCATTCATTCCTATTCTAGCACCACCTGTTTGTAAGTGCATGTGTCAGCAGTCTGGCGTGTCATTAAGATGCGAGTTGTCTTTGTGCTGCTAAACTTCTCATGTCGCTGCTTTCTGTCTGTCCCATTTGTGAATGAGTTGGATTCTGTGTACGTACATGCCTGGGTCTAATTATGTAGACCTCCCCTCAAGGAATAAATTGCTATTTAACTAAAACATTTTGGGTTGGTTTGTGTGTGTGTGTATATAGAATGTGCGTGTGTGTAGACGAGTGCATTCTGTAACGTGATCTTTAAACAGGGTTCATACACATTTCCATACCCAAAAATTAAGGACTTTTTAAGGACTTTTGAAGCACCTTTTCTTTAATTTAAGGACTTACTTCACGGATAATTTTAAGAAAAATAATAATGAAATTCAGACACAAATAAAATCATTTGCTGTTACTCTTCAATACTCACATCATGGATCCTCTGCGAGCCTAGATTTTACAAATCTCAGCTGTTATTGTTAATATCAGTATAGACACAAATGTATGTTTGTTACACTACAGCAGAGCAAAGTAGGATTCTCACTTCTTGTGATCAATTGACAAAAATGTTCGAAAATGTTCACTGTACACAACAGATTCTCCAATCCTGCAGTTGACAAAAATGTTTGTTTGCCTGACTCCCAGAATTTCAGTTCTTGTCAGACATGTTTGTTTGAAGTCACTGAGGGTAAAATGCCTCCATAACTAAAACTCGACATGTCACAACACTGGGGGCATAAACATCAAAACACTGAGAGGATGCAAGTTTTTCTTTCACCACACTGAAACTGTTTGGCAACTGCACAGCCCGAGAACATTGGCTGGAACAGATTTGAACTGCCTTCACACGAACGAAAGCTGTAATGCCTTGTCACTACTTTTAAAGTCCACAGTATTTCAGCTTTCATTGCCTGTGTTTTAGTACGGCTCAGGCTGTTCACTGACATCTGAGTTGGAGCAGAACTGTTGGTTGATGAACTGCAGGATGGTGAACTGCTAGAAGTGATGGACTGGTCGCTCATTGTAGAATTTAAAAAAAAACAAAAACAAACTTGAAACACGAACTGCAGAATATGAAGCCTTTTTCAGGTCACAGTGATTTTTTCCTTTTCGATGGCTATTTACAGCCGATTCTCCATTGAACTAATGTCTATGATCTTGCAAATGTGGCAAAAGGCCTTGCATCTGTCTCCACCTGGGTCTGCCTGCAGCCATTCTTTGTACTCGTCTTTTTCCAGCCAAACCATGTTAAACAAACACTTCGGCGGCATGCTGACTTCTCAATTTCAAAACGGTGGAACATTCATTCACATACACGCATGCGTTATGAAGACCGGTAACTCTGGTGTTTTGACCTATAGCAGACGACGTATCAGTGAGATCGTTGATCTTAACTCCGACTTCCTTTTTTTTTTTTTAATTCAATTTCAAGCTTTTTTTTTTTTTTTTTTTTTTTTAAACAAACGAGATTTCACACAGACTTTATTCAAAATCATAGGCAGTGACAAAATTTAAGGACTTTTTAAAGACCTTTCAGCAAAAGCCTGATTTTTAAGGAATTTTAAGGCCTTAAAAAGTATGCCCTCAAAATTAAGGACTTTTAAGGACTGTACGAACCCTGTTAAAGAACGTTTGTTGGCACAGGCCTCTTCTTGATGTGGTTCAGGTGCATGAGACATTGCGATTTGTATCTAATCGGATACAATCTTTCTGACAGATCACTTTATGCCTGCATGCACGTACATACCCAGACTGTTCATTGGCAGATTGATACCTGTACAGGTTTTTGAGGTTGGTTTCACACTGAAGGTATCAAAACCTTGATTTATCATAATTTCTCTCTCTGTATATATTACATACATTGATACGAGCAAAATCAAAATCAATTATCAATGCAACAAAGTATCTCCCAATTCACCTAATGATACCATCAGTATGCAAATGCTATCTTGCGGATGTAAAATAATGGGATCCAGCATTAACACAGCACTCCATTCAAATTCAAGTTTTCATATTTTTTTAATTCTTTTTCTCGGCCTTGCAGCATTCCACAAACTGTTTCAATTCAAATATTCACAAAACAAAAATCAGAAATATTTACATTCATGCCTTTAATTATTCAAGATGTATTAATATATAATTCACATCAATGGCTCCAAAATATAGAAAAAATATAAATTAATGACAGACCAACAATTTGCTGACAAGCAAAAAAAAAAGAAAAAAAAAAGAAGCTTTGGATACAGTGACTGTTAACACCACCCTACGATTTTATGGCTAAGCAATATGCAAAACAAAACAAAACAAAAAAATTATCATCCTCTGAAATCATTCCAATCTGCGACGTAGCAACTCACTTCTTCCACTCTATGCAGAAGAGGGATACAGGGGGAGGGAGGGGGGATCTGTGATGGAGGGAGAGAAATCTCGATCACAAGTATGTGCACTGCCATACATACACAAGAAACCAATTCAAACAGGTGAAAAAAATGGAATGATTTCATAACAATAATTTGCTTTGAAGTCAACAGCACAACATGTACATCACTCATTCTCCCAAGTATCCACTGGTTCTTTTCTTCTGGTAAGTGATGTAGGAAAAGGGCGAGTGCTCCTTGTGACACCATCCTCTCATAAGAATACTCAAGGTTATGGTCCAAGGAATGAACATTATAAATGCTTAGACAGCCTATAAGCAAGCCACTGCAAATAATAAGAGTGAACTGTAATGAACTACTGCTAAACACCCCCACATATACGTCGACACATTCAAGTGAAAACGGGCACTGACAAGCTGCAACTAAGATCAAGTCCATCCAAAATTTGCGTGGTAGCTTGATGACAAAGAGCGTTACTCCTGAAACATTATTGCATGAGAAAAGCAAACAACACTATCAGAACCTGGAGTATCTTTACCTAGAGACAGACTAAGAAAATGGACAGGAGAAAAGCAGAACGCTGCATTTTCAACTAGAAGCACCACTGATGTCCGCCAATGAGGTTCTGATCAAGATGTTATCATTCAACGATATCAAACTATCCGAGAAGGCAAATACCAGTCATTTTGGCATACAGCACCAAGCGTACCACCTTATCTGACAGTAAAATAGCTTTCAACATCATCTGTGGACCAGGTAAAGCGTACATACACAAGAAAAGTGCTTAAAAGAAACTAGTAGGGAAAAAAAAAGACAAACTTTGTGATATAAGTACCAGGAGTGTGAAAAGCATTTAGAAAAAGAAAATGAAAGGGTTTTACCTTTAACCTGAGCAGTGGATACACAGAGTACTCTGCCCGGCTAACAGTGTTGCCTAAATGTAAAGCATACATCCAAAACCAACTTTCATTTTCATACCACACTGTGAAGAGACACAGTCAGACAACACGTTCTATGAATAAGTTTCCTTCAAGCTCTTTCTTATGGGGGATGAAGACTTCAGAGCTGAGGACATTGTATTGCCGGAGTCTGAAGCAGATGAGACCAACTTTGATCCCAATCGTGAGAGCAGTTTTTTTCATGAACATGATCGTAATTCTATGCCGTCACCTGTAGATGTTCTCGTTTCTAGTGTTGTTGGTTATGATTTCATCATATCCAACAGATGTGGGTGAATTTTAAATCTTTGTTCTTGTCTCTTTAGTATACTTTTATAGTTCTTTTCTCTTTTTCTTTTTTAGATTTAAAGGCAGAACAATAACACAATTGTGATTTAGCTGAGTCCAGCATATATAAGGTAAAATGAGTGCAGGCTAATGGAAAAGAACATCAAACAAAGCCAGACATTTGTGCTTCAAATAACAGCAGCTGCAAGATGCTGAACATGAAGACCTCGTTCCAGTTACTGGGTATGCTTCTTCAACCTTCACTGTGAGCTTGTTGGAGCACACAAACCACTCAATTACAGCAAACGACAGTTAACTACAGCAGGCCAGTCATTTAATTAAAAATCCATCATTGAGAAGTTGGTAATGTAGCAGAACATACAGCTAGCTGTCACAAATCCATCGTTCACTTTTAAACCATAAACCACCACCACCTGCACAATACAATCATCTGAATATAGAAACGGCAAAAAAAAAGTGTTCTTTCTTTCAATGTAAGTAAAAAACAAAAAGTTATTTCTTTTACTGTAGGTCAGGCCAGTTTCCTGTTTACTGTGGTTTTTTGTCTTCACCTGACTAGACCTTATATCAAATGTATTAATGACTTAACCAATGATGTCACATGCTCATCAGTTATCACCTAACATGCATTATGATGCATTCAATGAAACATACATCATCAGACAGAAAACAAGCCATTGAAGTTATATCACCATGTATCAACACTATGTTCAAAACACCTGACACGCACCATGGAAAAGAAATTGAGCCGATATGCAAACAACTGATGCACATCATTCCTTTTAAGCCTTTCAAGGTTAAGTTACCTTCACAGCAGTCAAATCAAAGAAAACCAATTCAACAACGAACTGCAAAATCATAGCTAATTCGACTTTTTTTTTTCAACACATGATTTTCATTAACATTACATGCCACCTGCCCTTATCACAAACACAGTGACAACACACATCTTCCACACCACTTCAAGGGGGCGAATGGGAGGACACCTCATTGTGTAAAAACATTCCTGAATTCTCATACCTTTCATGACACGGCTGCTTCAGTTGAACTATAGCCCAGCTGGCCATGCATGGCCAAGGCAACGCAAGCTGAATGGAAACTGATGAATCGTAAATATCAGCTGACAGTACAAGATGACAGCTACAATCGCCTGTAGTATTAAAGGGGAGCAAGAGTCTCCCAATGTGGTGATACACTGCTCTGGAAGCTAACTGCAAGTGACAAATAGAACGTGTTAACTTAAAGGCGGATGTGATATAACAATGTATTTACTGTGGTTGTGATGACCGAGTGACGGTGATGCAACAACTTGGGGGGGGGGGGGGGGGGTGACTGTGACAAATTAAAATCATCAGCAGTGGTAAGGATGATGCAGAATTTACAAGGCATGATCGTGACAGAGCAGAGGAAGCCATGAGAGAATCAATCATTTACACCTACCTGAACCACACACCTTTCCCAGAGACAGTATTTCCAATGGATCTGTATGGCTTCCTGCTCTCAACATGGACCAACTTCCACAGCCAGGACAGCAATTTGACCTGATTTGCTGCTGCCATTCATCCTAAGCCATACTCAATTTTTCAGTGCCTCCTCTAGTGTGCTACTGAGCTGAGTAAGCATTTTCTTCATGTCACCTAAGAAAATAAACTGGATATACAGCTTATGGGAAGTCAGGCTACATAACACATACATGAAGTAAACACAATCCAGTAAATGCTTTGCTGTGTTAATCCATCACAGACAATACATCTTGTCCATCACAATCACTCCTCATGCCCCTTTTCAAAAAAACAGCAAGCTGACTTTTTGTCATCTGAAGAAATTTTATTCCCTTCCTATAACAGACTTCCTCAGTCATTGTGCACTGCATAATTTCCTTTCCACTGGGCCGATGTCTAGATATATAATATCCACCAAGAAGCTAGCTTTGGATCCCACAGCTGTTCCACTGACTGTAATCCTATTGCTGAGAAAATGCTCATTTCACAGCCCCCTTCCCATTTACCCCATCCCTCCCACTTTCATAAAATAACAGATGTTGGGAACGCTTACGCCACCATCACATACCAGCATTCAGACCAAAGTAAACCAAAAAAAAAACAAAGAAAGATCAGATTATGAGGGGATAAGGGAAGGGAAAGATAGGGTAGGGAGAATGATAACGTAAACAGAAAGTCTTGCACTATTCGGATAAAAACTGAAAAAGGATACTTTGTTCTGCAGTTCAACATAATTATATTATTCATCTCTCTATGAAGGTCAGACATAGCTCTCTGACTGCCAGCCACAAAAGCCAAACAGACCCCTCTGCATAGCTTTACATGACCATGTACCCACTAAGTAGCAATCTGGTCCCCCCTGCTGCTGTTGGACACGGACCTACGATGCCCAGCACCCAACAGCATGAAGTGTGTGCACCGTTGCAGTATGTTACGATGGTGCCTCAGTCAACAAGACGCCTGATCCTCTAGTAGCGGTTGTTCGAGCCATACTGGCCGGTCACTGCACCCCGGGCTGCTCCTGCTGCCGCATCAGCCGCTGCATTCTGAACCGCTTCGTTCCGCATCACCCCAGTGGCAAACTCCTGCTGAGCCTTTTGGAAACTGGCTCCTGTGCTGCGGTAGATGCGGTGCACCTGCCACATCGCATCACAGAGTCAGAACAAATCTGGTCAAGACTTTCGACGTATTTATTGTGGAATTTCCACATCCATACAACAATGACAATCAACAACAACAAATAAAATCTGACATATCTTGTTAATAAGCTTTGTTACATTTTTACCGTCCAATAACAAATAATAAGTAAGTGCAATTATTGCACTTACTTACTATTTGTTATTGTCGGAAAAAAAATGTTGTTCCTACACAAAAGACATGTTGTTCCCACACAAAAGACAAAGGCCTGTAACTTAAACTAATGCTTGCTGGAGCTTTCCATCAGCCTGCACACACTAGTAAGCGATGTGCCAAGGGAACAAGAGTCACGAAAAAAAAGTTTACTGTACATAATCACAAAGCCCAGTACATACACTAACACATGTTAAAAGAAATGTGACTAAGTGAGAGAAGAGGGGCAAAAAAGGACAAAAAAAAAAAAAAGCTTACACAACTGGTCTTTGATTCAGCTTCTTTCAGTTTATAATCCAATTCAGCTTCAGATGTGAACAAGATAATTGTGATTTCCATCTCCTGGGCACTGTACCAATGCTTTAAATTTGGTGCTCCGCTCAGACTTTGTAAAAGTGCCAAAGGTTTAGCATGGGCAGTATGCAGAATTTTTTTTTCATGCGCATGTAAGCTTCCACCCAAAGGAAAAAACACAGGTCATTAGCTTGGCCGATTAACTGCATAGTTCTTCCCACTGTCAGACCAAGCTCAATTGAGTTTTCTCTCTGACAGTGCTGTTTACACACAGGTCCGAGGTGGCTCTTTTCCATGACAAGTTTGCAGAAGAGGTCAAACTTGTGACAGGTGAATACTCCTGCTCTTGCTTTGTTCCTGGGCGCTACAGCCGACATGTCCTCTGACTGGCACTGTCAAATTCTTACACTCTGCAAGCAAAATAAAAGATACAAGGGAGTTAACCTGCCCGCATCTTCTTCCTGGTTCCTTCCCCTGTTGGAAGTTAAAAGTATGTTGCCCTTGCCTTTTACAGTGGCAGCTCCCTTTCTCAGTGGAGACTCGGCAAAATCTTGTCTTTGCCTCTATGAGATTTTTCTCTGTGTGAAGACTCCTTCCACACAAAGTGTAAGTGCTTCCATGCAAAGGATTTCTGTACACCACTCCATATTTTGATGACCTAGCTTGCTTGAAGCACTCTGCATCAATGGCGTGCCTTTGTCTTGTGTGTGGGAACAAAGTCACTGTGCTTGTTCATTGTACAATAAACCCCTTGGTTCAACTATGTTTATATACTTATATGTGATTCAAGAAGCAAACAGATTCTTTACGGAAAGAATGCATCGCAAAAATTAAAACATACACATACACAGAGCACCTATCTCTCAAAGTGTCAAACAAACACTAAATTTTTTACTTTTTTTTTTTCATGTACACCGGAAAACAAAGCTACATTTTGCTGACAATTATTCTTGAGCAACACAAAGTTCTGACTGAATACAGTAAACCTGAAGTAAGTGTAACTCTGTTGCAAATTAGACAATGCAGATTTTCTTACAAAGAAAAAAAAAACAAAACCATGTTTCCTATGAACTAGAGACTGTGATAATCTTTTCATCCATATTTTTTCTGAACACCGCTAAACCTGATGAAAATCATACCATTACAATCACTCTTGCATACACTAGATATGCTTGAAAATAGCTAGAGTGTGTTTCCATTTAGTGCTTTCATTTACACAACTGCGTGCATTACTACAATACATGAAAAGTGCAGTACAACACAGTGCCTGTTATAAGTATCCATCATACACATCTATCTAAACTAGAGGAACACTCACTCATCCCTTTCAACCCTTACATTACAACAATCTTCCCAGCCTGTCATGTTATAGCTATTCAGCTAGAAGATCGGTGCTGCTTTCCACAAAGTGTCATAACTCCAAACTGGCATATAACGAATGGAATTTCACACAAACCCAGAAATTCTTTTTTTTCTATGACATGTTAAGTTCTTTACTAACATCATCCCAAAGATTTGATCTTAAACTTGCCCGACTGTAAATTCTATCTACTTTGCTGGCTCATGGCATCTTAAGAAACTTCCAAGAACTCAACAAATCATTTGAATTTTACTTGCATGAGACAGCTCAGGACACAGGAAGGAAATAGTTTCACTGAGATTCAAAATCTGATTCAAAATTTGACGCCTAACTTCTGGTCAGATGGGAGTAGACATACACATTCTGATACACCAAATCAGGAATTGGAAAGATGTGAAAACAGCTATGGCCACAACTCATACAGTTCTCTGAAATGGAAAAATAATCTAGAAATTCTACTTACTTCGAGGTTCCAACTTTTCTTAACTGCTAAGTATGCATGACAGATTTTATTTCAATCTGCTTGTCCATGGTGCTGACAGAAGAATCTTAATCCACCACATGTGAAAGCTTAACCAGACCAATACTTCCATGTTAAATTCTATTGCCTTTAAACCAGACTGACTGCGCAACTTAAAACCTGTCCAAGTTCTATTCCCAAATAAACACCTTGGGTTTTACTGAACACAACAATGACTGGAAAAAAAAAAGGGGGGGGGGGGGAGGAGGAAAAATCAGGCAACTTTTTTTTCCTTTTCCTGACGAGGTGGGAGGGGCAGGGGAGGAAAACGGAGGAAGAGGGACTGTAACGTTTTTATCTTTCTTTCTTTAGATATGGTCTGTTTTATGACACCTGACTTCCTCTACAAACCTGCTTTGCTACATGGCAGCTGTCTTCCAGAAATGGTAAATGCAGAGGGCACCATACTGGCTTTATATACCACCTCACAGTTTACATTTGATTCTGCCAACTGTAGGTCATTTGAATGACCTGCTAAAAAACATTAATGGGTCATTTTCCTGAGAGAGTCCCTTAAAAAAAAAATTAAAACAACAGCAACAAATTTCCCCCTCCCTTCCCCTCTCCCAGCAAAAACAAAAAAGACAGAAAGCAAAAAAAAAGAAAAAAAAAACTGCTGCCAGTTTTCTGTACTTTTCCTATCTAAAAAAAAAAAAAAAAATCAGTATGCCTCTTTCAGTATTCATTATCTGAGAGACTACATGGAGCAGAAAGCTGGAAGAATTAAAGAACTTTCCAGAACAAAAACAGATCTAAAAGATCTGTAGCTTGGGTGACCTACTTCCTGTCAAAAAAGAAAGGGGGCTTTAAAGTTGTTATGCATTAATGGCTGGCCAACATTGGTAAACCAAAACCCCCACAATCCTCTTTATCTTATGAAAGAAATAGTTCTGTGGTCTTGCTATACTCATACAATATATGAGGTGAAGTAACTAGTATTCATTTTTTCATATCTCAAAATCACGCTGTTCCTTACAGATCTATTAATTATGAGCAGATTTTATTGCTTAGCATCCCATACATTAGAATCAAACTGTCCTTCCTTCCTTGACAGGTGAACACTATGACATCTGCTGATAACTCTGATTTCACAGCCACAGACACTAAACTTTAACACACTATAAACCTAGCATCTCTCCCTCTATGCACACACAATGACTGTACCTTGATGAGCAGCAGTATTGTAACCACTGCTTGAATGGTATAAAAGAAAGCTATGAACAGCATGAAGGAGCCTGCACCCACGTTTTTCTTTGTGGCAACCTTTATCCCATTTATCCAACCACTGGGAAAAAGCAAAAGAAAACATTTACTCTATTACACAACATAATCAATACCAACTGAAAACAAATATCGGCAAACAATAAAACAAAGGGATTTTCACATTCACAGCTACCTGAAACACAATAAACCAACATGCACCCACAGAAAATGATTACATCATGTATCAACATCTCTCCAGTCCAAACATGAACTGCACACAATTTCGCAGTAAACTAGAACCATCTTCAAACATGAAGAAAATAACCTATGTGACCATCTTGACTTGACAGTCCTGGTTTCACACTTATTGTTGTCATTTCTGAATCCATTTTCTGTGTTATAATACATTTCTCTACAGAAGAGACCATTGAGCCTCAGAAGGATGATCTAGTGGAGGCGGAAAGGATCACATTTGCTGCACAGGTAAATGTCATTATGTTTCTTACTCTGAAGGCCAACCATTTTTTTACCGCAAAACAGGGGTGTAAGATCTAAGGATTTCTTTCCAGCACAAAAGCAATGTCTACCATGACACCGTAGTACTCTGTCAGGATTTCACCGTAACAATCAGAGGATTCGCACTTTTCCTTCATAATGACACATTTATATGATTCAGTTGAGAACAGCTTGAATGTAAATCCATAACTTTGCAAACAATTCAAAATAACCCACTTGCTGCAGTTCAACTGGAGAAAGGTCGAAATATGATATGAACATTAATCTACACAGTACACGTACACCTGTAAACATGATGAATGCATGCAAACACCCACAGTCTGAAACAAGTCATTCAATTTACAAACTACTAAACATATATGCTTGGTCCACAGACTTTCTGGACTTGAATTATTGCACAGATGGTCTAGATTTCCTCTAAAAGCTTTTGCTAAAATAAGCAAGAACATCCCAATGAAACTGGCCGTTATCATCAACATGTCTTTGTGCTCCTTAAGTGCAGGACCACCTGGTGAACATATCTTTTCAAGCTACTGCCAAATCATGGAGAATTTCACTGGGTTAGAGGACTGCACGGTCTGTTCTGATCAACTTGCAATGCAGACAGTCACATTCTGTCTTCAGATGACATATCTGTGTAGAAAAGGTGTATGTAGGTCTGACAACACACAGACATAAACTTGATCAAAACCATGCAACTCAACACACAACTTTTAGAGTTATTCTTTTAGAACTTTTGTAAAGATAATTTCCCCTAAATATTCAGATTTCTCTGTTGGGATTGAAAGAAGACATCACCTGTCACCTACCTGAAACAGTAAAGAGCTACAACAAAACACAAATAAGCACATTTAGAAAAACAGCAAAAACCAAAACGAACAATTAAAGAACCCCAACTATACACATCACTTACAAACAAATCAACACAGAAGAGAAATTAACGACAAAGGAACCACAACAGGGACACGAGTGAGGACTTTACCACACACACTTCTGTGCTACAACACAGTTACAACCAGACAGCAGTCAGCAATTCACACAACTGCATCTAACACAGAGTGACATGATTAGACCATAGGGTGCACATGAATATTTAATACTGTGTGGTGTTCGATGAGCAATGCTAAATCTTACTGTTAAGAGACAAGGTTATCCCTAATCCTTCCTTCAGTATTACTTTTCTTATCATTTGCTGATGTCGCGATAAAAATGAGCTATTTCTTTCACATTTCTTTCTCCCCTAACGTGTGCTATACGTTGTACACAGATGTTAAAAGTAACAAGCACCGTTATCGAAAATAATGTTGCTTCATAAGAACAGTGCGGTGCGATGCTTGACACATAGAGAAAGTAAAACAGGAAAATACAATGTCACCACCACTATACTAGCGAGACACGTCAGACACCAGGCATGCAGATCCAACTGAATACACGACCAGAAGTAACACAAACACGACCCTCCACTTCATACACCTAATAGTTTTGCCGGAGAAGCACAATGTGTAGATGCAATAAAGCAGACTTGAGTTTAACCTGTATTTTTCTTTCAAGTTTCAAACTTGCTCTTCAGATTTGTTGGAAATTCTAACTTATTCACGAGTTAATGAAATGTATATGCCCTGCAAGTTTGTTTTTTTTCCGATATCAAAGATAAATACTATTTACTGCGGTCACTGTCTATAACCAGCGGTCACTGTCCATAACCAGCAATGTAATATGCATTTCTGAAGTTTGCCATAAGCTCAGCCTATCAGGGTGCATAATAAAAGCTTTTTAAACTCAAAATGGAAGTGTATGACATTTTCTTTTCAGGTCTGCTAAATTTCAGAAATGCCAAAATTTTGAGTGGATTTATGACACTATCGGGGCCAATGAATTTATTCATGCTCACTGAAACAGGAATTTCCCTTGGTGTAAAATGACGCTCTACTAATCAGAATCCCAAACCTTTAAATGGGAAATAGGGGAGCTTATCCAAGCCCCCAAACACATGAACTCTAGAGTGATCTCCTCTGTGTGTGTGTGTGTGTGTGTGTGTGTGTGTGTGTGTGTGTGTGTGTGTGTGTGACCTTCCACCACAAAACCAGTCTTAACTCGATTTTTGAAAGTTCTGAGATATACATATATTTAAAATCTACAGATTTTTCTGATTAATTTGATATAAAAATGAACGCTATAGGGCAAAAAATAAGAAAGTTATGGTCATTTGAAGTAGGTTACTGTGCCGATGGCCATTTTGAGAAAACGGCTTCTGAAGTGTTTGCTATCATCTCCAGCATATTTTCCTTAGCAACGGCATCTTACTTTTTACCATACTTATTTTTAGATGACACACAGAGAAACCGGGAGAGCGTCACACATGCTTTCGAATGGTATATAACACGATGGGGTTCTGTAAGGGTTGCGTTAAGTTTTAGGTGAGTGAAAATGGGTCATTTTGCGTTAAAAGAAGTTCATTTTGATTCGAGGTTAGGCTTTTAAATCTCAATTTTAACTAATGTATTGGTTGTTTTGGAGCAAATGGATAGTGCCACGTGAAAGTTTAGGGTGTAAGGAACACATTTCTGCAAAAAAGTCAAAATGCCCCAGGTAGACCCTCACCAGCTATTTTCAGCTGTAGCCATGAAGTAGGCCGCGCGAGTTAAGACTGGTTTCGTGGTGGCGGGTCACATATACGACCTTTTTCAGGTAAAAAAAAAAAAGTCAGCCCCAGGTCGTCTAGGGCTGTCAGACCTCTCGTCATGTCTCTGAGGTAAAAGATGTGAGGGATGCCCAGAATCTGACAGATTGACTTGAAGACGAAACGACCAGTCACATCCACTCTGAGGACAGACCCTGGTCCTTTCTTCTACAGCTGGCAAGGACAATGTGCCTCGCCAAGATGGAACTCTCTACACAATCACAGAACAGGAGGAAGGAAGTGACCAACTTATTCAGAGAACTATGGAGTTCCACTGTGGTTCTTTATGAAGGCAGCTATAGCAGGGCTGCCAGAACACACTGTCACTGCTCTACCGTTTAGAGACTGCGACCATGCTTTCGCTGCCTGAAAGACAGCCTTCATCTCTAGAAATTTGTGATCACTGACCTTCTTTGTCTGCACTGATCACTTGCCACGAGTGCAAGAGAAGAAGCGGGACCTCTGACTTCAGCCAAAGCAGGCTTTCACATCCTTAACAAAATCTGAACATACCTGAAGATTGTAGATTAGTATGGGTCTTTGCAATGGTCTTCCTGGCCTCCAAGCCAGCGTGTACCAATGGATGTGGTTTTGCGACTGCGACCTGTCCAGGATCTCTACCCCAACGCAAAGTGCCCAGAGCGGATCCCCACCTGGGGTATGTCATCTTCCCCGATGGAACACAAAGCAGTCACAACGGAGTATCACTTGCTAGGTAGCCAGAGAATGAGAGTGACGAGTGGGGAGGACTGAAGGGGAAGCTAGCCTCAATATGCCTCAGAGTCTGGCATGGCTGGGAGCATCAGACAACTTATGTACCAAAGTTGTCGAACCAAAAATGAAAGAACTGGAGTTTGAGTCTGGCATGCGAATTGTTTGCCAGTATCTCTCTCCATTCTGCAACACTCCAGTTCTCTCATGAGTTACATGGCTGAAATGGGGAGTATTTCGTGCACCAAACTCAAGTCTGGTGCATATTAGTGTGCAAAGACCTATTCAGACACACGCAACCCAAGTGTGTACTGATAGCAGACAAAATCTGAAGAGCAGCAGCCAACTCAAACACTTTCTTGATGTTTGGGTCTGAAATGCATCCCTGAGAAGACAAGGGGCAAGATGACTGGCTTTCAGACACAAGGGCCAGGCCGAAACGTCTCTTGTGGGGATCAACAGATAAGTCAAATGTTAAGCTACAGGTATCATGTGTTTAACCCGAAGAGTGCCTATAAGCCGTCAGCTGACGCCGAAGTAAAAACGCTTTCCCAGTGCCTATGGGCCGTCCACCGACGTCATGCATTTTTCTTAAATTTTCATTCGTTACTATTTCTATTAACGGACTTAAATAGAGTGTGCGTAGTAAGCCTTATATGTCTGTAGTATTAAAATGATATGCAAATGACCACACGTGAGGGGAAAGCCCATTTATTCTCATCACTGACTGGATGACCAGCCAGCACTTTGTCTCGCTTGCAAAGATGGCGGCGCAACCTTCGACAAGCGCAGCGACCAAATCAACGTATTTACACAGCTGAGCAGGCTCTGCTAATCATTTTTGACAAAGACAATAATCTTTTATTCAACGACTTACTCGAGCATGAAGGTCAGATGATGATTGTGATGGAATTGCCGACCGTATTCGTCAGTTATTGTGTCGGGCTGTGTGACCTCAGTGCGTGTTCAGCCGACTGGTTTGCAAGCGTCGAACGAGCTCGCCTAGTGTGTACTCTGCACTGCATGCCAGTGGCCAGTGATATGATAGTCAGCGCGAGAGGGGAGTGTGGCCTGCTCGTGGCGTGACACGGGGCAGAGGGAAAGGTAGGAGAAGAGGAGGAGTGAAAGAGAGGGTTGAAGTCCAGCAAGGGGGCGTGGTGGGGGGAGGGGGGCGTGGTCGTGGACTGACCTGTCTGCATAGAGTGTGAGCGTCTTGATAGACTTCTAAACTGTTTTACTTTCATTTACATGTGTAGTGTGACAATACAAACTTTATTTTCAACTTTTTTGCTTTGTGTTCTTTTTTGGATGAGAAGCTGTAGTGGTAAATACACATGTTTTTGATCGTGCAAAAAAATCTATCCAAATCTAAATGCCTAAATATTTTTTTATGATCAAAATTAAAACAAAAGAAGCCCAGATTCAAAATCTTCATTCAATTTCCTTCAAAAATCATATATATTTCATTGTTATATCTTTTGTAGTTTCTGAGCTAGAATTTTTTTGTTAATTATTACCCCCAAATCATTAGATTTCCCTGGCACTGGGAAAGGCTTTGTTTGTAACATTTTCAAGCAGTGAACGGGTTAATGGCCATGGACAGAAAGGAAAAATGAAGTGAACTGTCTACAACCCAAAAAGGTCAACTCTACAAGGGAGTGGGTCGATGCACCATGGGGCTTGGATTAGTTCTCCTCTCTCTAAAAAATTTGGGGATCCTGATTGGTAGGCTTGATTTCAAAACCATATCAAGTAGGAATAAGGCATTTACATGGACATGTAAGTACGAGAAAAAAAAAAAAACCTGTTTGAGGAAAATTATACTTAACACTTAGAAAACTGAAGACCTGGTATCCTTTCATTACAGAACTCTGAACTCACTCTGTGAGAAACATTCAATGAGCCTAAACTCAAGTCTGCCCAAGAGAGATGGAGGGTCATCCCTCATGGACTCCCCTGAAGGACAAGGCTACCTTGACTAGTACAGCAAAACTTATGACGGCCAGCAGGGCAAAGAAAATGCCCACAAAGATCATGATCAGGCCCGCTGCCAGGTTCTCACCCACCACACCCAGACCTGCGATGATCCCGCTGGAATGAAATATACACACGCACACTGTGTCTGGTTATCAGCCATTTGATTCCCTGCCATCTGACAATAACCAAATATACTGATAAAGTCTGGACAGTTGTCAACTGGTCAAAACACATATATACAGCAACATTCGTAATGCAAGACTCATTATCAATCTACAGTATTCAAGCAGGTTGAAATCATTACATCTTAAAGAGAAAGAACAGGTTTTTTTAAAATCTGGTTTTAGCACTGCATAAACCAACCAAACAATATTTACAATGTATTCTTAAATTGTATTTATCTCTTATGAGTTCAGTTGGGGAAAAAAATTACAAAGGGATAGGGAAACAGCCAATGGTCACTTACAATACAGAACCTGTGCAACTGGCTATGTTCATGGCACTATCAATGTGAACAAGTTTACTGGCCATTAGCCACTGACATTCCAAACTACGTTTTCTAATATGAAAATTTATCTTTTTTTCTATCTTTGGATGACTGAGTAAAAAGGCAACTTACACGGTGAAGTCAGTGATTCCAACACACTGAATGATGTACACACAGAATTGGAAGAAGAACACAAAGAAAAATACAAAAAAGTTGAAGGAACTGTCGCTCCTGCAACACACAAAACAAACCAAGCGTTGAAATAATGTTTATGTTCAAAATCAAACAATGCTATATTTTGGTGACTATATCACTCAACATTATTGTTATGCTGCATGCAGCAGGCTGCAAAGCTTTGTTTCATGGCACTCAACACTATCGCAGCAACAACACTGTGTTAACAGAGGCATTCAAATAACTGAATGTGCTCTTCTTTTTATCGTTTTCATCCCGAAGTGCATCTGTTTCTATCAAATTAGTCCTACAATGCAGTTAAGTATATGAAATCATTCCACTCTGTAATCAAATTCATGAAACCAGATCCATTAATAGAAAATGTTACACCAAAGCAGTCAATTTACAGAAAATAAAACTTCCAAACAGCAAATAAAAATATAGGCATGAAAATGCCCCTAAATGGGAGGGGGGTGTGAGTTGTAATTCATTCAAAGTAGTAAAGGAAAAAAAAAAAAAAAAAAAAAAAAAAAATTACATGAGACCTGATCATAAGAATTAGGAGGGGTGGAGGAAGGAGAGGGGGACAAGAGGTGGGAGTGGACTAGCCTAAAGGCTCTCCCAACAGGCAGAGTGGGCCTAAAGGCTCTCCCAACAGGTAGAGTGGTCCTAAAGGCTCTCCGAACAGGTAGAGTGGTCCTAAAGGCTCTCCCAACAGGTAGAGTGGTCCTAAAGGCTCTCCCAACAGGTAGAGTGGTCCTAAAGGCTCTCCCAACAGGCAGAGTGGGCCTAAAGGCCCTCCCAACAGGCAGAGTGGGCCTAAAGGCTCTCCCAACAGGCAGAGTGGTCCTAAAGGCCCTCCCAACAGGCAGAGTGGGCCTAAAGGCTCTCCCAACAGGCAGAGTGGGCCTGAAGGCTCTCCCAACAGGCAGAGTGGGCCTGAAGGCTCTCCCAACAGGCAGAGTGGGCCTAAAGGCCCTCCCAACAGGTAGAGTGGCCCTAAAGGCTCTCCCAACAGGTAGAGTGGTCCTAAAGGCTCTCCCAACAGGCAGAGTGGTCCTAAAGGCTCTCCCAACAGGCAGAGTGGGCCTAAAGGCTCTCCCAACAGGTAGAGTGGGCCTAAAGGCTCTCCCAACAGGTAGAGTGGTCCTAAAGGCTCTCCCAACAGGTAGAGTGGTCCTAAAGGCTCTCCCAACAGGTAGAGTGGTCCTAAAGGCTCTCCCAACAGGTAGAGTGGTCCTAAAGGCTCTCCCAATTGGTAGAGTGGTCCTAAAGGCTCTCCCAACAGGCAGAGTGGTCCTAAAGGCTCTCCCAACACGCAGAGTGGTCCTAAAGGCTCTCCCAACAGGTAGAGTGGTCCTGAAGGCTCTCCCAACAGGCAGAGTGGTCCTAAAGGCTCTCCCAACAGGTAGAGTGGTCCTAAAGGCTCTCCCAACAGGCAGAGTGGTCCTAAAGGCTCTCCCAACACGTAGAGTGGTCCTAAAGGCTCTCCCAACAGGCAGAGTGGTCCTAAAGGCTCTCCCAACAGGCAGAGTGGTCCTAAAGGCTCTCCCAACAGGTAGAGTGGTCCTAAAGGCTCTCCCAACAGGCAGAGTGGTCCTAAAGGCTCTCCCAACAGGTAGAGTGGTCCTAAAGGCTCTCCCAACATGTAGAGTGGTCCTAAAGGCTCTCCCAACAGGTAGAGTGGTCCTAAAGGCTCTCACAACAGGCAGAGTGGTCCTAAAGGCTCTCCCAACAGGCAGAGTGGTCCTAAAGGCTCTCCCAACAGGCAGAGTGGTCCTAAAGGCTCTCACAACAGGTAGAGTGGTCCTAAAGGCTCTCCCAACAGGTAGAGTGGTCCTAAAGGCTCTCCCAACAGGCAGAGTGGTCCTAAAGGCTCTCCCAACAGGCAGAGTGGTCCTAAAAGCTCTCACAACAGGTAGAGTGGTCCTAAAGGCTCTCCCAACAGGTAGAGTGGTCCTAAAGGCTCTCCCAACAGGCAGAGTGGTCCTAAAGGCTCTCCCAACAGGCAGAGTGGTCCTAAAGGCTCTCCCAACAGGTAGAGTGGCCCTAAAGGCCCTCCTAACAGGCAGAGTTGTCCTAAAGGCTCTCCCAACAGGTAGAGTGGTCCTAAAGGCTCTCCCAACAGGCAGAGTGGTCCTAAAGGCTCTCCCAACAGGCAGAGTGGTCCTAAAGGCTCTCCCAACAGGTAGAGTGGCCCTAAAGGCTCTCCCAACAGGTAGAGTGGTCCTAAAGGCTCTCCCAACAGGTAGAGTGGTCCTAAAGGCTCTCCCAACAGGTAGAGTGGCCCTAAAGGCCCTCCTAACAGGTAGAGTGGCCCTAAAGGCCCTCCTAACAGGTAGAGTGGTCCTAAAGGCCCTCCTAACAGGCAGAGTGGTCCTAAAGGCTCTCCCAACAGGCAGAGTGGTCCTAAAGGCTCTCCCAACACATAGAGTGGTCCTAAAGGCTCTCCCAACAGGTAGAGTGGTCCTAAAGGCTCTCCCAATTGGTAGAGTGGTCCTAAAGGCTCTCCCAACAGGTAGAGTGGTCCTAAAGGCTCTCCCAATTGGTAGAGTGGTCCGTCCAAGTCAACAAAACAGAAGGCAAGGGGGTGGGGCGGGTTGACAGGAGTGGTGGTGGGGAGAGAGAATAATCTCACTTGAAAGGTTTGAACAGATGAGGGAATAAGAAGGGGGGGGGGGGGGGGGGGGGGGCAGGCGAGGGAGGATGGGGAAAGGGCAGCACGTAAAAGAGCAGGGCAGAGGGAAAGGTCTGTGTTGCAGGCAGGGGAAGGAAATCTTACCAGAAGGACTTAGTAGACACATTTGTACAGCAAATTTCCCCGAAGATGGTGTATGGCTGCCTTAATTGCAGGGATAAAAAAAACGGTCACACACACAAAACTCCACTCCCTTTGTTGGGTAGATGGGATTAATACTTGCCTGTCAATACAGGGAGTGTCCGCAGGAGTATCAGCCTGTGTACACAGAATAAGTACAGCAAATGAAGGAACAAGGAAGAGACCACATAGGTGGGGGGATGGGAGGGTGGGGAGGTACAGGGGTATTAACAGATGAAGAAGCAGGTGCTGAAGAGGAGTAAAATGAGGGGAGTGGGGTGTGAATGGGTAGAATTCACCTGAACATTTTGTAAAGTGGTCTGCGTTAGTTGGAGAGATACGTGTGAAAGCAGAAGTAGTGGGGAAAGAGGGGTGATGAGGAATGCAGGGGGAGGGGGTGGGGGGGCTGACCTCACATCAAACGTTCTCTAATGTGGTCCGTACCAGCAGAAGGAAGATCATGGAGTTAAGAGAAAAGGGGGCAGGTGTTAAGGGGAAGGAAAGACATTCAGAATAGAAGGGAAAATATTTGAAGGCTTTGTAGAGTGGTCTGTACCAGCTGATGAAGGAGGCAGAGGTGAATTGGAGGTAGGGAGGAAAGAGAGCAGGTAGCAGGGTGCTAGAGGTGATCTCACCTGAAGGCTTTACTCAGCGGTCAGTTGCCAACACAAGAAGGAACAGGAACCAAAGAGAATTTACGGAGGGAGGGGAGAGGAGGTGGAAGGGGTGATCTCACCTGAAGGCTTTACACAGCGGTCAGTTCCAGCACAAGGAGGAACAGGAACCAAAGAGAATTTACGGAGGGAGGGGAGGGGAGTCAGAAGGGGAGATCTCACCTGAAGGTTTTGTAGAAAGATCAGATCCAACAGATGGAGCCGGGGCTGAAATGGAGGACGAGAGAGGGGCAAAGGCGGAGGAGGTGGAAAGAGACAAGAGGGGAGATCTCACCTGAAGGCTTTGTACAGTGGCCTGTACCAGCAGAGGAAGGAGCAGGGGGTGAAGAGGAGGAGCCACAGGATGGACAGACCAAAAGTGGTGCCACCGTCAGCGTCTACGATGAACCACGCCAGGCTAGCCAGCACATTCAGGAACAGCACAATCACATGAACTGCAACACCAACACAGGTTGAAAACAGGGTGGGTCAACTCTCCTTCATCTGGGAGGTGTTTGTGATGAAAACTTTGTGGCGAAAACCTGTCTCAAGTTTTAACAGAAAGAAGTTAAAGCAATGGTGGAACAGACACAGACAGAGGTACAGTGAAACCAGACGGCAATCCTCCGAAATTAAGAATCCAGACCTTGAGAGATTCATTTTTCTGAAAATATTTTTCTCTTTGTCCATACTGGTATAATTTGCCACTGAACTAATACCCTACCAAATTCAGACATGATTTCTGGAGGTCTTTATGGGGATGTTACTTTGAGCTGGCCATGACAGGAGCTACAGCTGACACCAAAATCGTCAGCAGCACAAAAACAAACATTTTGAAAGAACAACTGGACCAATTTGCTTTTCCTTCTTTTAAAAAAAAAAAATATATCATCAGCCCATTTCTTGCTGAACCTTCAAGAAAGCAAATCAACGTGCCTTGACTGGAAGAACAGTAATCATACTTTGTGCAGGGTTCAATCTTCTAGCTACTGTTTCACCCTATTTAACATACGCACCATTATCAGTTAATCACCATTTCTCCCTGTCAAGGGCAGCTCTCCATTTCATTCCTATACAAATCATTTTGGAAGCTCTGAATGTTAAAACGTGCCACTGGAGGACAACTGCTTTTGTGAAAGTGACTGCCATTCACAAAGCGCTTCAAATAAAGTAAAAAGAGTTAAAAGAAAAAAAATTTTCCAGCTCATGCTGAAAGTTTAAAATACAATCATAGACAGTGGACAGTTTAGCAGCCAAGTGCCCCTGAATCAATAAGAAGCGCTCAGACAGCCGTGCAAACTGTATGGAGATGTCTGCACTTGCTTCAAACTTCAGTGAAATGCCTGAGCTGAACAAGAAATGGGGCGATGGCATCTAGCTTTCAGCTGGATTCTGGATTTTTCGCAGATGACCAGGTGACCACAATGGTCAGGTACAGACACCAACAACACAGAAACAGGACATATGCACAGCAAAGCATAGCCACTGCTAGACTTTTATCAAACAGAAAAGTTGACTGTCATGTTGTTTTATCAAACAGAAAAGTTGACTGTCATGTTGTCATCAATATGTTTGGTAATCAAAAAGAAAGCGTCTGAGTTTTAAAAGTTCCATTTCAGTTCAATGGCACTCTCTAAAATTCATCCGCTCGTTGTGGGAATATTAGGTTTAAAAAAATGATCAGGAAGTTAAAGGGTAACTGACTTGGCAATGCTTCCCCAAATGAAAGGCAACAGATAAAGTGGTGCCTCATGACATCTGTCTGCCCCGTCGCATCTCAAGCACACCAGTCCTTCAATGATAGGAATACTTCTACACCGCTGCCAAGGGTTTTACTTTCAAAGCTACTGTTTATTTCAACAACAACAACAAAAAAAAAAAAACCAAACAGCTGTAGCACTTCAAAATACCAGCACACTTTGCTCTACCTGAAACAAGTCCAGGTGCTCCAGATGGCTTCTTCGCACCTTCTACAAGGAACTTGAACCAAATATCATGCCATGCAACAATTAAAACATATGCATGTAGACATGAACGACACTTCATAGTTCTCAGACAGTTAGCCTGATAATGGCATGTGTCTTGCCATGGCCCTCTGTCCAAGACTATCTCCCAAGGTACAGCAGAGAAGAGGTTGGACAGTGTGAAGGACTGAATTTGTAACAACACCTCTACCTTGTTGCACATGACTGAGGACAGGGAGCTGTGGAAATTCCCCATCGGCCAAACAAATATCATGGAAATACAACAATCTGATATCAGATGATGACACTGATAATGGAATTTTCATCAACTTTTGAACTGTGTGCATTTCAAAGGAATGTTTTTTTTTCTGTACAACTATTTTCTATTTGCATTATCACCACAAAACCAAACATAAACAGTGATTTAGAGCACTATAAATCATATACTGAACCTGCACAACAGGCTAAGCTGACAACAGTTTCTGTTACAAAAATCAGTTCCTTACATCCCCATAGGTAGTAGACAAATTTGACAATTCTCTGGAACTCCAAGGGGATGTCGACATTGAAGTCCTGATAGAAGCATGGCCCAAAAGGCAAAAATTTGGGCAAAGGTGGCCAATTGTTCTGACGATCTGCAACAAACAATATCTTTTTTACAACAAAGATAGGAATAAAAGTGAAGAGCTTGAAAACACCTTAAAAACAAACTGCGGATCAAAAAGCAGAGCAGGGTATAATAAGCACTTGAAATATTTCTTTTAGAATGTGCAAAGAGACAAGAGCACAAGCACAAACATTCCCTTTCTCACCACCCAGCACACACACGTCATCACCACATCAAACAGCATGTTAACACATTAACATACATCTGCATGTAAAAACGTCAGGAAAACAGTTCTGGACAAATCATGCATTATACTCAAATAGTTCTTGATTTTTGTTTTCATAACATTTATTGTAATAAAATATAATATCACTGGTTCTTCAGTTCTCTTTTCTTCCTATTACAGTCTTGTAACTTGACATGAATGTTACTTGACAGAGGTGTGTGTGTGCATGTGTGTGTGTGTGTGTGTGTGTGTGTGTGTGTGTGTGTGTGTGTGTGTGTGTGTGTGCGCGCGCACACGCAATGTGAAAGGAAGAAAGAGTGTGTGTGTGTGTGTCTGTGTGCGTGCATTCATGCGCACGTGTGCGGCCGTAACATTTATTACCAAGTACAGCTATGCTGTGCTGTTACGCAATTTCACATTAATAAAAACAGTAAGTTACTGTTCTGTACTGTTTACTTTAATGGCACGTGGTTCTCTGGCACAGGTTGTAAGTCTGCCCCTAAAGGCTTCTGAATATCAAAATCGGAAAAGTATTAACAGATTTCTAACTGGTGTTTAAGAAATCAGCAAACTGAATAGTAAACCCCTTTTCTTTAACAACATACTGTTTCTGATATAATTATTTGCCCATTTCTTTTCTAACTGAGAGAGAGAGAGAGAGAGAGAGAGAGAGAGAGAGAGAGAGAGAGAGAGAGAGAGAGAAGAGAGAGAGAGAGAGAGAGAGAGAGGAGAGGGAGAAAGAGACAGACAGACAGACAAGACTGGAATATTTTTCCCCCCTCAACAAGTAATACTTGCTATAAAACTCATTCATTCCTCTTCCACTTCCACCACTAAAGAAAACACACGAAGCGTATGTTTTCTTTACCGATGTACATCATCCCCCTCACACTTCTGTTCCACTCTTGCGTCATTAATCCCACCATCTGTGGCAGAGCCCCAACATTCAAAGCCAAATCCTCATTAACAACAGCACAAGATGTGTCCTGCAGCACACGTAGCAATGACAAAACCCTGTGGCCATGGAGCTGGCTACAGACTTGCAAGCTAATGAAGCGTAATCAACATATCATGCCGCATCCCACTCCACCTTCCCAACCACACTCCTTCCCTTAAACTGCAATAACAGTCCCTGATTTATTAAATTGTAATATTTTGTTTTGTTTTGATACCGTTTTCCTGAACATATATGGAGCCACAACACAAGGCTGACATAATCTCAATACTTACTTCCACCTTGTTGATTTTTTAATGCGTTTTCTTTTCTCTGCAGTTCTGCTGCTTTCTGCTCCAATTCCTGAAACGAGGAAAATCAATAAAGTCTTCTGCTGGTACTTTACAAGACTATCATAACCTGAGCTATACATTCACAATGCAAAATGTATGGACAAGAAGGGAGAAAAACACACAGAGGGAAGAGAGAGGAGACAGAGGAAAATGGTAGACTGGAAGTTAGGCAGGCAGACTGGAAGGCAGAGAGACAGACAGACAAACTTAAAAAAACACCACCACCAACAAAAAAAGATGAACCATAATCAAATATTCACACTTTCAGCATCAGTTTTCTCTTTATTCTTTTTTCAAAATACTGTTCAGCCAGCACCACATTTTCCTGCTTTGTACTGTCTTTTTAGACGTGCACTGTTCAGCAAATTCTTTTTTTTTTTCCCTGTTTTGAACAACTCTTAACAATCTGTATAGTGCAACCAGCACTAAGCAGAAACTACAATTTCTGTAACAGAAGTTCACCTGCACACCATTCCCATTCTTCACAGGTATATCAAATGACAGTCAATTTATGTACGTATGTTTAAAGCACAGCTGTCAACTGCTGACACGCCAAAATACAAATAAACACAAAGTGCATAATAATCCTGATCTAATAACACAACAACAAAAAATATGTGAATTTTCCACAAATACAACCTCTTTCAATGTCTCAATCTACAGACATAAAAAAAAAAAAAGGAACTAAACAATATCTCCCCCTACCCTACCCCCATCCCCCGACTTCTGCCAGGAAGACGATTTGTCTACAAGTCACTTTTCTGTTTAAATTTTATATTGTGTATTGGATTAACGTTACCTGCATCTTGTCCTATGAGTTCACTTACATTTTGGTTTTTTTTTCTGTTTTTTCTTCATATTTCTTTTTAACAACATTACAATCTGTTTCAATTTTCTCTTCATCAAATGCTGAAATAATCTGTCAGTATGTCAAACTAAACTCATAAAAAAATAACTCAGCAAAATGTTTTTAGGAAAAAAACTGAAATGTGGTCATATATATATATATATATATATATATATAAATGCAGGTATGTGTGCTTGTGTGTGTGTGTGTGTGTGTGTGTGTGTGTGTGTGTGTGTGTGTGTGTGTGATTACTGAATGCATTCTTACATTGATGTGATCACACTGCCTTTCCATCTTATCCCTTGCTCATGGTATCGTCCGATACACAACAGGAGAGGCAATATTCCTACACCAACAATTTGCCATCTTTAGTTCATTGTCGAAATTCACTCTCTGGCAATTAAAACATGTTTTTGTGTGTGTAGACAGTGGGCACAAAAAGGACAAACACACAAGGGGAGGTGGTGGGGAAGAGGGGTATGTGGACATGGGAGAGGTGGGAGGGGGGTGTCTGCAGCCTATTTTTGGCTTCATTCAGAAATCAATGGAAAAAGTCTTGCATAGTGCAGGCAATTTATAGTTCAAGAATAATAATCCGCCTTTCCCCATATATACTTCAAATATTTGCCATCACCCTTCACTGACACACAGATTATATTTGTTTTGCCTACTGCTGCCATTTCGAATTTATCCTCTTTTATCAGCACAGTTAAATTTGTCACAATGGCAAATTCACAATGTACTAGTACTGATTTATTTTAGAACCTGCTTTAGAAGGAAACTCTTTTTCTTAAACGTTCACAGCCAAACAAATGCCATGTATCCAACAGGAAGGGAATGGAGGTGGAAGTGGGGTGAAAAACAATGTTTACTATGCTAATGCTGAGATGCCTTCTGTAAAACACCTGACACTCCCATCCAGTTTCAGGTTACCACATTAAAAGCAATATATGCACAGGCCTGTTAGACATATAAAATAGGCATCAATTACCTCTAGCTCAGAGAGAAAAAGTGTGCCATCTCTTTTATTTTTAAAACACCGAGGCATAACTGGATTCTGTCCCAACTCTCCCTCAATAGTCATAATTCTTCTTCCATTTCTTTTTCTTCATTTTTTTCCTTTTCTCTTCTTTCTGTTTTTTCTTTCTTTGTTTTCGGTTTCTTGTGGGTTTTTTTTGGTTGACAGGATCTGGTAAAGAGTAAGGAACAAAAGACTGAACTGTGAGTCACAGTGAAATATTCTTGTGACGACTCAGTGACCACAAATCTACCCACACAATCCAAGGGACTGTGACCCCCTGATATATCCATCAGACAGAACCAGCCAAATGTGTCACTGATTTCCATCTGGTGGCTCTGACAACTTTTGTGACTGCAATGTTCTCCAAGAGTACAGTGCAGACAGAAAGAGCTGAACGTCAGTCTTTACAGACTTCCAGGTCTTAAGCTGGATACCTCCATTTCTTTTTTCAAACTTTTCCAAACCTTTAAGGCCTGTACAAGCCCTGAATGAAGACTGACTTACTGTTTGGGCAGCCAGACAAGGCTATTGTGGGTCAGAAAACCGCAACCTTTTTTTTTTTGCAAAATGTTCAGCAAGGGCTGAGAAGACTGAAGGAACTCTTCCATATTGTTTTCTTTAAACAAACAAAGTTAAACCAAATGCAAAATTTCTTGTTGACATGGAGTGGAACCAGAGAGACTGAGAATTTTGAATTCATGACCAACCATACGTCAGCTTTGGCCGAGCGAGATTTTATATGAGGGGTCCAAACAGAATCATCACACTGTTCAGATTCATGATCAAAATTCTTCTTCAGTAACGTTTATTTGTTCCTGAACTCACATCAACCAAGCTTTTGTCCCCCTCCCTCCTCCCTAAAACTGGCATCTGTAGAAAGACTGTCCGGGCCTCCCAGCAAGGGGTTCTCAAAATCTGCACTCAAGTGAGCATTTCCTCAACTAGACTTCCAACCAACAGGAGTTTTGGCTAGTGCACCGCTTTAATGTAAGCTGACCCCATGTCGATACAGTGCTCCTCAATCCTTGTACTCTGTAAATATCCTGAGGATGAGAGGTAAGTAACAGGGGATGTACATGTATGTAGATATGGCTGGCATCTTTTCAATGTCCATCAGGGTCTCCTGGAGATGGACGGACTGGCTGATAGCGGAGAATAAATCACCAGCAGAAGCCGAAGCTGCGAAGGCGTCAATAGCACAAAGTGTAGAATTGTGACATTTCAGTGTAGCAGTCCAAATCAAGTGTACCACTCTTGCCATATCACAAGTCAGATTCAACAACACTGTCAGTCCCACTTTGCTTCACACTTGACATAATGGTGGACTAAGATGGAAATCTTGCTAGTTATTGCATGGTTTGGACTTAAACTACAAAGAAAGAGCCAACAATGAAACCAATTCATAAGGCAGCAAAATCGTGATAGCCATTAGCCATTTGTCTTCTGCTTCAACTTGTCCATTTTTCAACGAAACAAGTCTACAATCTAGAGATATACATTCTTCCAGTTCAGTTTAAGCTGCCGCTAAGTCTGTGAAGAGGTTTTTCTTCTTTTTCCCCCCAATTCTTTTTCTTTTTTTCTTTTGCATACCATTTTGTCACAAAGTGTATCAGCATAACACTGTTGATGAAATCATAACATGCTACGCCAAAAGTGCAGCTCTGAATAGCTGACAGACTGAAGATGTTCAATGAGCAATTAACCAGAAAAGAAAAATTGGATGACTGATGAAACTAAAACAGAAGATTCACAAAGCGACAGCTGTCGATGAAGGCATTAGAGTAATCCAAGAGACTGACAAATAGAAGAAGGAGACAGCTGAGGAAAACCGCAAAGGGAGACTCAGAAACCAGCAATATTCAGCCATGGTTCGGACAGGAGAGAAAAAAAAAAGTACTTGACATCAGAAAGCAAAATAAAGTGATACAGAACACACAGTGTATCACTAACTAATGCTTTACAGGAGAAGTATCAACATTAAAAATTCCAGAGATGTCAGGAAGCCTGTGTGTTTTCGTCAAGAAAAGGTATGAGGCATAAGTGTCCAGCTCACAAATGGATGTGATGTATGTCTTCAGGGAAAATCAACCTGAGAGATGGCAGGAATTCTGAAGGCATGCTGAGGGAAAAGGATACTCATGATAACCACCACTGAACTGATAACAAGAGCTAGAAAGCCATGTAGACTGTACTGACGCATTTGCACTTGCTCAAAACTTCAGCGCCAGTGTGGGAAATGACCAAAATTGGGTAGTTCGTGTCAAGGTTCCGAATATTCTGTACTTTTCCCTCAGAGCTGCCATGGTCTCAAAATCACAACATATAGCATTTGACATTTTAAGTGTGGCATTTCAAATTCAAACTCAACTCATATGCAATATCACTGACACAACATGATCGTGGACTAAAAAGATGAAAATCTGGTTAGTTATCACGTGTTCTGACTTGACTTACAAAAAACATCAAAATGGCCAACAATGAAATCAGTTGATAAGGTGAGAAAACGGCATTTGACTAAAGCCATTTTTCTTCTGCTTTTTGGTCCTCTCCTAACTGAACTTGGCCATTTTCTCATGGAATAAATCTACAATCTAAAGATCTATGTTGCCTTGGTTTTGTTTTAGCCACCTCTGAGGCCATGAAGCATTTTACCCCAGTCCCCTGAATTGTTTGTTAGCATAGGATTTCATCACAAAGTACAGCAGCACAGCACTGTTAACGAGATCATAGCATGCATGCAAAAAGACCAGCTCTTGTCAGCTCTGTCTACTAATAGACTTTTACACAAAATTTGGTGTGACAGATAAACCTATTTTTTCCAAATGTAGACTTAAATCTTTTCGAAAAATTCCAAAGTTCAGATTTTCTCCATTTTGAACTTGTGGAAAAAAAAAATTGGAATATCACACAATAAAACTGTGGTACTTAAAGGAAATTTGCGGCTAAGAACATAAAAGTTGCAATGCTTAGAAATGAAGAGACATTTCATATCAACATACACAAGGGCTCAGGTTGATATTCACACATACAGGCAAGGGCCCAATCTATCTATCACGTAAACACAGGGAAAAGTTAGCACTCAAAACACATGTATGTAGGCACCCACACATGGAGAAACAGGATGATGTTCAAACACATACACAAGAATGTGTACACACATATCATTGTGCATGGTGTGCAATACATATAACTGCTGTGTAAAGGATGTGTCATAGAGGGATATCTGGGATCAGTCTCACCTGATCCAAGAGTGCTGCCCCCTGCTTTACAAACATTTCAGCAATGCCAACAGATCATGCAATAACTATACAGGACAAGTAAGCTGTGCAGTCTACAATCATATCCACAAAGTGCAATTTACAACTGGACAAATAAGGTGTGCAGTCTACAATTATATCCACAAAGTGCAATTTACAGATCACACACACACACACACACACACACACACACACACATGCGCACATGCAAGAAACCATTAATGAAAGCAAAGGCATGCCAACTTCCAGTGAAAATTAAGGTGGAAGATCTGACAGAACCTGACGGCCATGCCACCATACACACCTAAAACGTCAAAGGAGGCCTCCCCATGCGTTATCACCAAGAGTGTGTACTTGCTGGCGTTTAATGAACATAATTTCTGCTGTGCTATAAATCAATAATATCGTATTCTCTTATTATCCTCTTCAAATTAACAGTTTATGACCTGTATTTTCTTAAAACAAAATTTCTATTTTCCTGATTTTTCCAACCAAAATTTTGAACCTCAGGAATGTTCTGAATATGAACCTTCTTGAAAATTTTTGGGAAATTGGCAGTTTTAGTCAATCTTCCAAGAAAGCACAGACATAGAGGGTGTTTTTTTTTTTTTTTTTTTTTTTAAAAACAGAAATGTAAAACTAAATAAGAACCAGTAACAGAGCAGAGTCGGCATCCCTGATGTTAAAAACTAAAAAAGCATGTGAAACACAACATTTTCATATATCATGCTACTTGTGGCTTTATTCTTTGTTAACCCAAGGCACCTAACTGCAGAGATGGGAATGGTAATTTGTAAAAAAAAAGTCCTGGGGCTGCCTACGCACAAAAATGGTCCCCTTGACGAAGTTTTGGTCCGATTTCCAACAATAGTCTGAAAACACTCTTGTTAATAACTGGCAGTTTGTGTGCAACTTCATGCGAAGATGTAAATGTAACAAAGAAACAGACGTATATGCACATGAATAAATATATGTTAGCATTCTCCATTCATGCACCCATAAAGCATACATTCTTTACAAGCAGTAGCAAGTGGCAAGCCTACAAACCACCCTGTTATTTCATACTGATCAACCAGTTTTCTACTATACCTGGTGGACAGATATTTCCACATGTCTAGCCAGAAACAAAAAAGCAATATCCTGCTCTGCAGCATTCTGTCTCCAACATGATAAAAACATGCAGTGTGCCTAGTCTGCAGTGCAGAGATGCCAGTGCATATCAGTGGATGCATGACTGAGGGTGACTGACCTCTTGGCGTCGCTGAAGTTCACTGGTGTCCACTTTCTGAGCGCCAGTGTCCGAATATGGAGGGGGGTCTTCAGACGGGGTCATTATGGCCGGCTGCGTTGTTTGGGCGGGACGTGGGGGAGGAACAGCACCACCCCCCTGCTGCGTCTAAAAAAAATAATAAAATAAAATTTTTAAAAAAATCTAAAATACAATGCAGCAAAATCACACCTAATCAAAATAGGAAAGAAAATATGGTCAATGAAATTATCACTACTTACACATTTTTTTCCCCAAAAGATACATGTCACTACTTACACATTTTTTCCTCAAAAGATACATGTAATCTAGAACATTCTTTCAAACAATAAACATTCTCATAAATTTACTACATTCTCAGATCCCAACCAATTCAATCTTACCAATATCTTCAACTAACATTCAATCAAACTTTGAATTATTCTCATTTATGATGACATCAGATCCCTGGTAATTCAATCTGATTAACACCCCAAAAGTCAAGACTCAAAATGTCTTGTTTGAATGAACATTCAGACTTGTCAAGCTCACTGAAGTAATAATAATAATAATAATAATAATGATTTCTTATATAGCGCTTAATCAAACGAATTTCTCTAAGCGCTTTACAAAGTCATATTACATTCACCCTTCTCATATACAATAATACACCTTACACCCAACTACAAATACTATTACTACAATAACTAACAAATCCTAATCCTACCAGTGTGACATTCACTTATTCTTCAAATATCACTACAAAAACTTAATCCTATAACGTTCAATCATACAACAAATACATATAATAGAGAACATACACATACGCTACATTTGAAAAGGCCCAAACGGCTATGAGTTAGGTTGTACCCCCCCCCCCCCCCTCTCCCCACAGCATTGACTAATTATGAGAAAATAGATGGGTTTTAAGTTTAGACTTGAAAGAAGAGATAGAATCTGAATGTCTGAGACAGTCTGGCAGTCTGTTCCACGTCGCTGGAGCTTGAAAAGAGAAAGATTTTTCACCAGTAGTAGTCCTGAAGCGAGTCATTCGCAGAAGGCGGTCGTCAGCACAGGAGCGTAGTTGTCGAGAGGGGGTGTAGATTTTAAGGAGATCTGAGAGATAAGAAGGTCCATTTTCAAAGAGAGCAGAGAAAGTGCGAGTTGAGATTTTGTACGAGATACGGTTTGAGACAGATAGCCAGTGAAGCGAGTGGAGGAGAGGCGAAATGTGAGCATGTTTTCTTGCTCTACAGACGACTCGGGCTGCATGATTTTGGATTCGCTGTGATCTTTCTATCAGGTATTTTGGAAGGTGATTCTTTTCGAGATGTTCTAGAATTTGTTCCAAAACGATCTTCTCCAATAATTTTGATAGAAATGACAAATTTGATACAGGCCGATAATTCTTTAAAACATTTTTATCTAATGAAGGTTTCTTGATCAATGGACGTACCACTGCGGACCGGAAGATTTCAGGAATGTGACCAGAGGACAAAGAGGTATTGATAACACGAGTAAGATGGGGTAGGACATCATCAATGCACTGAAAGAGCAAGTTAGTGGGAATGGCATCAAGTTCACATGATTTAGGGCTGCATCGCAAACAAAGTTTTTTGACATAGTCTTGACTAACAGGACTAAAACAAGCCAAAGGAGGTCCACAGTAAACTTTGTCATTCAGAGGATGTACAGGTGCAGTAGAATCTAGCTTTTCACGGATAATGTCAATTTTTCCATTGAAGAACTCTAAGAATTTCTGAGGGAGCTCTTGAGTTTGGAAGATGGTGGGAAGGGGGGAGTAACTGACTTTGCCTAGTACACAAATATCAGTCATTACAAAACTGGTTTGGAACTAAGTACTGTCATGAAAGAGTTCATACAATTGGGAACAAAATTCAAAACAAAATGAAAAATGCTCCCCCACCCCCTCTTCACAGTCATAAAAAAGAAAGAGTAAAAAAAGCAAACAACCACCCCCCCCCCCCCCCCCCCCAAAAAAACCCAACTTTTTCCAAATGGACTCTATGCATTTTCCAGGATTTACCACAAACAAATTATGAAAACACTTGAAATGTAATCATACAAAACAATCAATCAAAACAAAGAAACAGGAAAGACAAGTGAGAACATGTAACTCCTCTTCTGTCCACATTACACTGGCTTCCTGTTTCTGCCAGAATAGAGTATAAGATCTGCACTCTTTGTTATAACGTGTTTGTTGGCACATTACCCACTTATTTGTCTGAACTTTTGCAGTTTTACACTCCTCCTAGGTCTTTATGTTCCTCTGACGACAATCGTCTCTTCAACAAACCAAACCTCAAACACCTTAAGAAGACTTTAGGAGAACGGTGTTTCTTCTACCTTGGTCCGTCCATGTGGAATGATCTCCCTTTTCCTGTCCGCCATGCTCCATCCCTCTCCACATTTAAATCAAGGCTAAAAACACATTTATTCCAAAAGTCCCCATTCCGTGTCATGAAAACTATAGCACTGTCAGTTATTGTCCAGTTCAGATTCTTCCCATTTCGCAGAGTTGTCAAATGTTCAGTTACGTGTAGTGTTGTCTGTCTGTCTGTGTGTCTGTGCAGGTCTGTCTGAGTGTGTCGGGGTGTGTGTGTGCGCGCGTTTGTGTGCGGGCGGGCGCGTGCGCATGTGCTGCCTTTGTACGTGTGTATGCGCTGCTTACTTCTCTTCTGTCTTCTTGTTTAATAGTTTACAAGATTTTGTTTGTTTCAAACAGAAATTTTTATTAGGCCTATGTTAAAATGGTGCGATGTTTATTTTTCCTTGCATTTCTGTGTCCTTTCTTTTTCAAAATATCTTTTGACATGCTATTCATGAAACGTGATCGTGTGTGTGTGTGTGTGTGTGTGTGTGTGTGTGCGCGCGCGTGCGCGTACACTTGTATTTTGTATGTTAGAGATTCACCATGTCATTGAGTGATTTTAATTATGTGAGATATCTGTGACTTGTTTATTTCTTGCTTAATATTTATGAAGTTTGCCTCTATTTTCTTTCTATCTTTGGCATGAATACAGCTGTTTATTGTAGTTTATGCTTTTATTCACACTTTGTAAGCGCTTTGAGCTCATCAGAGATGGGGCGCATATAAAATTTCATTATTATTATTATGAAAACACTTGAAATGTAATCGTACAAAACAATCAAAACAAAGAAACAGGAAAGACCACAGGGTTCCGTCAATGGTTACCTATAGCAAATCAAATGCCAGCAACCAGACTTCCCTCTGTCCTCATCTTTAATTACTCCAATACCGCTCTCATTCCAGCTCATCTTGGCTTGTCCTATCACAACTCCAGCACCACCAGTTTACAGAAAGCAGTCAATATGATTGTCTGCAGGGGGTGTAGTAGGTGATGTCTGCATATGTGGATCACAGCTGGCATCAGCGAAAGCTGAAGTGATTCAGCACCAGTGTTGTGTCTTCTGCGATTGGTGGCCTCATGAGGTCTGAGTACCAAGACCAGTCCAGACAGTTTTCTCAATCAGTTCAAGCAAGAGTTAATGAGTGAAAACAACTGAGCACTGACCCCACCAGCGGCACGAGTCTGGTTCCCCTCTGCAAAGGGGTTATAATCATCCAGCATTCCCTGCTGCTGCCCTGCATTGCCTGCTCCTGCTGCCTGTTGAACTGAAGGATCCTGCAGACAGACAAGAGCACTATATTTATCTTTTCTATAACACTAAACTCCCCATGCTAAAACAAACAAAAACTACTATGTTCATACACCCTCCCCTTATTTCCTGAAACCGATTTTCACATCTCATCCAAACTACACTAAAACCCTGAAGGAATCACACTTACATAATTTGTCATTTCTTTAGGAAAGCAATTTTCTGTGCATTATGCTACATATCAACATTTTGCTCACACAAACAAAATGGACAGAGCTAGCAAACTGGCTGTGGCTTGCAGCATTTGACATATTATAGCATACTAAGTACGTAAGGTTCTCAGCCAACAACTGGCTACAAATTCAAAACTATGCAAGTTCAAATCAAAGCACTTTTCAGTTGGTAAACCTACAGTTGAGAGGCCCCTTACTTTTGACACTCACTCAGCAGCAAGCAAGCCCTTCTCCTGTGTCTTCTATGTCTCCTTCCTGATTAAAGCATATCCAGTTAAGAAACATCCTAAATGATCTAAATTTTGTTTTTTTTTTCATTTTACACCAATTAAAAGCACTAACCTAAGATTTGACGACAAACCCAATTGGTCCTCTGTTGAAAAATGTGCATGACTTAATTCAGATGGAGCCAAAACTGGACTCCAGTCCACGGAGCACAGATGCTATGCAGAGTGACCACGGAGTCTTTATAGATCTCTCTCACTCCATCATGATCTTTTTATGACTACTATTCCATGCTGAGACTTGTGTTGACTGATCAAGGAATACTAACGAGCTGGTCCCCCAGCGGCATGGAGATGGCTTCTCTGATTAATATAAGCTGTAACAGCGTGGCGAGTCACGTTTTATCTAATTCACTTAATCTTATGAAATGTCATTGTATATGTGTGCATTTCATTGTCATTGTTTTTGGTTGGTGGTGGTTATCCTGTTTTTGAGTGTATGTGTGTGTGTGTACACATCATTAGATCACTGGACACAGTCATTCGAAGCCATTCATCGCCATGTACCTGGGACTTGGGGCTTTCAATATAAAGGCAATATATGTACCTCCCTGGCTCTAAAAAAGACTGAAAGATGCCCTGAAAATTTGGTTGAAAAATCTTTAGAAAACAGAATCTAGTAACCTATGCTGATGATGTCAAAATCTGAGTAGGTTCAGTTAACCAGTTTCAGCACTGCATTTTTAAGCTGCCTGAAAGTCTGACTGCTATTTCAAGCTTTGTCACTCTTTACAGAAAGGTTGGATGTAATACAGTCAGCAGTTACAGGTAGCCCAAGCCGACTTCTATTATGTTTTCTATCACATCACATCTGGCATGAATAAAAAATATCTCCGGTAACTGGCTTAAGGTGGGAGGATAACTAAACTAAAACAATTCTTAAATCTAAAACACACTCAACTGTATCAATCTTCATAGGAACGAGAAATCAAATGATTACAGTATCATGAGTATGACTACTATGACAATAATGCAACAATTAGTCACGCTCCCTACATCTGTATAAGTGTGTAGGTGTGTGCATGCAAAATCACCAGAGCATTTAAACAAAAACTAGATTTTCAAACAATCATCCCTCCAGTGGGACCCCTTAATATTGTGTGTGACAAAGCCTTGAAATCCTAAAGTGATGGTCCTCAGTAAACTACCAACAGGAAGCCTTGTAAAGGACTCACTCTGGTTAGTTAGTGGCCCTGTACAGTACTATTCCTGGTCTTTCCTTTCATTTCTGAGTCATTCTTGCAACACAATAGATCATGGTTGTAAGCGCAGAATTAAACACATCCTAAATATCTTCCTTGTTTCTTCGCTCTGCACAAACTTAGGTTTTCCCATCTACAGATCAGTCACACACACATGTGGACGCAAATGAAAAATCTTAACTCTGAAATAATCATAACTTTTTAATGTTGTTATTGAACATCAGGGTTTCACACTAAAATTAACGTTACAAAAAGACGGATGTAAAAAAAAAAAAAAAAAAATCAGTTCATTTACAATACTACTGCACATAAAAAGCAACTCCTTCCTCAACTGTCATTGTGTCAAATGAACACAGATGGCAAATATGCACATGCCTACACAAAGATGTTCACCAAATGACGACCCCTCTCCCTTGTCTGAAACTGAATCACTTGCATACTGCAGGCTAAATCATAACTTTTGGCAACTGAAGCTGAAAAAGAATTTGTAAGGGATCCACAAAAAGCACCATTTACTATTCCCAACATAACGAGCTAACCGTACACTCAGTACCATATGTTCGTTTGGGGAAAAAAAACTGCTTTCGATAGAGATTATCATAAGACACAACATTAAAATTAGGCGGCAGACCACACAAGTCTCAGTCAAACCCTCTTTCGTTTCCTGTATTATCTCAATCTACTTACTGAAAATGGGTTGGATGTATGAGGGTCTGCGAAAGGATTGCTGTCCATTTTCAAACCAGCTGCTGACAGCAACGACACGAGCTAAGTATCAATATCCTGAACTCGAAGAATTCTATTTTCTCCACGCTATAAGTTACGAAGTATTTTCATTTCTTGTTCACCAGCAGAAGGTGTTTCTGTCATGGCCAGATTACCTATGACGCATGCGCATGTGGTTTCAGTCACATGTGTTTACGTCATTTCTGAGAGATATTTGCGTTTAAGGTATAGAATTTGGTATCTAGACAGTATCAGTGTCCAAGAGAAATAAGTATAATATAGTTTATTCAATAAAACATCGATTTCAATAAAAGAAAGTATCAAAACGTGTCTCATTTACATATTCATGACATACGCCTCATGACTTCCGGTTTCTGGTCAGCCGAGAAGGGAACCACCTGAAAGTGAAATTATGTCTGGCAACGGATTTCAACAGTCTTATGCCAATGAAAAGCCTCCAAGTTCAACTGGTAGCGCTGAGGCCGACATCAATACTGATCCTGCAAGCAGTGGATTCTTCACTACTGATTTCAAAAGGTGATTTTTTTCAGCAGTGTCGGTGTGTCTGCTTGAGACTGTAGTAGGTGTCATCTCCCAGTTATGAACTAAATGAGTAAGTATCACAGAGTAATAAGAATCATGCACATACGTTATATAATGATAGTGATTAAAGATGCAATAATTTACCATTGACGAGTGACAGGTCGTCGTCATGCACATTACATGTGCAGCTTTGAATTGAAAGAAGTACTGGCATCATCATTAACATACTTGAAAAATTTATGTCAGATAATCGTAATTAGATCTCTGGGTATACACATACAGTATCCATAAGTAGGTGCGGTCGAAAGTAGCATATGCATAAGTGGCACAGACTAAAAGGACAGACAAAAAAGACAAAGATGAAAACAGCACAATTGGCAGCTGAACCGGTGAACTGACCTGTAACCACGGGTCTCAGACACCGACAACAAGTATCAAGTATAAAAAACAACAAAAAAAAAAAAAAAATTGTTAAAGTATCAAAATGGAAAAGGCAATACAAACACAAAAGTGGCACATGTGTTCATATCAGTTTGGCTGACACAAAGCACATTGACCAGTGCAGCATAACTGTTGGCCTGGCCAGGTGGTGTTATCACTGAGGCAAAACTGTAACAATGAAAGCAGTGAAGGTCTTGTTTCTTCTGGATATGAGAGAATGCCTCACAACTCTGAAAAAAAGAAAGAATCTGGTGTAATCAGCAAGGGACTGTTGATCAATATCACAAGTGTCACTGTCATTGGAAATTGTGGAGATGTTGACATAAAGTTTACTGGTGAATTACACACCTCTCAAGTGATATTAGATCAAGGTTAACAAATGCATATCTGTGTGCATGCGTGCATCACTGCATGTGTGTGTAGGGGGAGGTAAATGCCAAATCTTGGAAATAATCTGAACATTCAGTTGAGCTTTTTGGTAAGATGAGGCAACAGTTTTCAGCATTGCCTTGCAAGATGAAGTGGGAATCTCCTCAAGGAAGACAAGGAAGCAACACCAATGCCTTAAGAAAATCTGCATGCTGTTCTCCTCAGACTTTGTTACATTCTGTGAATAAGAAGATGTTAGTTGGTTGTTTGTGGTGGTGCATGGAAGTTTTGTCTCATTTGATAAATGTAAGAGAGTTTTGGAGGAGGGGGTGAGATAAATTTCCACCCACCCACGCACACAGACGTGCATGTACACCACACACACACACATACACACACACGCACGCATGCACGCACTCACACACACACACATATATGTACATACACACACACAGATAAGTACTTTTCAAAATCAAATACACCTGAATTATTCACAGTCAAGAACTGAAGTAGTCTAGTAAAGGTATATGTAAATGTATGGTTTTGTTGTCACTAATGTCAGTGCAAGTGCATTCCAATAAAATGGCTTCCGAATCACATTTTCTAATGTCAGTACAGTCTGTCAAGTCTTAGTCATAGTCTTTTATCTTACTAATTTGCTTGTGCAGCAGCTTCACACCACTAGAATGAATGGAATGAATTTTTATCATAGATAATCATGTCATGCACTAATAGTATCACTCTTACAGGAGTCAAGAAACATCTATCTGTTACTTGCGTAAGAAGATTCTGGGACAGGTAACTCCCACTTTGATTTTGTGAAAGGGTGAAATCAGCAGATGCATCTTTGTCTGTTTGTTTTCTATGGTGCTAGGTCTTCCTTCATCATTGTTTGGTGTAGTGTACCACAGGGGATTGTTCTGAGTCCTTGTTTGTTCCTAATCATTGGTCCAGTCACTTTCCTCAAACCCTAATGGCCTGGACCCAGCTTTCTTCGGATGATTTTGATTGTTATGAAAGCATAGATGGAAAAAGTCTTGTATGACAAGGGATTTTGTTGGTAAAAGAGGGGGAGCTTTTTGTGATTTCTGCCATATTGTCAGCATTATGAATGGTCATTCTGAATGTCGGAAGTAAAGAAAAAATGTAAATGGTTTGGGTTTTTTTTGTAAAGTGTTAAAAGGAGGGAAATCAGTAAAATTTTAGGAAAACTGGATAAATGACTGAAATTGTGTAGTATTCACACTTTCAACACCATGATTGTGTACACGGTTGCATCTTGTGTGTATGTTCATATAATTTGTGCTGATGATGACTATCACTCTTGATTTGATTATTATTTGTAATATTACTATTTGTTATTAGTATGATGTTACCGCTGTTGTCATTATGAAGAAATAATAATATTGATAAAGGGGGCTGGAATAGCAGTCGCAGTAAAGTTGAACGGAGTGTATGGGGATTGAAAGCCTGTATACCAATAAACATACACACCAGGGTGCAGTGTAACACACTACGAAACGAAACAAACAAGTGCAGGAGAATAGCATGGAGATTAGGTGGGGGGGAAAAGGGGGGAGGGGGGGATAAAATGACAATAGGTAAGAAACTGAACAGGAGCAGGGACAGAAAGAGAGGGGTATGGGGGAGAGAGAAGGGAAGGAAGAGGGGGGCTGTGGGGGTGGGGAGCAGATTGAGAAGTGATCTGGATCCCTTCAATAATAAGTAATGTGCTCCAAATTGTTGGTGTGTGACAGCAGTATTGATGAGATCAGAACATGCACAAAAGGAGATTGTATGTGTTGAAAGTAAGGGGGTCCTGTATGGTGGACAGCCAAAGTCTGACCCCAAGGTGGGTGACCTCACCCAAGTACCAAAGGGTGAGAGGAGAAACAGAAGAACTCAGAGAGGAAATGGGAGAGGGCAGAGGGAATGGGGAGCATGGAGAGAAGGTTAAGCAATATGCTAGATATTCAATACAAAAAATGTGATGTCATATATGTAGTAACACAGTGATATGAGGGGAGAGGGAGAGGGGGGTATGGGAGGGGAAGGAGAAAGAGAAAAGATTAAAAGCTGAATAAAAATTGGGGGGGGGGGGGGGGGGGGGGGGGGGATTCTGAAGTCCATAAAACTAAAATAAAGTTGAAAGATCCAGACAGAGAGGGAGATGGGAAGGATGGGAATAGGACAGAGAAACGGAGACAGACAGAGAGAAGTTTTTTTTAACTTTAGCAATACATTCATACAATATGCAATTTTAAATTAGTGTGTGGGTTGTGGAAGAATGGACATAAACATATGCAAGAATTAAGTCAATGGAGGGGTGAGGTGTTCACATGTTGCTAAGGACTTTTCTGGTGGTTAAGAATGGCATGTATGATTCACTGTTTCTTGACACAACGATTCACCGTACACACTATAAAATTGTGCATGTGCACATACCGGAAAGCATCTGTGACTGAATGTGTTTAGTAAAATTTGCGTTTGTGTGTGGGTGTTTGAGTGTGAATGGATGTGGGGGGAGGGAGGGGGAGAGAGAACAAGGAAAACCTGTGATATGTTGTATGCCAGAAATCAGGTGCACAGGTAAAAAAAAAGATGACAGTGTGACATGTTTATAATTGCAAAAAGTAATAAAGCAACATCCACTGGGACAGAGAGAGAGAGCAAAGGACATAAGAGGGAACGGGGGGGAGGGGGGGGGGGAGAGAAGGGAAGAAAAAGAGGGAAGAGGTGGAGAAGAGACAGAGAGGGAAAGAGATAGACTGAGTGACTTAGTGTGGTGTGTGTGTTTGGTGTGAAAGTGGATGCATGTGGTGTTTGTTTAACTCTTCAGTTCTTGCCCTTGAATTTCGACCACCAGTGATCGACGGTTTTCCTCCCGGAATTATGGTATTTAAAACAACATTTTTGTTATCAGAAGCAATATATCGCCTAAAAAAAACAGAAATAGACACATTCATCACAAAAAAATTATTATTTTAGAAATAATGTGCAGAATGTTACAGGGGAAAAAAAGAACATTCATCGTGCAAAATGCAGAAATCTCAAAAACTGTTGAGAGTTAAGGTTGTGCAAGTCAGTGGGACTTGTGTGGGAAAGGTTGTGGAAGAGAGAACAAGGAAAAATCTGTATGGTTAATTGTACATCCGAAGCAAGGGGCACAGGAAAGGAGAATTACTAACAGGTATACAACTGCAAAAATTAAAGCAACATGCAAGGGGACCAAGAAAGCAAGGGAAGTAAAGGGAAAGGGGAGAGGAGAGAGAGAGAGTAACGTAGTGTGTGTGTGTGTGTGTGTGTGTGTGTGTGTGTGTGTGTGTGTGTAAAGTGTGCTAAAAATTCATGAGATGTTTTTCAGTTGCCTAGGGGCAAGTACATGGAAAGAAAAAAAACCCTTGCTGCCCCAGATTTCTATTTGCCCTCCACACATGACGAGACAGTTAATAAAGTAACAGCCTGTGTTGATTAAAACATGTCATGGCATGCACAGCACATAATGTAATACTCTGCACACATTGTACTCTACACTCAGGTCATGGCATGCACTGCACATAATGTAATACTCTGCACACGTTGTGCCCTACACTCATCTGATACTCCAACGTCTGAGAGAGAGAAATTAGAGCAGGGGGCACAGGTGTGGAAAGGAGAGGAGGGAAGTGCGGTTAGTCTGCACTGAATCTGACTGGTTTGTCTCCCTTTCATTGACACTTTCAAAAAAATTGATTGCCCAATGGACAAGTGGAGGGAGCATTTCCACTTGTCCGCTAGCAAATTTAGGTGTCCTGGACAGTTGGACAGGTGAGTATTTTGAGCCCTTTGGGAGGGGGGATGCTTGTTGTTTGTAGGGAGCTTAGGTGGTGTCCTGCGTATGCTGGATCAGAACAGGCACCAGTAAACACCAGCAAAGTGACTCTGCAGCAGTGCCACGTCTCCTTTGGAGCTTTGCTGTATGACGACTCAGTTCCTCCCTGAGAAGTGCTGGTGGTGAGGCTGCAGCAGGATGAACCTGGCTGTGATTCTATGCAGGGAGGGAGAGTGAGCTGCATGGGATTAATGCCGTAGAGGGAACATGGAAGATTAAACACTTCGAAAAAGAAAAAAAAAAAAGGAAAAAAGGCTATTGTGTTTCCATGATTTGAGGGTGTTTTATTGTTTGTGGGTGAAAATGTTGCATTCATTTTTTTGCAGAGAAATCACTTAATTGTTGCACGCTTCTGCGTCCTTGAGAAACACCCATCTGTACACACACACACACACACACACACACACACACACACACACACACACACACACACACACACACACACACGCACACACACACACACACACACACACGACGCCCACACATTCATATGCAAACATTCCACCATTTTTGTAACTCAATTGGGATTTCCTTCCTTTTTTGTTTCTTTTTTTTTGGGGGGGGGGAGGGGGGTTGGTTGTTCTTTTTCAGGGATGGAGAGGGGTGGGATTTCCAGACCCACGCATTCCATACATAATCATACTCATCCACTGAAGCAGTTGCACAGAAAGGAGTGGTTACATCAGTGCAGTATTAATACTTTACCTCAGCTATGTTCCTTTCAGTATCAAGAGTCATTTCGATCCCTAAAAAAAAAAATAAATAAAATAAAAATAAGATTTTCAAAATAATGCGTATTTCAGAATGGAAGCACTTTATTAGACAATCCGATGGCTTTATGACATGGAATCTGACTTGCACTCCCACTCACAACACCGCAGAAGGGAGTGTTGGTTCTTTCAGGATTTTTTCCCCCTAAACGATAATGCTGATGAACAGTTGCCATGCAATTTATATAAAGTAACCTGTTCATCACTTTGACAGTGACACTGTGCATAAAATGTACTTCAAACTGTATACATAATATGCATGTTCAGATAATCCTGGATTGGTCAGCTGGTATGCACGTAAAGAAATATTTTGAATTTGTTTTACCTCAGAGCCATTAACATTTTTTTTCCTTTTGTCATTATTTAGCATGGTTTCTGTTGCAGACATGAAGACCTGAAGCAGATGTTGGACAGCAACAAGGATGCCTTGAAGCTGGAGGCAATGAAGAGAGTAGTTGGGGTGAGTGCCAGTCAACTAAATTGTTATCTTTATCATCTTCTCATGTGGCCTTTACAAGATTGGACAGGAAATATTGATGAGGATAGATGCTAACAGTGACAGCTGCATGGAAATTGAGCATGTTGGGAGTAAGTGAGATTCCATATTCCATTTGCCTCCCAAACGTGAGCCTGCATCGTCACACCAGAATAAATTCAGTGTTAGAAACAGATAAGCAGGGAATAGTGTGACCTGAGTACTATTACAACTATTTATGAGAAAAGTTATGAAAGGATGCTGCAGTGTTTAATTCATTAACTATGCTGTAACACATCGTGCTGTATGATTTCAACCTTACAGCACCATACTACAAAAGCCATACCTCTTGAATGACAGATCACTCTGGAGACCACACTCAAATCACTCTGGAGACCACACTCAAATCACTCTGGAGACCACACTCAAATCACTCTGAAGACCACAATCAAATCACTCTGAAGACCACTCTCCAGTGACTCTGAAGACCACACTGAAATCACTCAGAAGTCCACACCAAAATTACTCTGACAACCACACTCAAATCACTCTGAAGACCACACCCCACACTGAAGACCACATTCAAATCATCCTGAAGACAACGCTCAAATCACTCTTAAGACCACGCTAATGCCTCAAATACTACACACGAGTAGAATAAATCTGTTCAGAAGACAAAACAGGTGTGTAAGCCAGTACAGTATTGTGTCGTGCAGAGGTGTAGAGTGAGTGTAATACAGTTATGATTTAAAAAAGAAAAAACATTACAAAAGATTTCTTTTAATTCAAGATTTTGTTGTCCTCAGATGGTGGCGAAAGGCAAAGATGCCTCCGAGCTTTTCCCAGCTGTTGTGAAGAATGTTGTGTCCAAGAATCTGGAGGTAATTTTTTTTGTTTTTTGTTGTTTTGTTTGTTTGTTTGTTTGTTTTTGGGGGGGGGGGGGTGTCTTTTCTTTTTTTCTTTATTTGCTATAATGTTTATGCACATTTATGTTAATTGTGTTAGCCGGTTATACAGTTTCATTTGTATTCTAAATTCAAATAGTGTATGTGTGTGTATTTGCTAGAGGAGAGAAGGGAGAAAAATTTCTGGGAAACTGGTTTTTGTTTTTAAAAAAAAAGATAAGTACTCATTGTTGAAAACTTCTTATTCAGTGATTTACAACCAAAAAAAAATTAGCACACGATTTGATAACTAAGTCATCATGTATTTGGTAGCAATTGGCTTGAAAAGTGTATGCATACACATGCATCTGTGTATCAATTTTGGATGTATGTTCCTCAGATCAAGAAGCTTGTGTATGTTTACCTGACGCGTTACGCAGAGGAACAACAAGACCTGGCTCTGCTGTCCATCAGTACCTTCCAGAGAGCTCTCAAGGTATGGAGCCCCACAGTGCAGCTTTGGCTGTGGTGTTAGCTGTCACCACCACCCCCTTTTTTCCTGTGGTCTTAGATTTTATTTCAAGCAGTGTTGGTTCGTCACTTCATGTTTCAGTTGACTGTGGTAGTGTCAGTTATACAAAGTAATAGTTTTTCTATGACCTTAAATGGTCATTAGGGATCGAAACTGTATGAAACACTTCTGCTCTTAGCAAGATGGTATTAAAAGACAACAGCTTTGCTTAGGATCAGCTCTGTGCACCTCTCCTCTACAGTTTGATCAACCTTGTCCTTGAAGTCAGTCAAGTACCTACTGACAGCTTTCTTGAATTTGGCTGGTGACTTAAGCGTGTGCAAAAACCGTTAAATACTCTAAGATTGTGCTTAGCCGTAGCTTGCTGTAATGTGTATACAATTCCACCCTTTCTGATGCTGCATGTAAGGTGTGAAGAAAAGAAGATTAACAGCCTCTTCTTTGGTGTGACTACAGGATCCGAACCAGCTGATTCGTGCCAGTGCGCTGCGTGTGTTGTCCAGTGTCCGGGTACCGGTCATTGCGCCCATCATGATGCTGGCCATCAAGGAAGCGGTCATGGACATGTCACCCTATGTCAGGAAGACCGCAGCCCATGCCATCCCAAAGTTATACAGGTCAGTACACAACAGAGATTAAGAGGAGAAAATGAATTGATTCACGCACACACACACACACACACACACATGCACGCACCTACACACACACACGTGTGTGTACGCGCGCACATGCAAACACACACACAAAAGAACAATAACTACAGCATGGCAGCAGGTCAGTAGTATGCTGGTAGACAAGAACCTCTCCTCATAGTCTTTATAAGCTTGCCTAATAAAATGTGTCTGTGGGACGTCCCAGAGACGGAGAGAACAAATTTTGGATAGACAATATGAGCAACTGGACCGGTGATCTGGCCTGCTTTGCACGACTGTGAACAAACAGTTGTAGAGCTCTGTGTGTGATTACCCAGTGTCTATCATGGCACCCAAGTGGTAGGGGATTAAAAAGGGCAGCTGCAGCTGGTCTTTTAGATAATGTCTGTATGTTTGCTTTTTCACATTTTGTGTCCTGACCCAGTTTAAGTGACTTTTTTTTTTTATTGTGTCATTGTGCTTGTCTTCTCAATGATGGGTGCATACAGTCCTTAAAACAGTACTTGAGATTCAGAAACTTCTATTTCAAAGTTCTTCAAATTATAACTGTACTCAAAGGTGTTCAAAGAGTGCTTCGATTGTGTTGTTGCCTTTGTTGTTATTGTCCTTTGTTTTTTCTTAGCAAAATCAGTAGAAACAGGAAAATTTTTCAGAACGAGATCATAGTCTTCAGAAATAACCTTTAAATCTTAATTATCAGCATCAGTTGTTAATGAACACTTAAATGATCAGCTGGTTTGCTGGTGATGGGTTTCTGTAGTCTGTACACTGCATTATGGTATGTGTAGTGTTTCTTTGTCCTCAGACAGGTTTCAGTGTCCTCAAGAAGGTGTCACTGCAGGCAGTTATATCTACATATGCTACACCACATCTGCAAAGACTTGAGGTTACAGCACAGAGGCTACCACCAAGTAAACAGAGAAGGGAATCAATAATACAAGAAGAGCTGGGAGCAGGGCCTCATGGACAAGAGTTTGCAGATACCTGATCAAACACATAAAACCAGCCCGCTATTCATGCCTTGAATTTCTTTACATCAGCTCATGTAAACCAAAATAGGAGGCAGGAAAAGTCCTGGACACTTTCACTGAAAGAATTGTTGAATCCCTGCAATGCTGTTACTCCACTGTGCTTACCATGCACTGCCACACTCAGACTGGTGCCACTGCAACCTCAGAGCTGATGGTCCCCATAGGAAGCAATCGGTTATCAGGTTGTCATGAGCCTGTTAGCCAGAGGAGACATGCTCTGATGTTCAGTAGCTGTGAGGGTGCTCAGTGTTGCCTGTCCTAATTAAGGGTGATGTAAACAATGAAAGATATGTCTTAGAATTGTTTGCATTCCGTTAGAACACAGTTACCCAAGGCAGGTGTCAGAGTATGCTCTAATTACACATGTTGGGATATTTAAGATCAGTTATGACAGGTGTTGCCAATATATGTATGTCACAAGACACAGTTATTTCAAATGTCAAAAATGATATCTTATTTCCTGTTTTAAAAGGGAAACAACATTTGAAATTGTTTACCCTATGCACTGAAACTCTTGTCATTCAAAAGTAAAACCAATATCGAATAATACTATAGGTGGCATTGAAAAGGAGCACGTACATAAATAGATTAACTGACGAATGAATAAGATTAACTGACAAATGAATAAGATATATACTTGCTTAAATACATGCTGTAATGTTGTATGTGGAAGCGTTGCATGTTGCAGTCTGGACCCAGAGACCAAGGACCAGCTGATTGAGGTGTTGGAGCGGCTGTTGGGAGACAAGACAACAGTGAGTACACGTCTGTACCCTGTGGTTGTTGAGACAAGACTGTATAGAGAAGCAGTCAGTCTGTATCTGCTAGTTGTTGAGACAAGACAGTTTAGAGAACCAGTCAGTCTCTGTATCTGCTAGTTGTTGAGACAAAACTGTTTAGAGAACCAGTCAGTCTCAGTATCTGCTAGTTGTTGAGACAAGACTGTTTAGAGAATCGGTCAGTCTGTATCTGCTAGTTGTTGAGACAAGACTGTTTAGAGAAACAGTCAGTCTGTATCTGCTAGTTGTTGAGACAGGACTGTTTACAGAACCAGTCAGTCTCTGTATCTGCTAGTTGTTGAGACAGGACTGTTTACAGAACCAGTCAGTCTCTGTATCTGCTAGTTGTTGAGACAAGACTGTTTAGAGAACCAGTCAGTCTGTATCTGCTAGTTGTTGAGACAGGACTGTTTAGAGAACCAGACTGCATCTGCTAGTTGTTGAGACAGGACTGTTCAGAGAACCAGTCAGTCTGTATCTGCTAGTTGTTGAGACAGGACTGTTTAGAGAACCAGTCTGTATCTGCTAGTTGTTGAGACAGGACTGTTTAGAGAACCAGTCAGTCTGTATCTGCTAGTTGTTGAGACAGGACTGTTTAGAGAAGCAGTCAGTCTCTGTATCTGCTAGTTTTTGAGACATGACAACAGTGAGTACCAATCAGTCTGCACACACAAGTGTTAAGACGAGACCACAGTGACAGTCAGTACACATTAGTAGTTGTGGCAAAACCACAGTGCAGTCAGTCTGTGCCCACAAGTTGTTGAGAGAAGACCAGGGTATCAGTCTCTGTATTCACTGCTACTGTTGTTGAGACAAGACAGAATCAGGCAATCCATACTCACTACTTTTTAAGACAAGACAACAGTGTCAGTCGGTTTATACTTGCTAGTTGTTGAGACTAGACCATGCTAACAGTGTATACTCTCTGGTTGTTAAGACAAAACCACAGTAACAGTCAGTATATACCATCTAGTTGTCCACCCGAGATCAAAATAATAGTACACACCCATTAGTCGTTAAGACCACAGTAACATTCAGTACATAGCCACTGGTTGTTGAGACAAGACCACAGTGGCAGTCAGTCTGTAGCTACTAGATGGTGACAGTAGACTTGTTTGCGTATATGGTTTCAGCGTTCTCTGTTGTGATTTTTTTGTGTGTGTGTGTGAAAATATGTTGAAGGTTAAAAGGAAAATTATATGTAAAACAGTCTAGGTACTAAGCTTTTGAATCATGATTACACCTTTGGTGTGTGTAACTACGTTGTTATTTCAGAGTGCCAGTTTGAATGTTTTGACCAATGGATGATGATTCCTGATAACTCTTACATGTGAAACTTGAAAAAAAAATGTTAACATTTTAACGTGAAGGTTTTCCACATGAACTAGTAGACTTTGATAAGAACTAGATGAAAAAACAATTAACTTTTTAAAGTGAAGGTTTTCCATATGAACTCGTAGATTTTGATAACAACTAGATAAAAAAAAAAATTTTTAAAAAAAAAAAAAAACAGCCAGCAACATGTTTTATCCATCATCAGTCTGTAATGGAAATATATGTTCTCTTAAAATCCCCATGTAGGTTAAAGACTTGCTTATTGAAGAAGCTGCTGTAAACAAGTGTGTGGTATCAACATTATGTACGGCCAGATTAAGGTAAAGTTTGACTGAAAGTGTGTTTATTCAGTAAATACAGGATGCCTTTTCATGCTCTTCCAAGTGTCATATACTGTACCATGTCAAACTGAAAGTTTTGACCAGTTTGCCAGCTGTGTTTGGCTAGATATCACAGTTAGTGCAGTAACTAAGAATGCCACAGACTACACTCTTCAAGTCTAATGTGCATCCAAATGAGAGGTGGAATGATCCCAGCGTGGCCAAAGATGCCATCTCCCTGACAACCTCAACTTCAAACACATTTCCATACTCTGAGAGTCACAATTCAGCACCTCCATCTTTTAACTCTAATCTGAAAACATAACTCTTCCATTCCTCACACTTTTAAGATTGCAGTTCAGTGATGTGTTTTTGTGTTTGTGTGGTGTGTGCAATGCACATCTTTCTTTGCGTGCATGTGGTTTTTTGTTGGTGATAGTGATTAGCTATATATGAAACTGTATCTTTGAATCACTGTTGTAAGCTGTTATGAGTTTCAATTGAAATTTGGGGTGCTCTAAGTACTCTCAGTATTGATGTGTGATGTTCACTCATAGTGGTTAATTTCACTCACAGTTGTCCCAATTTTCAGCTGGTGGCGGGCAGTGCTATCCAAGCATTCGAGGAGATCTGTCCTGAGCGGATTGACCTGATTCACAAGAACTACCGCAAGCTGTGCAACCTGTTAGTGGACGTGGAGGAGTGGGGCCAGGTCGTCATCATCAATACCCTCACACGCTACGCCCGCACACAGTTCATCAACCCCAACTCCAGTGTGAGACCCTGTTCTTTTTCTTCTTTGGCCACTCTGTTAAGCTTTTCATTTCCAGGTATTTTTAGCAAAATGTTTCCCCCAAACAGCCCGAACGATTTGCTAGATCATGAAATAATCATAGATCATAAAATAAATCTGAGTTATGCCAGATGCTGTATAAGAATTTTATAGTGAATGTTGTTTGATGTGCATGAGACTTTCTGTGTTGCTGATGTTTGTGACTGACCAGTGTGGTCACTCCTCTGCAGTATGACAACTCACCACATCTAGGTCACCTTTGTTGTTATCATCTTATACTCTGCTTTAACATCAGCATTGTCATTGCCAATATGTCCAGAGTCATGCTAAATGAAGTCGCAGTCGCTATTGCTGATTGCTGTCAGTCACATTTAATACCCCCCCCCCCCCCCCCCCCATTTTTTTTTTGTTCATACCAGTGGCAGTGTAAATAGCTGCTATATGAGCTGGAGCTGCTCAACAAAAAGCATCTTCATACTGAACTCTGCAAATATGCAATATTGTATTGGGTAGTGGACAGATCCTGTGATGTCTGAACTCTGCAAATATGCAGTATTGTAATGGGTAGTGGACCGATCCTGTGATGTCAGTCTCTACGGGTGAGAGGTGAGGGGATTACTTGGGGGGTTTTTTTGTTTGTTTTTTGTTTGTTTTTAGTTTGTTGATTAATGTTTAGTGGTAGTATGCTGAACATGCATTAATATTGATGAGCTGTCATGTTAGGACAGTTTCTTGAGTAATAGTATTGATTGGCAAATCTGTGTAACCGAAATCTCCCGTTAGAATTGTTTCATGAGTGAAAATATTGACTGGCCAACCTCTTTGGTTTTTTTTATATCGTTTGTCTGCTAACAGAGTTTACATATCAGATCTCTTTTTTTTTTTGGGGGGGGGGGGCGGGGGGGGGGGGGGGGTTGTAAATTTCCACACAAAAAGGTAAATATCTGCCGAATAAATGTTGGTATTTCAACTTTCAAGTTAATAGTACATAGTTCCTTCATTCAAATGAATGAAGTTTTACCCACATAAATGAACATGAGGACTCCTAAAGGTTTTGTTCATTCATTTGTTAATGAGTGAATCAATTCATCATGACTTAGGAAGTGGCAGAGGAAGAAGAACGTCCATTCTATGAGAGCTCTGGCAAGGAGGAGGAGGAGGAAGAGGAGGCAGGGAAGGGAGATGGAAAGGGAGAGGTGAAGAAGGCCCCTTACATCATGGACCCTGATCACCGGCTGCTGCTGAGACAAGCCAAACCCCTCCTCAACAGCCGCAATTCTGCTGTAAGTAAATGAGTATGGAGAATGTGGTTATTAAAAAAAAAACGCACTAGTGGAGAAAAGAATTATTGCCAATAACTTGTATAAGCTAGTATCAGAGAGAGAAATGGGTGTGGAAAAGAGTAGGAGGGGGAAGAGGAAAGGAAAAAATAGTGTTAGAGGAAATGTTTTATTTCAGCACCACACTCATACTTTCTTTGTTTTCTAGGGTGCTAGACAAACTTAAACATGTTTTGAAAAAAAATAGAGTGAAAAGGAAAGAAAATTCAACTCTGACTCACAAACTTTGCATAGAAATGCAGGAGTGGATTTAGTATGCTGTGCATGCGTCCGTCTTTGTGTAGTTAATGTTTGTGACAGACCTTGGGGGGCACTCACTGTGGCTTCTGAAAATGGGACAGCTATCAGTAAGGGAGTGTCGACTCCTTATTTCTTGATCAGCTCGCTCTTGGCCATTCAAATCTGAATGAGTGTAAACACACCCCTTCAGTCTGCACATCTTTCTCAGGCGTTATTGATTCAGGGTACTAGGGCCGATAAATTGTCCATAGGTGTGTAAAGTGAACAGTCCCCTATCATTCATGATCACACTTGATTCAACTAAAACAGTATTCTTTAACCCGTTCGCTGCTTGAAAATGTTACAAACAAAGGCTTTCCCAGTGCCAGGGAAATCTAATGATTTGGGGGTAATAATTAACAAAAAATTCTAGCTCAGAAACTACAAAAGATATAACAATGAAATATATATGATTTTTGAAGGAAATTGAATGAAGATTTTGAATCTGGGCTTCTTTTGTTTTAATTTTGATAATAAAAAAGTATTTAGGCAATTAGATTTGGATAGATTTTTTTGCACGATCAAAAGCATATGTATTTACCACTACATCTTCACATCCAAACAAGAACACAAAGCAAAAAAGTTGAAAATAAAGTTTGTATTGTCACACTACACCTGTAAATGAAAGTAAAACAGTTTAGAAGTCTATCAAGACGCTCACACTCTATGCAGACAGGTCAGTCCACGACCACGCCCCCCTCTCCCCACCACGCCCCCTTGCTGGACTTCAACCCTCTCTTTCACTGCTCCTCTTCCCCTACCTTTCCCTCTGCCCCGTGCCACGCCGCGAGCAGGCCGCGCTCCCCTCTTGCGCTGACTATCACGTCACTGACCACTGGCACGCAGTGCAGAGTACACACTAGGCGAGCTCGTTCGACGCTGGCAAACCAGTCAGCTGAACACACATTGAGGTCACACAGCCCGACACAATAACTGACGAATACGGTCGGCAATTCCATCACTATCATCATCTCACCTTCATGCTCGAGTGAGTCGTTGAATAAAAGATTATTGTCTTTGTCAAAAATCATTAGCAGAGCCTGCTCAGCTGTGTAAATATGTTGATTTGGTCGCTGCGCTTGTCGAAGGTTGTGCCGCCATCTTTGCAAGCGAGACAAAGTGCTGGCTGGTCATCCAGTCAGTGATGAGAATAAATGGGCTTTCCCCTCACGTGTGGTCATTTACATATCATTTTAATACTACAGACATATAAGGCTTACTACGCACACTCTATTTAAGTCCGTTGATAGAAATAGTAACGAATGAAAATTCAAGAAAAATGCATGACGTCAGTGGACGGCCCATAGGCACTGGGAAAGCATTTTTAATGCGGCGTCGGCTGACAGCTTAAAGGCACTCTCTACGGGTTAAACTGTTTGAACTCAAATTGAACCACTTGGCAAACATACTTTCCAACAAACTGTTAGGTGGATCAGTAGTTGAAATTTCAAACAGTGTGTGAAATTTGTCTTTTTTTTTCAGCTTGGGTAACAGTTTCACCTTTGTTGAAAAAAACACTGCAATCAAACATGTAATATGATGCATCTTCCAAATAGAAAATGAGCATTTCCTGCTGCTGTTTTAATGATATTAAACATTTGCAATTTTGTCTATCATGATATGAAGGTTATGTGTTGGAGGTGCAGTGTTATGTCCTGTTAACAGAACAAAGGCAGTCAGATGTGGGTGTTATTTCAGGTGGTCATGGCAGTGGCCCAGTTATACCATCACTGCGCTCCCAAGGCTGAAGTGGGCATTGTGGCTAAGAGTCTGATTCGGCTGTTGAGGAGTCACCAGTAAGTAGTTCACCCATCATCACCAAGATATGGTGTTCCTTTGTTGTTGTGTTATACTGCTGAGTCTTTCTTTTCTCCTCTTTCTCTCTGTTGTTGACTGTGTGTCTCTCTTGCCTCTCTTAAGTATGTCAGTTTCTCTTGTTGATAAATTAGTAAGACTTTCAGGGTAGTGTGTGGGACTTGTGTTGGAAAAACTGACTTTTGTGGTTTGGTTTGTTTATATCCTCCCCTCCCCTCTCTCATTTCATTTTGGAATCACCATTTCTTCTTTCGGAAGAATAACAGTGGCTAAACTAAAACTGTCTGTGTGTTCCTGCCCTTCTCTTCCTCACTGCATCAGTCTCTCTCTGGCTCTGCCCTCTCTTTTTCTTTCTCTCACTTTCCATCTCTCTCTGTCCTGGTCTCTCCCTCTTTCACTTGTCATGCTTCCAAAGTTGTGACTGGAATTTATGTTAACCAGAGCTGACTATATGTTATGTGGTTTTATTTGTTTGCACTCCCTCTCTCTGTTTACATTTGTCTGCTTGTGTTTCTCTTTTTTCGCTCCCTCAATAGTAAGTCTATGTCATGATCCAGATCCAGTGGTCTGAATGTCTGTGTGTCAGTGGTAAAACTGACAGAAATGCTTTCTTCATCAGCATGATTAGCCTTGTTTGTTTACGTTGATACGGTATAACAGCACTGGTTGTTGATCTAGATGCAAAGAAGTACAAGTTGTGTCTGATTTGATTAAGACAGTGGGTTGTGTGTTGGTGTGCAGAGAGATACAGTATGTGGTGCTAAGCAACGTGGCCACAATGACAACAAAGAGAAAGGTGAGCAGTCCTTTGATCCAGTGGGTTTTTTTTTCGTTTGTTTGGTTTAGGACTTTGTTTTTGCTTTGCTTGTATTTCCAAATGACAGTCATGAAAGTGCAGTCTGATATTGACCGTTCTGTGTGGATACCTGGCATTGCAACAGAACAAGCTGAGTGTTGCTGAGTCTGAGTTGGCCAGAGTGAGCTGTGTTGGGAGTATTGCCACTAAGGGATCAGGGAAGATGAGACAGCAACAAAAAAAAGAAGAAAGAAAGAAAAAAAAAGGAAAAAAAAGAGAGAAAAGAAGATCATGTAGTGTGTGTGTGTGCGCAGTTGAGGAATGGGAAAGTGGATCTGGTTTATCTATCATCTGAGGGGCATCTCTTAAACAGAACCTGTGAAACATTTTGTCTAAATCACAGGATTTAACATTAAAACACAAAAATTTGTGATGAAAGGTTATAGGAACAGTTTTTGTGTGCATACCAAGGTAACTTGAATAGGGATCTCATAGGAATGGGACTTTTATCAAAGTCCAGCTGGTTTGCAATCATAGGGATGAGCCGTGTGAGTTTGAAGGTTAAAATATTAAGATGTGGCTGTTCGATGCCATGTCCTATACCATGTTGAATCCTTCCCAAGGTATGACCAGCTTGCCAGTCCTGTTGGGTGGAAAATTTGTGTTTGTTACAGCACTAGAATATGCTGCCAATTGTCTTCTGTTTCTGTTGACAGCGGGTTGCTGCTTCTGTTTTCTTTTGTTCTATGGCCAACGCAGAACAAGAAGCTCCTGTCAGATTTTTGCTTTGTCTCTTTTTGTTTCCCTTTTCAGAACTTTAATGTGTAGTTGTGCCTTTTCTTATTTTGTGGTTTGTCAGCTCCCTTTGTAGTAGTAGTAGTATTGGGGTTTTAATCAGTATATGCAATCTTCAACCTGATTTAGTCGCCTTTTTCTCATGATCAACTTGTTTTGTCCCTGCTCAGTCCAGTACCTCATCATTTTCAGCATCACTCCTTGGTTGTCTAAGGATGATGCTACAAGTAGTGAGAATTTCAGTTTGCTAACAAGAATGTGAGATCACCGATTTGTTCAACAGTCATTTGTCATTAAAGGCAACAGCTTCTTTTGTAGCTCAGAGACTTTATCACTTCTCACACAGTAATTTTCTTTTTGGTTTGATTCATGAAAATAAAAATTTATAGTAAAAAAACTATTCTTATTCAACCCTATGGGAGTTTTTGTTTAGAAGTGGAAAATCTTTGTTTAGTAACACTGTTAAGTATGGAATTATGACATGTGCAGGGGATGTTTGAACCATTCCTGAAGAGCTTCTATGTGCGCTCCAGTGATCCCCTCCATATCAAGCTGCTGAAAGTAAGTTTGTGTTAACCTACAGTCCTCACAGTTGTGTATATTATTAAGATGTTACGCTTTTACTAGTTGTGTACTGTTCTGGTGTCACATTTCTTACAGTTACTTATCGTTGTTTTACACGTCACAGTTGTTTATTGTTCTGATGTTACACTTGTCATGGTTGTCAATTGTTGTTCCACACTTCACAGTTGTTTATTGTTCTGATGTTACACTTTTCATGGTTGTTAATTGTTGTTCCACACTTCACAGTTGTTTATTGTTCTGATGTTACACTTTTCATGGTTGTTAATTGTTGTTCCACACTTCACAGTTGTTTATTGTTCTGATGTTACACTTGTCATGGTTGTTAATTGTTGTTCCACACTTCACAGTTGTTTATTGTTCTGATGTTACACTTGTCATGGTTGTTAATTGTTGTTCCACACTTCACAGTTGTTTATTGTTCTGATGTTACACTTGTCATGGTTGTTAATTGTTGTTCCACACTTCACAGTTGTTTATTGTTCTGATGTTACACTTGTCATGGTTGTTAATTGTTGTTCCACACTTCACAGTTGTTTATTGTTCTGATGTTACACTTGTCATGGTTGTTAATTGTTGTTCCACACTTCACAGTTCTCTGTTGTTCTGAGTTACACTTTTCATGGTTGTTTATTGCCAAGATGTTACTCTCATCACAGTTTCTAACTGTTTCAGATGTTACACTTCTTACAGTTATTCATTATTCTAATGTTACATTCTTCATGACAGAGTAGCGTTCAGATGTTACATTCATGACTGTAGGTTATTGTTCTGTGGACTGGCCAATCAGGTTGAGGTATATTGAGGTTGTAAGCATGAAGCAAAGTCAGTAAAATACAAATTACAAGATAGGAAATTATGACATGTTGCCAGATTTAAGAGTACTTCAATTAAGCAGAAAACTAAAAATAACTGGCATGCCTGTACTGGAGAGCATGTATTACATTGCTCCAGTTTCTCTTGACTACCATAGTGTCTTGTATGTATGTGTGTTTGAGATGTATTTATAACACCTCTTTGTGTCTTTTCGATTTTTCAGTTGGAGATTCTCACCAATCTGGCAACAGAAACGAACATTTCTACAATATTACGAGAGTTCCAGGTATGTTCTTGACTCTCTACCATTCCTGTGGCAGAGTTGCAAAAGAAAACAAAGGAGTATCATGAGTAGGCTTAAAATTGTTTTTCAAATGAAAGGAATCTTTAATTTGCTACAGTATGTGAATAGAAATGGAGATCTGTAAATGCTTACAGCTATGTGATGATGTTATGTGAGGACCCAAATATTTGTGTGCATTATTTCTGAAGATATCTGTATAAGACTTGTTGTAGCATGATTGGTGGGTTGCTTCTCTTGTGTGCTGGTTACTTGTTCTGTATTCCCTAGACTGTGTTGTAGAGATCATGGGACCTTTAATGTGCATGGATAATGAACATCTGTTACCAACATTAACAGGTAGGAGGTTTAAAAGAAAAAAGAAAAACATCTCCCCATAACATTACTGTGGGGAATCAAATTATGATCATTTGAATGCAGGTTTGATCCTTTATCCAATCACTTACCCCTGTCATTGGATCGTATTGTATTGATGCAAAATTACTCAGAGTATTAGTCAGGAAATGAATAGTATTGACTCACACTGCTGCATGTTCAGACATACGTGACCAGCTCGGACAAAGATTTTGCGGCAGCCACCATCCAGGCTATTGGTCGGTGTGCCAGCAGTATCTCTGAAGTGACCGACACTTGTCTGAATGGGCTGGTTCATCTCATGTCCAACAGAGACGGTAAGGATTGCTGTCTTATATGCCTCTCCTGTACAACTTAAATGGTAAGGGCTGCTGTCTTATAGGTTACATACTCCTGTCCAACTTAGATGGTAAGGGCTGCTGCCTCATAGGTTACATACTCCTGTCCAACTGAAATGGTAAAGGCTGCTGCCTCATAGGTCACAGACACTCTCCTGTCCAACTTAGATGGTAAGGGCTGCTGCCTCATAGGTTACAGACACTCTCCTGTCCAACTTAGATGGTAAGGGCTGTTGGCTTATAGGTTACAGACATTCTCCTGTCCAACTTAGATGGTAAGGGCTGCTGCCTCATAGGTTACAGACACTCTCCTGTCCAACTTAGATGGTAAGGGCTGCTGCCTCATAGGTTACAGACACTCTCCTGTCCAACTTAGATGGTAAGGGCTGCTGCCTCATAGGTTACAGACACTCTCCTGTCCAACTTAGATGGTAAGGGCTGTTGGCTTATAGGTTACAGACACTCTCCTGTCCAACTTAGATGGTAAGGGCTGCTGCCTCATAGGTTACAGACTCCTGTCCAACTTAGATGGTAAGGGCTGCTGCCTCATAGGTTACAGTCTCCTGTCCAACTTAGATGGTAAGGGCTGCTGCCTCATAGGTTACAGACATTCTCCTGTCCAACTTAGATGGTAATGGCTGCTGTCTTATAGGTTACAGACTCTCTCCTGTCCAACTTAGATGGTAAGGGCTGCTGCCTCATAGGTTACAGACACTCTCCTGTCCAACTTAGATGGTAAGGGCTGTTGGCTTATAGGTTACAGACTCTCTCCTGTCCAACTTAGATGGTAATGGCTGTTGTCTTATAGGTTACAGACTCTCTCCTGTCCAACTTAGATAGTAAGGGCTGCTGTCTTATAGGTTACAGACTCTCTCCTGTCCAAATTAGATGGTAATGGCTGTTGTCTTATAGGTTACAGACTCTCTCCTGTCCAACTTAGATGGTAAGGGCTGCTGCCTTATAGGTTACAGACTCTCTCCTGTCCAACTTAGATAGTAAGGGCTGCTGTCTTATAGGTTACAGACACTGTCATATCTAACTGAGATTGCAACGGCTGCTGCCTCCTAGTTCACACGCTTCCATATTCAAACTGAGATAGGCAAGACTGCTGCCTCGTAAGTCACAAACACTCTCATGTTCAGGGATGGCACTTTATTGGACACTTCATATGTTAGTAGATTGTTTTAAACTAGAAACGTGTTTGCTCACCATGATGTTCCAATATTGAATGTAAGCATTTTTCTGTGATTTATTTTTCTTTTTTTATTTTTCTAAATCACTAAGTATTGTGTTAAAATTGTGTGTGTGTGTATGCACTTTCTTTTCTTTTAGAGGCTGTGGTAGCAGAGAGTGTGGTTGTGATCAAGAAACTGCTGCAGATGCGGGTAAGCGTTCTTTCAGATAAATGTTTTTGGGGTTTTGTTGTACCCGACTGTGATCAAATTTTGTATGCGTGACATTAACTCTAGAAAAGTAGTATAGTACATCAGTCATTGGTTCCACACAAACCCTAGTGTTATTTTGATTTCAGTGTTGTTTCTTCATTTGGAATGCTGGAGTGACACCTCTCTCTTGTTGTAAGAGTGATAGAAATCTGTTGAGTGGTATTCCTTGAAGACCCCATTTTGAAAAGAAAAAAGTTCAAGTACGCTTCTTGAAAATAGAGAGGGTATTTATCTGGGTTTGTCTGTTTTGTGGTCATGGCTATCATACCTACCGTTTTTTAAATCTTTTTTTTTTACAAAGATGCTTGTAAAAGCCATATTTTTATAAGTCGTTATCGAGACACTGCACACACTGTTCACTTTAGCCATCCAGTCCACTGTGTCTGTATGCCTGTCTGGCTTTTTGTTTTTCTTTCAGACGTTTTTCAGTAGTTGTTATAAACTGGAGATGAACACTGAAAGGAAATGGCTGGTGCCTTAGTGCAAATCTCCACTTGCTTAAAGATGTCAGTGGACTGGTTATCATATGGATAAAATGCATGTAGTTTGTTAATTGTTATATGTTAGTATTATTGTTGTTCTTTTTGGCAGGATAGGATTTATTTTTTCATATGCGGTGAAAGCCTAAAGTAATGAAGCAATAGGTAGATGTGGAAAAACTGTAGGAAGAGAGAAGGAAAAAAAAGGTTGGAGGTGCAGAAGTTTAGACACATGATCTGTTTTTGATCAGCGCTGTAGTCTGAACTCGTATCCGCTCAATGCGTTTTCAGCTTGGCCTGTCATGTATAATTTTTAAGTTCCTTTGAGTCTTGGAGTGGTGTTTCACTTCACATGTGGCTTTTTGTGTGTGTGTGTGTATTGGCTCTTCTAAATTCACTGTATTTTAGAGAATTCTTTTTGATGATCTGTTTGGGAATGTCTTTTTTTTTCGTTTTTTTTTTTTTTTTTTTTTTTTTTTATAGATGATTATTTGTGTTTTTAATGGCTATTCATTTTTTGAAAGTATTGCTTATGCATTTGAAGTTTGTGGTCTTTTTCTACTATTTTCATTTTATATTTATTTTTACTCTTTACATACTTGATTTTTTTTTGTTCCTTTTGGAAGGTTTTTGGCATAGTGTCCATGAGGTATAATTGATTATGTTTGGTAGTATGAAAACCAAATCAGTCTGTTGTAGTGTCTGTGTAGTGCCAATGTTATGATTGATAGTTTGTTTCATGCTGCATTTGTTTCTTGTTCTGCTATGTTGTCACATGGTAATGGCCTGTTGTTCTCCTCTCATCTTCCAAAGCCCCAAGAAGCACAAAAGAAAAGGGTATTTATCTTCATCACTTTTTCCCAGTAGCTTAGTGTGTAGTGCATACAGGCTGTGATATGGCATGGTGATTAGTGGCATACCCTGCTCATGCCAAGAGTTTGGTTCGCTTTGCACTTACATCTGGTGACAAGTCATTTCATTTCGAATGAAACGACAAACCACAAAGTCTGGAGTGGAAACATTGTACTGTGTGACAAACCATTCTCCGCACAAACCAGTGTAGAGTTGGAATTGCTCTTGATCATTAACCAACACTTTTCCAAGAAGTTTTAACCCATTAGAGAATGCCCCTGTGAACGCATACACTTAGGTGCACTTGAGTAGATATATCAAAACGTAAAATTTCTCATCTGTGAACTGCAGTTTGTTTAAATAAGGTGATAATTAAAGACTAGATCTTGAACATGATGGAAGATCAAGATTTTCAGAAATCGAAGTCATAATCAAGTAACCATGTAAAGATTTGTGTGTTGAATTACAGAGAAAGTAGATTCCGTGATTTGGATCTTTGAAAGACAGAAAAACAGAAACTGAGGGAAGTGCTAAAGATAGAAAAAAAAGAACTATGCTGAGGAGGGCATAGTCAGTATATCAAACAGAATATGAAATAAAAACAAAAGGTCAAAACTAATCTGCACTGAGGAATTGTTAGTAAAACACGCTCCAGCACATTTATAAAGAAAGCCGTATTGAAGTTTAAGTAAAAATTTGTCGGTGCGAAAAAAATGGTGAGTGCTCTGTCGAAACAAGCTCTTAGCATAGCTTGGATAGTTACGATATCCATACTGGATGGGAGTGGGAACCTTGCTATTCATTAAAATGGGGGTAGTTTTATTTTGGGAGATTTGTTTTACAGCTTTCATTGTCCCCTTCTGTCTCTTCTTTTACCCCATCTTTTCCTTTTGTTTATTTCCCCCCAGAAAAGCACCTGTTTGTATGTTTGTTTCTCTGTCTGTGCATATACATGTCATTGTAATGGCATTTCACTCAGATTGATTTGGGTGTGACTCAGTTCTCTTCCCTTTTCTGTGGCCTCTCATCATACCACCGTCTGTATCCTCCCTCTCTTTTTTCTCTAGTTAAGGTAAGGGAGAAGAGAGAAGATGATAATGGACATGGAATGCAGGGAGATAATATGAAGCAACTGTTACCATTCAGCCTAATTTGATAGGCCTGTAACTGCCATAGCAAGTGGAAAGGGAAGAATGTCAGCTTTTATAGAATTATAATTATTGTTACATTTTTATTGTTGTTGTTTTTTAACATCTTTGTTTTCATGTTTAAAGCATGATTTACCTTCTTAACTGGGCTGACGTTCAGTTTTGTTTTTATTCATTTTCTTTGTGCATGGGTTTGACAGTATTATTGCTGTGTGTGTGTGTGTGTGCGTGTGTGTGTGTGTGTGTGTGTGTGTGTGTGTGTGTGTGTGTTGTGTGTGTGTTGAGGCTTGCATTTGAATATTTTGTAAGTGGCATGTGCATGTTGATTTGCCTTGTAGTAGGAACATGTTTGCTAAAAATGCAGTTTGTATTTTTTTTCACATGAATTGGGAAGTAGACCATTTTTTTAAAGTTCATAATGACGTACGTGCATGCCATTCACTCAGTAGCTGTCTCATTTGTACACATCCAGGTGAACAGGTAAATGAGTGTACAAACGTAGTAGGATTATCATTTGATCTGAAGCATCCAGAAATTTGTGTAAGATATTTTTGTGAGTGCTAAAGAAAATCGATTTCAGCTTTGTGGATTCTGTTGTTTGCTTTGAGATATATATATATATATATATATATATATATATATCCATCTATGTGTGTATGTAGGTTTGCACCATTCAGCAAAATATACACTTCATACTCCCACTTGCCAAAAAATAAACCTTTTAATTAAAATGTTATGTAGTTTGTTCATGGTTGATGGTTTCTCTGATGTGGGTTTTTTTTCAGTATTTAATTGTGGTATAAAAGAAGTGTTACAAGATGAGATCAGCATGAACAAGATCTCAAAGGAAAGTTTCCAAAGTAGCTGTTAACTTGAGCATTAATAGATAAGATCAGGATACGTGATGGAATTTTTTCTTAAATATTGTGAGTAATAATTAGCCTGAGCATTTCAAGATGAGAGCAGCATCTGTTAGGGAAATTTTCCTAACTGTCATAGGCTAACACGGTAACAGCCTGGGCATAACAGATCATTAAAAATTGAGCCGCCTCTAAAAGTTAGAAGCTGTCATGCTCTGGCAGTCTGTTGTGTTCATGCTGGAATGCAAATCATCATGTTGGATGGGAATCCATCAGACTTTGGAAAAGAGACTGGGAAGAGTGCGGACATTTCCAGAGTTCAGCAGTTTTCAGGGAAAAAATGTTTTCAAGAGAAATCCTCAAGGTCTGGTGTGCTCATGTAGGCCTATGTTTAAATTGGCATGTATGTGTGTTAGCATTGTTTCTCTCTCTGTCTCTAGTCTGTCCTTTTCTATCTCTTGCTTTGACATTGACTCTCTCTCATCCTACTCCTTTTTCTTGCTCTCCACTTATCTGTCTGAATTTCATCATTTTGGCAGTGCTTCTAATTACCAGCTCTACTCAAAGACAAGTGAAAAGATGTCCTTTGCATCATGATGTGACCTGTGTCTCTCTGATTACTTAACAGCCCAATGAACACAAAGGCATCATCAGTCACATGGCACGAATGGTGGACAAGATCACAGTACCCATGGCACGGGCCAGCATCTTGTGGCTGATTGGAGAATACAGCGAGCGGGTGCCCAAGATCGCACCAGACGTCCTGCGAAAACTGGCCAAAAGCTTTATCAATGAGGTGAGGAAGAAAAGCAGGATAAGGGAGAGTATGGTTACGATAAAAAGAAAGGACAAGGTAGGTGAAGGAGGAGGGGGGTAGGGGGAGAAGAAGGGAACTGGAAGTCGGTTGTAATGATCAACATGGTACAGTCTGGTTTCTGTGATACTTTTGTTCACTTTTCTAGATGAAAAAAATTACAGGTCTTTATATTTTAGGACTGATAAACCAGGGTTCACATCACATGCAAAGGAAGTTTAAACAGGAAGCTGTATATTTGGAAAGGAAGTGAAATCTCAACAAAAAAAAAGTGTTTTTGACTATATATATGTGTTATGTGAAACAAGCTGTGACCAGCATATCTCCTTCTTCTGCGTACGCAGGCTGATACTCCTGCGGACACTCGCTATATGGACAGGCAAGTATTAATCCCATCTACCCTACAAAGGGAGTGGAGTTTTGTGTGCATGGCCGTTTTTTATCCCGCCATTAAGGCAGCCATACTCCGTCTTCGGGGAAGGTGCATGCTATGTGTAAAGTGTCATCCATACCAATGGCCAAACTGGCCTTCTCTTCCGAAAGTTGGTGATGGGATTTTACTTGTGTGCAAGATGTTATGCATGCGTTCACACACAGAACCTCGGTTTATAGTCTCATTTGAAGGACTGTATGGGAAATGGAATCAGAAGTAATGTTAACCCCGAGGGAAAATCCCCCTGTAGCAAAACGGCCCGGCGGAGATTTGAACCCACAACTCTTGGATTATGAGTCGGGCGCTCTACCAACTGAGCTATTCCGGTCCCTTGACCAACGTTTCAGTTTGTTTGGCCAAACGACATAGGTAACGTTGTGCAAATCTGCAGCAGGAAGTCCGCCTGCCTGTCAGTCAGCTTTCTTTGTCCCCTTCAGGGCAGTCAGATCTGCTTCATTGTGTTCCATTCCACAGATTTCTTGTGGTTATTGTGTTCTCTTCAATGCCCCATTAGTGGCATTTTTCCAAGGATGCTCATTCCAGCCACCCCATATACACAGCCACACCCAGGCTGCTGTTGTCCCGGTACTGTAGTCCACAGAAAGCAGTCATTGTTGAGTTATTATGAGGCACCCCACCAGAGGAGACACTGCAGTTCTTCAAATCATTTTGATGGTCATTTGTGGTGTATTCCTAATCACTTACATACAGGACACCAACAACTAAGCCCCAACTGCCAACAGTAATCGCCTGATCGCAGAGCCAGTGTGAGTGATCATCCCCATTTTGAAGATGTCATTTCATTCATCCTCTGAATTCCCAATGAACTTGACAGTAGTGTTGACCTCAACATGCGAGCTTACCACAGACACAGATATGGGGAGAGAATGACTACTTGGGTCACCACCACTACAACATGGCGTGTAGATTCACAGAATTTGGGTCACCACCACCACAACATGGCGTGTAGATTTCACAGAATTTGGGTCACCACCACCACAACATGGCATGTAGATTCACAGAATTTGGGTCACCACCACCACAACATGGCATGTAGATTCACAGAATTTGGGTCACCACCACCACAACATGGCGTGTAGATTCACAGAATTTGGGTCACCACCACCACAACATGGCATGTAGATTCACAGAATTTGGGTCACCACCACCACAACATGGCGTGTACATTCACAGAATTTGGGTCACCACCACCACAACATGGCGTGTAGATTCACAGAATTTGAAACTTGAAGATAATGCAGTGGAGTTCCTCTCTGGTCTGAGACATGACAGTTTTTTTTGTACTGCAGTGTTCATACATAATGCCATTGGAAATTGGTTCCATACTTCAGTTAGAATTCATCAGGGCTGCTTTTTATCTCCCTCACTTTTCAGCGAGAATTCATCAGGGCTGATTTTTATCTCCCTCACTTTTCAGCAAGAATTCATCAGGGCTGCTTTTTATCTCCCTCACTTTTCAGCAATAATTCATCAGGGCTGCTTTTTATCTCCCTCACTTTCCAACATGTTCCTGTAACGCATTATGATTGATGCGCATGAAGATCATATCAGTACAGTCAGCACTGGAGTAAAAACCATCACGCATCTTCGATTTTCCAGATGACATTGATGTCCATGCTGGCAGTGAACAAGAACTTGCCACGCTTGTTGAACTTCTGAATGAAACAGCTACAAGACGTGGTGTGAAAATCAGTCCCGAGAGGACCAGGTTGAAGGCAGCCACAACACCACCAACAGTACTGATATAACCGTCCATGGCCAGAAGTTAGAAACTGGTTAACAGTTCACCTTACTCGGGATCCATCATATGCAGTGGGGGGGTCCAAACCAAAAATCCTCCCAGTGGCAGCAGAGCTAACCACAACACTGTCCAGTTCCATAAAACACAAGATCAGGCTCCCCTGTGCTCTGGTGTATTCCATTTTTCTGTACGCATGCGAGACATGGACCCTCACAGCGGATCTGGAAGGGAGATTCCAAGCCATGGCAGTGAGATTTTACCAAATGATGCTAAACATCAGATGCACTGATCATGTCACCAATCAGCGAGTGTGTCAAACCATCAGATAGCACGTAGGACCATGTACAGACCTACTAACATCAGTCGAGAAAAGAAAACTATGTTGTACTAACATCAGTCAAGAAAAGAAAACTATGTTGGTGTGACCATGTAACAAGATTCAGTGGCCTTGCTGAAACAATCCTCCAGGGAACTGTTGAAGGAGGAGATGCAGGGGAAGACAGAAGAAACAGTGGACCGACAATACTGCAGAGTGGACAGAATACATTTGAAGAGAGCCAGGCCGTGGCACTCAACCGACAGAACTGGAGGAACCTGGTGAACTGTTCTTCAGTGTGGTGCCCCTATGACTCCCCATGGAGGTAAGGGAGAAGACTTCCCATGCAAGCTCAGTGTGCGCTCTCAGTTCTGGAGAGGAGCCACAAGGGGGCAATAAGTCTCACAGGTAAGTGCCTCTGATGGAATATGGACCCATGATCTTCCAGCCGGCAAACCTATGAGGCAGATCACTGCACCATGGCAGGTGGTCTATCCTCAGATTGTAATGAGCTGTCTTCCCTGATTTAGCTGTCCCTGTCAGTGGATTCTTAGGGGGTCGGAATAGCTCAGTTGGTAGAGCGCCGGACTCGTGATCCTGGGGTTGCGGGTTCGAATTTCGGTACAGGGGGATTTTTCCCTTGGAGTTAACATTGGTTCTGACTCCATTCCCCATACAGTCCTTCAAATGTGACTATAAACCGAGGTTCCATGTGTGAACGCACGCACAACATCTTGCACACTCGTAAAATCCCATTACCAACTTTCGGAAGAGAAGGCCAGTTTGGCCGTTGGTATGGATGACACGTTACACATAGCATGCACCTTCCCCGAAGATGGAGTATGGCTGCCTTAATGGTGGGATAAAAAATGGTCATATACACACAAAACTTCACTGCCTATCTATACTGGCAGTGTCCGCAGGAGTATCAGCCTGCGTAAGCAGAAAGAAAGAAAAAGAAAAGTGGATTCTTAGCTTAGCAACATGGCACCCCTCCTTATTCCTCCAAATCTACATCATGCTAAGTTCAGGTAGAAACAAGTCAGGGTTGAGTGATAAAGCCGGATTCCAATGAGGATGGAACGCCTAATCTTCCGATTATTAATCCACAATATAGGCTGCTACATCATGGCAGCTTTCCTCTTCTTCTCCCTATGTGTGCAGGAGGACATTGTGAAGCTGCAGGTGTTGAACCTGGCCACCAAACTGTGCATCACCAACCCCAAGCAGACCAAGCTGCTGTGTCAGTATGTTCTCAACCTGGCCAAGTACGACCAGAACTACGACATCCGTGATCGCTCACGTTTCCTGCGCCAGATGGTGCTGCCCGGGGAGAATGGCTGTGTCTTCTCCAAGTACGCCAAAAAGATCTTCCTGGCCCCCAAACCTGCCCCTGTTCTCGCGTCCAAGTTCAAAGGTATGGTATGTTTTGTGACTGATGGTGTCATTGTCATTTGTGGGTTTGTGCAGGTGGGAAATATGCCTGCAAGTGGGAAATATGCCTGACTGGAGTGTTGTGTGTGTGTGTGTGTGTGTGTGTGTGTGTGTGTGTGTGAATAAATTGCCATGTTGGTTAGCTTTTCAGTAAGTTTTTCTTGATGAGGGTTTGGTGGATTTTTTGGCTTTTTTTATGTCTCTGTTTTCACTCAGTAAGTGTCGTGCTTTCTTTTCGATTTCATTTGAGGGAAAGTAGCTGCATGGTTGGGCTACAAGGTTCCTAAATGAGAAATAACTGTTCTCTACCATGCAGCACTTACTTGTGTTGTTTAGCTGATAGATTCATGGTGAAGAGGACCAAAATAACTGAATTTTCATGTTTTGCTGAAGATAACACTGACAGTATATGTCATCAGATTTGAGTTGTCATTTTTATGTGTGTGTGAGGTTTTTTTTTTTCTTTCTGGGGGAGGGGAGGGGGGGGTAAAAAAAACATACTTAAATAGGTGATGGATGAATTTATTTTCAGGTTCATTTTATTTTTGCATAGTATATTGTACCAAGTCAAACTCTGTGAAAGCACTGACCAGTTTGCTTGCCATATTCAGCAGATTTTTATTTTCCTATATGTTTCGTTTCATTGCAAAATACTCGTTTGGTTCCCTTTCAGACCGTGATCACTTCCAGCTGGGCACCTTGTCCCACGTGTTGAACATGAGGACGACAGGTTACCAGGAGCTCCCCGACTGGCCAGAAGTAGCCCCTGACCCCACTGTGCGCAATGTGGAGCTGCCCCCTGTGTGGACGGAAAAACCTAGCAAGACCAGTACCAAGAAGAAACAGGACCTCAAATCATTCTATTCTGAATCAGAGTCCAGTGAAGAAGGTTGGGATTTGTGTTTTTGTTGCTGTGGGGGGATGGGAGGTAGGGTAGTGGAAGTGATGATGAAAGTGTGTCTGTGTGTGTATGTATTTGTGTGTGTCTGTGTATGTGTGTGTATGTGTGCCTGCCTTAAATCTTGCTCAGTGAGTTTTCTGATATTAGCTTTCCTACCATGAATGTGAAATGAGAGAGAGAGTGTGTGTGTATGTGCATGCCTCAACTCTTGTTCTGTAAATCTGAATTGAGGGTGTTACGTATCAACCCTTGTAGTTCAGTGTGAAAAGTAGCAGGTAACCATGTCAGGATATTGCAACAACAACAACAAAAAATGATCAATGCACTTACTTGCTCCTTTTTAACAGGTGTGTGGGTGTGCGTGTGTGTATGTGTGTGTGTGTGTGTGAGCACGTGAAAGTCTGTGTGTCAGACACCTCATAAAGAAATTTGAACCCACTCCAGTAGGCTTTACCTCCAGAAATAGTCACAGTGGAATGGAGGTAGGCTTGCTCTTGGAAAATGGGAAATAAAGATAGAGAGAAAGACTTTAGAAAATAGTAATCAGAACCTCTTATTGGCCACAACACACCTGTAATCTGCAGTCAAGGGAGAATGATGTTGAGGATCTTCTTGAGTTAATTTTGTTTCTGATTTTCATCATCTGTTAAAAGAAATGTGTGCGCACTGTGTTGCAGAGGAGTCTGATGACAGTTCAGATGAGGAGAGCGATGAGTCATCAGAGGAGGAAGAGGAGGAGAAAGAGAGTGGAGAGTCTGAGGCCGAGTCAGACAGCTCTAAAGCAGCCAAAAGCAGCGAAGAGGAATCGGAAGAAGAGGAGGAAGATAGCGAGGAGGAAGAAGAATCAGACTCGGAAGAAGAGGATTCCAGTGAGGAGGAGAGTGAAGAGGAGGTGCCAGCACCGAAGAAGAAAGAAGGGAAGAAAGAGAAGGTAGGTGACATTGAGGGAAGGCCACACAGTAACCCATGTTGAGTAGTGACGCTGGACGCACAGCCTTAGAGATTTAGTGTGGCTGGGCAAATAGTCAAACAGCACAAAAAAACAGGATAGAAAACATGAAAAAAAGAAGAAAAATAAGGAGAGTTTATAGCTGTAGAGAAGGAAAATGCCTGTTGAAAAGGAGTAAATATCAGTAGTCAAATCTGGTCGTCATACTGATTATAAAGAAGCATGGGTGTGTATGTATGTATCAGAGCTGATATTGTGTGTACAAGTTTAGTTTGAATCGGCAACAAAAGAAGAGTGAAACGTTTGTAAAAATGGTATGATTCAGAATGTAAATCAGTGAGAAGGTGAAAATGAACAGTTACCTGAGTAAAACCAAAAAAGAGAATAAAACTTCTTCTCCCCCAGCCCCTTCCCCATCCCTCCCCTCCCCCCTTCTTTTCAAACCTAGTTTGCTTACAAGAGCAGGGGCAAGTTCATGTTCAGAAGTGCAAGGAGAACACATCTGCAGTGGAACTAGATTGGAAGATTCAAACAGTAGAAGAAAAAGAAAAGAGAGAGAGATAGAGTGGCAACAGGATCATGTGATTCATATATTGGTTTTGTACTCTGTAGCAGCCAAGCAAGCCCGTCAAATCGAAGGCTGAAGCCAAGCCAGAGAAGCAAAGCGCTGACCTCCTCTTGGACTTGGATGACTGTGAGTGCCTATACATTTGTGTTCTGCTTGTCTGTCTCTGATCACCTGTCTGTGTGGCTCTGCCTTGCGTATCCTGCAAGCAAAGGGTATATCCTGCAGAGCAAGATGCTCGTCTGGGTCCTGGTTTTGTGTGTGGTTGTTAGCTTGAAACTTCAAAAGCGCTTCAGTGGATAGTCATCAAATATTTAAGGTTAGTTTATCAGGCTGTTAACTGCAGGGGTTCCCATTCGACTGTCACTTCATGTGAAAATGACAGAATGCTGAAGGAAACTTATTGACAAAGGAACATTACCACTGACACAGTGTGAACCGCACAACACTTGAGTACAGTTGGTGGCCAAACAGGTCTGAAAATAACTCAGGTTGTGAGTAGGCTGATGAAGGAAATGACCAATAAATAAGCTGCATGCACTTTGGCTGAACTTAAAAAGATACAAGTGACGAAGAGTTGCCATGCATTTTTTTTCTTTTCTATTTTTTTTTTTCCTTTTTTAAAAGATGGCTTGGTTGGGCAGGGATTGTATCTGTTTGTGGGTCACTGTTCATTTCTTTCTGTTTAGTTTTCACTGTTGTTTCTGTGTGTCCCTTGTCTTTTTCTCTGTGTGTGTCTGCGCATCTCTGTTTATTCGCTGTTTCTCATACTCCTCCGTTTCTTTTGTGGAGAAATTCTTTTTGCAGAGGATAGCCAGGTTATTTGTAAGAGTAATGTTGTGTGTGTGTGTGTGCGTTTTATAAAATACTTTCTACACTTTGTCTTACCAGCTCTGTTTCTTCTGTATCGACTTCTCAGGATACCTCATACCAGAACCAAGACTTGCAAACAAAGGTCTTTATCTTTTCAAGCCAAACGACTTGGAACAGATTCCCTGACAACCACTGACACACAGACTCTTTGGTCTCTTTTCAGTCAGGCCTTAAAACTTATCTGTTCACTTGGCAGTAGGTCTGGCTGTGGCATGTCCAAGTAAACAGTATCTGTTTCTTTATACATATCCTGTTTGATTATTTTGAATGTATATATTGTATGTGCTGTTGTAGAGAAATGTGTATATGGGTATCATTTTTTGTTTACTTTTACCGGAATAATTGTTAGGTGTGTATGTGTGTAATATTGATATGTGTTATGTAGAATGTCATGTGTACTGTATCCGTGTATCACTATATTGTTGTAGATCTGTATCCATTATTTTTATCATTAAATGAAATTTAGTCAAGAGATCACTTGGTTTGGTTTTCTTGTTTCTTAATTGTAAATGTACATTTCAGTCGGATCAGTCAGCAGCAGTGCCACAAGCAGTGCGGCTGTGACCCCAGGTGACCTCTTGACTCCGACCGCTGCCTTGGGTCTAACTCCGTCCCAGGCTGCTGGAGACAGCAAACCAGTTGCATCCAATGTAAGTTGTCATAGTGCATACATGTTCATATACATAACCACTGCATATTTGGTAAGAGTCCACATGTATGCATGCATGCACGCACATGCAGGCATTTATGCTCGCAAGCATGCCTACACACGCACGTGCGCGCACGCACACACACACACACACACACACACACACACACACACACACACACACACACATGCACACACACAGAGTCCTCGCTCAGTCATCATAGAATTCTTTTTTTTTTAATTGCAATATCTTCCTCCGTCTTGCAGTTTGTTTTCACTTAGACTTGTTATTTGCAGATTGTTCAAGGCATCAACGTTACCTTGAAGTCCCACGAGCTATTACACAGAATCAGTGGCAATGGTTTAAGTATCAGCTACAAGTTCACCCGTACCATCTCCGTCTTTTCACCCAAAATGGTGTCCATTGAATGGGTACTGGTCAACAATGGGGATGGCCCACTGAGCAACATCAAGCTGGGAGAAACAGTCAGTAGTTTATTCTGGTGTTTGAGACTTTAGTGTCTCTGCCTCTAAAGACATGCTTCGCTGATGTGTTTTTCATGCCATTTTACCCAGATACTACTACCAACATGCTAAAAACACCAAATTTGAAGGTAAAAAAAATCTGAATTCAGATGAGAAAAATACCCTGACTTCTAGTTTCGAATACATGGGTCTGATATGATTGATTTGCTGACCACAAATAACTTCATGTTGTTTTTTAGAATTTTTTTGTGATGGATTTTATTTTTACGGTTTTGGAGTGTAGTTTCAGAGGCCCATTGTGAAGATTTTTTTTTTTTTTAAGTTAAATGTGATTTTGTTATAACCAGCAGAAAGTATGGCTGTCACCAGCATGGAAGAAGATATGTGAACTATATTAACTAGACAGAGTGGAAAAACAGGCAACTTGCATTTCATGCTGGAAGAAAAAACAGTTAATGATGTTGTAGCAACAGTTAATCAGAATGATGGTGACAACAGCACTAAGTAATAATACATCATGATGATGGTGATGAAAGTGCCTGTCCTACAAGCAGTTTGTTAGCCATACTGAGAATCATCCTGGTGTTTGTGCTGTTTTGCAGAAAGTTCAGCCAGGAATGGAAGTTCAGCCATTCCCTGAGATAGGTATGTTATGTGCTATATGTTCTATTGATTTGAGGGGGGTGGGGGGGGGTTCTCTTTTTTTTCCTACATTTGAGAGTGACAGTCTCCTAGATATGTTACATGCTGTGTGTGCACTGTTGATTGTTTTTTTCTATCCCTTTGAGAATGATAGTCTGTACTTGCTCAAAGTGTTGCAGTTACTTGAAATTTGTGATGCTTTTTTTTTCTTCAGTATTTCATTACTTAAAAAGAGAACAAGAAAAGTCAGAAAAGATAGTGATTCAGAATCAGACAAGACTTATAAGTGTCTCTTTCCATCTCTCTCATTGTTGTGGATGGTTTGCTTGTAGTGATGGAGGTTTTGTGTGTGTGTGTGTGTGTGTGTGTGTGTGTATGTGTGTGTGTGTGTGACTTTAATCAAAGACTTCCGTAATTTTTTCTTTCAGTTAGTCATTTTATAAAAGATTATTTACATTCGGTGCTGTATTGGTTCTGAAGTTTGTTTGATGTGCTTTTTAAAAACAGTTCCCTGGATTATAGGTTCTAAAAGAAAAAGAATGTGAGAGATAAAAACATCAACAGAGGCAAAGCAAAATAATGAGCTTTTCAGAATTATTGAAAGATTCTTAGTCATTCAGTATACAGACATGATAAGGAAACGTGATTGCACTTGAAGTATGGTTTTAAGACACAAATGTTCGAGCCTTCCTGTTTCATAACTCTCACAATATTTCAAGATTCTGCTGGTTATTCTGTGATCAGCATCTCTAGGGGTGGGCGCCTCCACCAGCGTGCTGATGGGAATCAACTTCAACGACACCACACAGCCCGCCACCATGGAGGTGTGCGCAGGTGAGCAGAAGTTCAAGGTCAGCATCACAGCGCCTGTAGGAGAACTGCTGCAACCCCACACTATGAGTGAAGGGGAGTTCACCAACAAGCAAAGTGAGTCATGGATTCGTGTTTTCTTGCCGTCATCCTTTGATTGGGGGCTGATGCTCCTTTTTTTTAGACATCTTTTGTCTGTTTTATTCCAAGAAATACTATGATGTTTATCCCTCTGTGACAAATATCCAACTTTTGTTCTCCTCTGCTTGTTTGTCAGTATATCATTATGATCCCATCTGAATCCTTGACGTACCTTGGGCAGTCAGGAAACTTTGAAATAGTCTGTTCTCACCCATGCACAACAGGGTAAAGGCAGTGCAACCAGTGCAGTTCTGCATGGTCAACAGTACTTCTTTAGCCTGCTTCTGTCTGTTTCTGTATGCACTTACCTGCGCTTACTTAGGCCGAAAACCTGTGGCAAGAGAAGTAACTTCGTAATTTGAACATGGTTACCCAATTTGAAAATTAATTTAAAATAGAGGAAAGAAAATAATGAAATGAACATGATTTCAAAAATTCCTTCGAATATATATGTAGCTATATCTTAAGTTTGAAGAATGTCACATGAGCCATTTACTCGGGAGGAAAAAAAATCTTCTTCTTCAGAACTTTCTTCTGAATTGTTGTTCATCATATCTGGAACCTCATCCCAGTCGAAATCAAGGTCACTCTAAGCTTCATTACCCAGCACTTTCACTAAGTCTTATGCCGTAAATCCTACAAATCACAGTATCTTCATCACTAAATCCCATTACAGAACGGCAGAAATCAAGGTTAGCCATGGTGAAAAACAGCATTTCAACCACAAAACTTTAAAAATTCATGACTCGAGAACTACGGCACATATCGACTCGCGGTTTCTTGCAAACGGAAGTGAATCGCTAAAGGAAAAACAAAGTCACATTCTCACGAGACTTCCTTTTCACCTTTTCAACGAGAAACATGGCGGCGCCCATTGTTGCCACATGTTTTACCAGGCGATTGCGGGCGCTGTGTAAACAGCCACGCTGACCTTTACCAGGCGCTGGCGGGCGCGATGGGAAGAAGAGGGTTAATGTTTGAAAATTGATGAAATGCTGTGCGACATAGAAACAGTTGTTTTCTTGTCCTCTGTGTGTGTGTGTGTGTGTGTGTGTGTGTGTGAAGAATTTGGTTTGCCAAGGAAGAAATGTATCCTGAAAGGTTAATCCAGTTGCACACCTCGAGCCTATCAATAATTGTTGCTCTCTCCATGGTCTTGTGTCCTTGTTATTTGTATCCTAGAACCTGGGTTTGGATTTGGGTTTTGTATATGTGTGTGTGTGTGTGTGTGTGTGTGTGTGTGTGTGTGTGTGTGTGTGTGTGTGTGTTTCTATCAATTTTAGGGATTAATTTGATGTATGCCTCTATAACACAGGTGTGATATGCTGCTTGTTTGTCAAACTGTGACAGGTAAACTAGGAGGCATGAACGAGAATAGTGCCAACATTGCCATCACAGAGGAGACCAGCAGTGCCAAGGCTATCTGCACTGGCGTCATCACAGCGGGAAATCTTCTTCAGGTCCCTTCCACCGATGAAAAGGTCTTCAGGTTCGCTGCCAAGACGTTAGCCTCTGGGACCTTAGTGTTGGTAACTGTGAAGGTGTCGGAGAAGAAGGCCAAAGTGACGGTGAACTCGGAGAAAATGGTGATTGGTGCTATGCTGCTCAAGGACATTCAGAAAGCAATGGAGAAAAAGTGATGGGTAGGATTGGGGAGAGCGTTCTTCCCTAGAGCGTGCGTTCAGTGATTGGGATGGTGGTGTTCCTGAGAGAATGTGCTGGATGATTCAGTACATTTTGCAATGATCGGATTTAAATAATTCGAGGGATTCAGCCTTTCCTTTCCCACTCTGTTTTTCAAAGAGTGTGTAAGTGTGAAAAAAAAATGGTTGACCTGTGGCATTTGAACGTGAGGTAGCCCTGATGCGGGCGGCTTCTGTAGGTGCGATTTGGCAGTAAGCACAACATGAATGAAAGTACGGATGTTTGTTTTTGAAATTGTGTTTTTGTATGTGTGAGAAAGAGAGAGAGAGAAAACACTGCCAGACGGTATGAAAATTTTATGGGAAGGTCACCTTTTTCTTTGTTCTTTATCATTGTCTATTAGACTTGATAAAAGGATATTATTGCACTGTACTTTTGATATGTGCAAGCCATTTCTCTCTCTCTCTCTCTCTCTCTCTCTCTCTCTCAATGAATAAAGAAATTAAATAAGCAGAGAAGAGAGTGGGGTGAAAGGGGTTGGGTGAGGACCATCAATTACTAGACAGTAGGTTGCAGGTATGTCAAAACTTGTATCCATGCATCTGTGAACATAATTGTACTTGTGTTACTTTTAATTTTGTTCAGAAGCTGTTATATGCTGTTGAACAAAAAGAAGAAAAATTGCAAGTGAAAGCAGAAAAATTGCAAGTTTAGATGACTGGACAATGGTAGCGAGATAATGGATTAGAAAATAGAGATGGGGAGGGAATTACTTGTGAAATTTACATAGCAAACATCACAATGTGTGTTGTTATGGTAAATACAATGCAAAAATGGTTATATAACCAGGTATTTTGATCATCCTATGAAAAGATGCTTTTGAGTTTTGGGTATATTGCTCAGTCTTGTTTTTTTTTGTGTATTTCTGTGGGGATGATGTTATTAACAGTTTGATTGATCATATTTTGATCTTAAACACGGAAGAAATTATGACTTTCAAGACTGACTTCCTGTTTGCCCAATAAGAGGCAGAAGATTGAAAATTGATTAGCTGTAACAGAGCATACATAATCAACAGAGAAGAAACCATTGGTAACTCACAAGATCACAATCATGAAAAGCCCCTCCCCTATACAGCTGTTTTTTCAGGGCCTGATCCTTTCCTAGTATGTTATGGACCAGGAGTTAGGAGCATGGCCAGCGTTGTTCATGTGATCGTGTTATGTCAGAGGAGGTGGTTGCATGTTTCAGAGCATAGTGTGGTCTGCCTCATTGAAGTTTGTGGGCAGTAGAAATGTGATAAGCAGATGATGCATGGTTGACGTCTGTGTTAAATACTCAGCATATCTGTTTCTGTTTGATCAGAGTTACCCGTCTGTGTGTGTTGCATTTAAATTGTAGCAAAAGATCGGAAGGTGGAGAGTCAAGAAACAAGTAAATATCGTGTGGTTTGGCTGTGTGAAAGAGAATCATGATTTGCTATCAGCAGCTATTGAAAGAACAGTACAATCAGTGCATGTGAAAATATTTGTTGGTTGAACTGTATAAGTGAAAATTGATTATGGTTCACAGCATTCCTGTTCAGCACATGGACATTATGAGTAGGAAAGAAGCACTCACTTGCATCATTACTATATTCTTGTCAAATCAAGTGTTTGTGCACATGGTGGATATGTATTCCTTTAGAGCTGAAATGTTCAGATGAAATTGTGAATCCAGAAAACAAGTCAATGAATGTTCAATTTAATTCTTATTTTGGGCAATAAATTAATGCATGATGGTGGAGCCAGCTGTTTTATTAACTTTCTTTTGACTGGGTGTGTGAGATTTATATTATCACTAACATCAGTTATAATATTATTGAGGATGTCCAGGTCTTTATCCGATACTTGAAAAATGATTGTGATGGATTTTGACAGTCTACATCATTAGTCTACTATTTATTCAAACCAGTCTAATTGTTAGGTTTACGAGAGGGAGAAGAGTATGTAGATCTTCATTTAATCTTTGACTTGGCTTGTCCACTTTTCATATTTACCTTTTGAGACCTTTTGACACACACTAACAACAAAGACACATAACACACACAGACACACACACACTCACGCACGCGCGCACGCACACACACACACACACACACACACACACACACACACACACACACACTTGCATACATGCATTTGAATGCATCATCATCATTACTTGGGGTATCTTTTATATATACACTACTAAAAACAATTGAAGTACCACCCCTAATTTTTGTATGCAATTTTTAAAAAGCTCTGATAAACCAATTAATATTGATAATTGAATAAACTCTGCTGGATAAGCTTACCCGGTTCTCAAATACTACTCCTCGTGCATTTTTGTTATGTTAAAGTCGGTCAGCAGTTATCTACCGCGTCGCATCTGAGGCAAAAAAATCCCGAGAAATTATCGAACTTGTGTCGCTCCCAGATTTTGACACAGACACAGCAAGAAAACAAAATGTGATGCACGTGAAAGCAAGGTCTTTTCTGAGCAGAATTGCAATCAGTTAGCACATTTGACGGGTATAAAAAGTCGCGAAATTTAGGAAGATTTAACCATGCCTGCGAGACAACGACTAAGCAACACCGACAGAGGAAGAGCGATAGCATGGTACCAAGAAGGTATTGGCTTGAGGGAGATTGGTCGACGGCTTGGAGTGAGTCACCCAGTCATTCTGAGGCTCAGAGACCGTTGGCTTAACACTGGAAGTGTTGAAGAACAGCAGGGACGTGGACGGACGAGAAGCACCTCCAGACAGCAGGATCGGTTCATTGTTATCGCTTGTCTGAGAGACCGTTCAGCCAGTGCCACAGTACTCCGAGACCAGCTACGACAAGCCGTTAACGTCAGTACCCAGACAGTTCGGAACCGGCTCCACTACGCCAACTTGAGGTCAAGGTCCCCAGCAGTGAGATCAATACTGACCCCAGCGCATCGAGCTCATCGTCGGGCCTGGGCAGCATGTCATAGAAGGTGGACAAGAGCTGAATGGGCAACAGTACTCTTCACAGACGAGTCAAGGTTCACCCTCAGGTTCAACGACGGGCGGGTTCGCGTCTGGCGACGTCCTGGAGAACGCTACGTTGACGCTGCCGTCAGGGAGCATGACCGCTATGGAGGTGGGTCCGTGATGGTGTGGGGTGGGTTCAGCCTACGTCACAGGACCCCCCTACACCGTGTTGAAGGCCGCCTGACCGGTGCCACCTACCGCGACACCATCATCCGCCCCCTTGTGATGCCCGCCCTGAGGGCAGTTGGCCAGGGCGCCCAGTTCCAGGACGACAACGTGCTGTGCCACCGCGCCGCCATCGTGAATCAGTTCCTACAAGGGCAGCAGGTGACAAGAATGGACTGGCCTGCCAGGTCACCAGATTTGAACCCCATAGAGCATCTGTGGGACGTGCTGAGGAGGCGAGTGCGGGCCCACAACCCTCCAGCAGACACCGTGGACCAGCTGTTTCAGTTGCTGGAGCAGGAGTGGCAGGCGATCCCCCAGGACACTCTCCGCCGCCTGGTGCACTCCATGAGACGTTGATGTGACGCTTGTTTGAACGCGAACGGTGGTCATACCGTTATTAACATCATGACATCTACCATAGACTCTTGTTACTTTTCATTTTGGGGGTATGCCTCTTTAATCAAGTGTAAAACAAAGATAATTTTTTGTCACGGTGTTTGAATAAATTTGAATGGATTGAGGAATAATACAAATAAAATATTCAATCATTAAATTATGTTCAGCTTTGTTTTCTTTCGAATGACAGCAGTTTTCCTAAGTGGTACTTCAATTGTTTTGAGTAGTATATACACACACACACACACACACACACACACACACACACACACACACACACACACACACACACACATTAATATTCACACAATCTGCCCTCCTCTCCATCTCTATCCTCCCAAATCTAAAAGCTAGCTAGTTACAAAATTTTTCTCACAAAAATTTTGAAACTACTATTTACAGGAAGAAGGCAGTGTGTGCGTGCATGCACACACACACACACACACACACACACATACAGACACTCTCTCTCTCTCTCTCTCTCTCTCTCTCTCTCTCTCTCTCTCTCTCTCTCTCTTTCTCTCTCTCTCTCTTCCTCTCATGAAATAACCACTAGGGATTGAGAAGCAGATTTAACTTCAGAAACTCCAACTAAACTGCCACTGCTGGAGAAATACCACACTGGCAAACATTCTGGCACATATCTAAAATCAGTGAGATGCTTCTTTGAACATTGAGAATAAAGAGTATTCCTCTTTTGATCATCTCCTGCACCTGCGATCATTCAAGGAGAAGCCCTAGCTTTGTGTACACCAAGGTTCCATCAAAGTCTGTGGATGATCTCGGACAAATAAGCACACATGATGGGGGGAAAAAAGTTTGTGACCTTGAGCAACGATGAATGTGAAAATGATGGAAATTTTTCACAAGATTATGACCTTCTGTTGTTTCCTTGTGTCGTCCCTTCTTCGACACGCATATGCAATTATCAGATTTCCCTCCTTAAAAGATTGGCAACACTTTTCTCCATTTTCCTATCCCCAGTTAGCAGTGCACCCTGAAGTGTGACTTCAGGGACCTTAACTTATCAGGAAGTGTTAAAAGGAATGAAGCTACTGGGAAGGAAAAAGTTGTTTTGGGCAAGCAAGCGTATGTGTTCATCAGGTCCGCAATGTGTAAAGGGGAAAGCGGTTTACAAATACATATCACATGGTTTATCTGTTGACTGGGTCTGCGTCATTGCTCACTCTTCATCTTGTTGGATCATCTCCCACACCACCACCACAAAACCTCAGCACAGAATCCATTGTACGCCCATTCACACATCCTTGACTCGCAATCATTCACTCACCTGATCTTCTGTTGTTTACATATAGATTAAATGTACCACTCCATACTGGGGATTTTACATATAGGAGTACCCATCCCAGAAGGGCGGAAAGAAGGATTCCATGTTATGCCTCACTTGCTGCCAAAAAACATTCAGATGGATAGTGGAAATGGTTATGTTCGTGTTGGGTGCAGTCACAGCCACACCAAGCCACTTTGAAGTTCTACTAAGTGTGAAACAACATCTGTTTGTATGCATTGTTTATTGATTCATTTCAGATCTATTGTTTATTTGGGTTTCACTTAAGATACGTTTCAGTTTGGCGTTACACTATTCACAGTCATGCTGTTCCACTCACAAAGCACTTTTCACAGTCACGCTGTTCCACTCGTAAAGTTACTTTACACTGTTAAGTCATGCCTCCTGGGAACTCTTGGAGCACAGAGATGGAGGGAAGACGGAAGAAATGGACTGACAACATAACAGGGTGCACTGGGAATACATTTCCAGAGACCCAGGTATCGGCACCAGCTGGCAAAGCTGGATGAACCTGCTAAACTGTTGTTCAGTCGGTGACCCTCAGAGTTAAGGGAGAAAAAAAGAAGAGGAAACCCAGGACAGCAGAACAGAGAACGGCAAATCGATGCGGTGACATATTTGTGCAAATATATAAGATCATGTAATGTGGAAAATAGCATTCAAGGAGGAGAGAGAGAGATCACGTACATGTGAAAATGAAATCAAGTTACGTATGTATGTGTGTGTGAGAGAGAGAATGAATGAACAAATTAAATAGATAATTGATTAATCTTTAACGGGTAAAAGATTAGACTAAGTGAAGTTCTTTTTACACCTCTGCCCAACAACCATAATTGATAATGTTAATTGTTTTAAAAATTACTACTGGCGACAAAGAAAAGTGAGTTAAAAACAAACAAACAAAAAAAAAGGAAACAAAATAATTAGAAAATTGATTCCAACAACTGTGACATCAATTTTGCGATTTTAACAGTGGGACTTCCACATCTGAAACCACAAACACACGCACAAACTCACGTAGACACGTGCACACACACACACACACACACACACACACACACACACACACACTACACTACACTACACTACACTATTGAAAATTTAAATTTAAGAAAATACTCGTACATTAACCGAGCTGTTCATTCTTGGAATGCACTAACAAATATGACAAAGTCTGCACAAAATCTGCAATCCTTTAAGACCCTCCTCGACAATTTCTAACAGAATTACTAAAATGTTTGATTTTGACTGAGACAATAAATTATAAATAAATGCATGCAATAGCCAGACCCAAATGTGTATGTAAAGAAGAGACATTATAAAAGCCAAAGGGCTTACGCAACAAGTCCCACTACCTATACCTATACCTACACACACACACACACACACACACACACATGTGCGCACGCACACACACACACACACACACACACACACATATGCGCGCACGCACACACGCACACGCACACACACCACACACACACACACATTCGAATTCATTCGATATTATGCTCACGTTGTCGGCACAGTTTATCAGCACTTGCTGTACACATTCGTTTTCTGGCCGATTCCTGCGGGCTGGTCGGTCATGTGAATCAAAACGGCAGTAATTCAATATTGATTTTGAATGTTGATAATGCTGGAATAACATGATATATTGCTGGAAGCCTGTTCCATTCTGTAATGCCATTAAAGGTGAAACTAGTTTTGAATAAATCAATGTTTGGCTCGGTGACAACGAGTTTGCGTGATTCTTGATGATTTTGTAAATGAACCATTGACTCAAAATTTTTGCAGATGGCACCAAGGCTTACTCAGCAATCCAAAATACTGAAGACAGATCATTTACAAATGTGTATACATAAAATGGTTGAATGGACAAATACTTGGCTGTTGCAATTTAATGGTGAGAAATGTAAAGTACTCCACCTTGGAAAGAACAATCCACATTATGAATACGTAATAAAAGAGAATGGTTTAACACGTGTACTGGACAGTACAGCCGCGGAAAAAGATCTGGGGGTCACCATGGGCCCAGAATTAAGCTTTGATACACATATAACAAATATTATGAAAAAATGAAATCAAATTTCTGGTTTGCTTTTGAGAACTATTACAAATAAGTCTCCTGAAATAATGGTTCCATTATTCAAAGCTTTAGCCAGGCCCATTCTTCAATACGGGAACTCGGTATGGTGTCCCTACTTTAAAAAAGCACATAAATATGATTGAAGGCGTTCAACGCAGATTTACCAAGTGTGTAACTGGTAGGCTACTGGAGATCTCGGTTACGAGGAGCGCATGGCTCTACTTAAGCTGCCCAGCCTAGAATTCAGGCGACTAAGAGGTGATCTCACCGAAGTATATAAGATCATGCACAATATTTATGATCCCTGCACTACCTCTTCCCTGTTCACCATGGCTAACTATGATAAGACTCGAAGACACAACTTCAAACTTAACAAGACCAACTTCGTAACTAATCAGTTCCACAGATTTTTTACTAATCGTATTATAAATCTGTGGAACAACCTTTCCTCTGATACCATTAACGCATCATCAGTAAACGCCTTCAAAAATCAAATTGACAAAACATTTAAGGACCATGTATTTTCCATTGATTTAAATCTCTATTGAGACGGTGTTAAATGTAGTATACACTATGCCTGATTTAACCATGGGAAAGTTCACTATGTATTGATCCAAAAGCATATTAATGGACATTAATACGAGGGCAAAAGGCTTTCAGCCTATAGCCAAATATTTCTGTGATTCTGTGATGAAATAATGTAGGCATGCACCATAAGCAACTTTGCGTAGAGGAACTAAAATGCTGTATCTGAGACATGAACAAAGAGGCAATAATTTACGATATTGAAATATATCACGTATGGATGTTACTCATTGTGTTTCTTTCGTGTTTTGTCTGTTTTGGCGTACGCATATCCACATAGATTCAGTCTCATCAGTGGAGCAAGACGAACAAGGATGTTGTTTGAATCGCATCAGTCTCCTATTGAACCTCGCCATGGACGGTCCCAAGCCCGGCTGAGAAAGAGGGAGGGTTGGGCGTAGGGTTAGCTTCCCTACCCTGTGAAAACAAGTTAGCTACAGAAACGCCAACAAGGAAATCACAGAACACTGCGGCCCTGGGAGAGGATGCACCTTCAGCGGAAGGATCTATGACGCGGAGTAGTGAAAGCCAGAACCTGGAAGCTACTCAGCCGACTTCCATCCTTAGTACCAGGGCCACCATCACCATCGGGACATGGAATGTACGGACCATGTTCGAAACAGGCAAGACTGCTCAAGTGGCCACAGAAATGAGGAACAATAAACTGAGCGTCTTGGGCGTCGGCGAAACAAGATGGATAGGAGCAGGACAGAGGAGACTGACCACAGGAGAGCTGCTGCTGTTTTCGGGCCACGAGGAGGACAATGCGCCGCACACCCACGGAGTTGCCCTGATGCTGTCCAAAACTGCACAGAGAGCACTGACTGGATGGCAGGCTCATGGTCCCCGGATCATCACAGCGTCCTTCAAAACTAAAAAACGCCTCCTCAACCTAAACATTGTACAATGTTACGCTCCGACGAATGACAGTGAGGAGGATGACAAGGATGACTTCTACAATAGACTTCAAACAGTTCTTCAGAGTTTCCCTGGAAGGGACATCACTGTTGCCATGGGAGACTTCAACGCCAAGATTGGCAGCGACAACACAGGCTATGAGGAGATCATGGGGCGGCATGGGCTAGGCGACATGAACGACAATGGCGAGAGATTTGCAGACCTGTGCGCCATAAGTGAGCTCGTCATAGGAGGAAGTATCTTCCCGCACAAGAGAATCCACAAGACCACCTGGGTTTCTCCCGATCACACAACTGAAAATCAGATTGACCACATATGCATCTGCAAGAAGTTCAGGAGATCGCTCTTGGATGTCCGCGTCCGGAGAGGAGCAGATGTCGCTTCAGATCACCATCTGCTCACAGGGCGCTTTAAACTGAAACTGAAGAAAAACTGGACTGGGGAAATCCCCCATCGTCAGAGATTCAACACAGTCCTTCTAAAAGACCCAACAAGAAAAGAGGAATTCAAAACTGAACTTTCAAACCGCTATCAGATCTGCAAGAGCTGCTTGAGGAAGAAGAGACAATTGATGAGAGGTGGGGAGCAATGAAAGAGGCCTGGGTTACAACCTGTAAAGTTGTACTAGGCCATACAAAACAAAATCAAAAGGAGTGGATCTCGGCAGAATCTTTAGAGAAAATAGAAGAGAGAAAGCAGAAGAAGGCGGCAGTCAACAACAGCCGGACAAGAACAGGAAAATGAGAGCTCAGCAACAGTATACAGGAGTTAACAAAGAAGTAAAGAAAAGTGTGAAGGCAGACAAGAGGAAGTATATTGAGAATCTGGCAGTGGAGGCAGAAGAGGCAGCGAGACTTGGCAACATGAAGAACTTGTACGACACCACGAAAAAGTTGTCGGGAAAGTTCAGCAAGCCAGAGAGGCCTGTGAAAGACAAGGAGGGAAAAGCAATACAAGGTGAGGACGGACAGAAACAGAGATGGAAAGAGCACTTCGAAGAGCTACTAAACAGGCCAATGCCAGAATATCCACCAAACATCCAGCCAGCTGAGAATGATCTTCCCATCAACTGCGGCATACCTACCAGAGAAGAGATCAGAGAGGCGATAAAGAAGCTAAGGAACGGAAAGACTGCAGGCCCAGACAATATACCTGCAGAGGTTTTAAAGATGGATACAGAAACCACAGTAGAGATATTACACCCTCTTTTTGCAAGGATTTGGGAGGAAGAACAGGTCCCGACAGAATGGAAAGAAGGTTACCTGATCAAACTGCCAAAGAAAGGTGACCTCATCTCATGCACCAACTACAGAGGCATCACATTGCTGTCAGTCCCAGGAAAAGTATTCAACAGAATCCTATTGGAAAGGATGAACGACCAGGTAGACGCACATCTCAGAGATCAGCAAGCGGGCTTCCGCAAGGACAGATCCTGCACCAACCAGATTGCCACACTCCGCATCATCCTCGAGCAGTCGTCGGAGTGGAACTCACCACTGTATATCAAGTTCATCGATTACGAGAAGGCTTTCGACAGTGTCGACAGAGCATCCATTTGGAAGCTGCTGCGACATTATGGCGTACCACAGAAGTTCATCAACATCATCCGAAATTCTTATGAGGGGATGACCTACAGAGTTGTACATGGAGGTCAACTTACAGATGCTTTTGAAGTGAAAACAGGGGTGAGACAAGGGTGCCTTCTCTCACCGTTCCTGTTCCTTCTCGCTATAGACTGGGTCATGAAGACGTCAACCGCAGGCAAGCGCAATGGCATCCAGTGGACTCTTTGGAAGCAGCTGGACGACCTAGACTTTGCCGATGATTTGGCCCTTCTTTCACACACCCAGCCACAGATGCAAAACAAGACCACAACAGTGGCAGAAACTTCATCCAGCATTGGACTGAACAGCCACAAAGGAAAGAGCAAAGTCATGAAAGCCAATGCCACAAACCAAGACCCCATCATGCTAGAAGGCAACGCGCTGGAGGAGGTGGACAACTTCACTTACCTTGGCAGCGTCGTCGACATACAAGGTGGTACAGATGCTGATGTCAGAGCCAGAATCAGGAAAGCGAGAGCAGCCTTTCTCCAGCTGAAGAATATCTGGAACTCAAATGTAATCTCCAAGAAAACCAAGATAAGGATATTCGATAGCAACATCAAATCAGTACTTCTTTATGGAGCTGAGACGTGGCGAACCACAGTTACCATCACCAACAAAATCCATACTTTCATCAATTCCTGTCTGAGGCGCA
>CM065729.1:66520214-66535214 GCA_033310375.1 Conus canariensis
GCACCGCTTGGTATCGTTCCCTTTACTGAGGTGTGATTTTGAGAATGAAGCCCCAAATTCCTGACCAGTGTTGCAGATCCCTTTAACGCTTTGGCCTGGTTTTTTGAGAAGATGCTGTATTACAGCATAGAGTACGACTCTGCGTGCTCTCTCTTACCAAAGTGGATCCTAACAGTACTGATAGCGATAGACGATATCGGAACAGTGCATGCTTGGAAAACATTGTAGTCGAACTTACCGGAAGTGATGAAACGAGAAGCGGAAATTACAAGTGTGTCAACGAATCTGCATACGAGCGGAGGAGGCGATGTTCTGAGTTCGTTGACAGTTTAACTTTTCAAGTGCCATCACAATCTTCACAACACTCAATTTTCATTATAAAATGAAGAAAATCTTTCGTCCAAAACTTGAGCTCTCCTTTGATGAGGAAGGAAAAAAGAAGAAGAAGGAAGGTGTATGATGAGGCCATGTTTGACTACAAGGGGAATAGTGAAGACGAAGAAGCAAAGAGTGCGGCAGAAATGGCCTTGATATCGGTGATTGTTTCAAGCCAGTCCATGAGGCTCACATAAAATCATTTGTCATGCAGCGCAGTGTAATGTGAAGATTGTTTCCAGCTAGGATCAGTCCTACCATTACAACCATAATTTTCTGGAAAAGGAGTTAAATCCTCTGAAGTATGGCTGCCTTTGTGGTGCAATGATCAAAACATGGCTACGCAGCCAATCCATTTATTGAATGGAATGCTGTGGCCTAATAATGGCTTACATGCATGCATATCTCAGACCCCCCCCCCCCCTCCCCACAGACACACATACACACACACACACACTTTTTCCTGAGTCCCTTTCTCTGGGGGTCCTAAAAGTGACAACAATTGAATGGAATGCAGTGGCCTAATATGGCTTACATGCATGCCCCCCCCCCTCCCCCCCCCCCCCCCCCCCCCCCCCTCCCCACACACACTTTTTCCTGAGTTCCTTTCTCTGGGGGTCCTAAAAGTGACAACAAGCAAACATAGTGCAGCAAGAGGCTGACCTCACAGGGTGAGAGAGGATGTGATCAGAGTCAGTCGGCATGTGTTTATGACAGTCGTCAGCATGTGTTTATGACAGTCGTCAGCATGTATTTATGACAGTCGTCAGCATGTATTTATGACAGTTGTCAGCATGTATTTATGAAAGTCGTCAGCATGTATTTATGACAGTTGTCAGTAAACCTTTATCTTTTCCCATGCACATTGGTCACAGCTCCTTCAGCCTCTCCACAGCCTTTCCCGCAACCCTTCTATATACACACACACACACACTTCTTGAAAAATAGGTAAACCTCGCTCATCCAAATAGAAAAGAAGGAAAGGGGGCAGGAGCTGGGGGAAGGGTGTGTGTGTATACATTCAAACAAAGCTGATCTAGAGATTGAATGTAACTTGGGGAAGTCGTATAGAAAAATGCAGGTGATAAAATGTCACTTCCTATAAGTTTGCCTAAAGACTATTTCACTGTAAAGATTCAACAGACTTCTTTTGCCTGTGGTTACGTTTTCAGAACACCTGAAGACCAGTCTGGCTGCACATGAACTTTATTTTGAGGTAATCCTGTGTGTTCTGTGTGGGTGAGGGGTAGCTATAGGGGTGTGGTGAGTGTGGTTGGGGGTGGGTGGTGGGTGGAGGCAGTGTCTTCCGACATGATCGTACAGGATCTGCAATGTTTTACCACGGAGTTATGTAGAATCTGTAACATCTTAGCTCATAGGCATGAACTTGTATTGGATCTTTAATGTTGTAACACTTAGTTTATAGATTTGCAGCATCCTGACATAGAGATAGGCAGGAAGTCTGATGTTATGAGGATCTGTAACATATAATTGTATTACAGTAACGTCTTAATACATGTTTGTAGCAGAATCTGTAACATCTAATTGTATTACTGTAACGTCCTAACACATGTCTGTAGCAGGATCTGTAATTTCTTGACATGTTTGTTGCAGTCTGTAATGTCTCACACATGTTTGTAGCAGGATCTGTAAATTTTTCATGACATGTTTGTTGCACAATCCGTAATGTCTTATGTTTATTGCTGGATCTGTAATGTCTTATGTTTATTGCTGGATCTGTAATGTCTTATGTTTATTGCTGGATCTGTAATGTCTTACGTTTATTGCTGGATCTGTAATTTCTTACTTAACACGTGTATGTAGCAAGATTTGTAGTGTCTGAACATGTTTGTTTCAGGATCAGTAATTTCTTAACACACATTTGTTGCAGGACCTGCTGTGTCTCAACACATGTTTGTAGCAGGACCTGTACTGTCTTTATCATGTTTATTGCTGAATATCAATGTATTATCACAGTTATACTACTTCTGTAACATATTCAGATTTGGACATAGTTATACTACATATGTAACATCTTAGTACATGGTTATGCAGGATCTGTAATGTCTTAGTGCATGTTGTCCGTAGTGTACAGCATCTTAACAACTAAAATGTAATGTCTTAAAATATAGTTCAGCAAGCTTTCAAATGTCTCAACACATAGTTTTACAGAATCTGTAACATCTCAATACGTAGTTGTGCACGACGTGTAGTATCTAAAGACAATGTTCTAAAGTTTCTGTGATGTTTTAACATGTGCTTCTAAAGATTCATTAATGTCTTAACACATGGTAGCTCTTACGTGATGACCCATGCTTCCACAGGATCTCTGCTGTCTTAAGACGTGGCTGTGTGTGGCCTGTTTTAACTTATGTTTGTACCAGAGCTGTAACGTAGGGGTGGGTGGCCCCAACCCCTTTTGTCCAGCCCCATTAGTTAGGCACTGATTACAAAAAAAACAACACCGCAACACAGCAGCAAACCTTAACCTTGTATATGATGCCAGAATCTTCATTTTGATGAAGGCAGGCAGATATGGAAGAAGAAATCTTAATAGATTGTTGTCCATGATGTGTAATATCTGAACAACATGGTCGGACAGGATCTGCTATGTACTGACTCATGATTTTCTTCAGGATCTGCGACGACAGTTTGATTCCAAAACACACCGGCTGGAGCTGACGATGCGCAAAGACATGGAGCGCCTGCAGCTGGATGGACTCGCCCCTGAGGGTAAGGGAGTTAACTCTTTATGTGCCGATCTGTCTGTGTCCATCATCCACCTCTACCAACCTGCCTATAGCCGCCCATTGTGGGCGACCTTTTATGTTGCTGTCATACTGGTTATTTGGGAAGGCTTTAGTATTAAGATGCTGCGTTTGGCTTCTTCCGCTAAAATAAAAGTGGCTGTTAGTTTGCTAAGTGCTTCAATTTAAGACAAAGTTTTAAACATTTTTTGTTTGGTTCGTATTGAGTGTGATAACTGATGATGGTAAGAGGTTACTTCCATTCAAGATGATTGTGGAAAATGTAACAATGCAGGTGCTGTACGACAGCGATGGTGCAGAAAGCAGTACAGGTATGCAGAGCAGACTGTGGAGGTGTGTTTTCAATTGTTTCAGACTTCAGAGGCCGTTAGTGGTATGAATGGATCCTCCTTCAGAAATCAGATGAGCGGTCACGATGATCAGTTCTACAATCAGCAAAAACAATGTTGTCAGTCCATCATTTTTTCCATCTTCTTGGCTGTCTCCCTCGTGTAACAGTTTCCTGGAGGATCTTCTTCTTCTTCTTCTCCAACACTCTAGATGGGAACGCCAGCTCCCCTGACGAATGCTGCCGTGCGCTGTAGGTCCCCAAGGGCACCGTACAGCTTCCTCTCCACTGATGTTTGCTCCGTCCATATCTGTTGTCTCAGAGCTTCATGCAGTGGGCAATCCTGCAGTAGATGTGCTGTTGTCATACTGCCGGTCTGGCATGGGCACTGGTCTGACTGACCGATCCTGAACTTGGTAAAGAGGTGATGGTTCAGGTGGTTGTGGCCTGTCCGCAGCCTGAAGATGGCCACCTGCTCTGATCTTGTTAGCAGGCGGTATGGGTCATGTCTGTTGAAATGTGGATGCTCCTGCAACCACTTGCTCTGCTGTCTGGCTTTGATGATTGTCTTGGCTTCCTTGAGGGTTGTGGACTGTCTTCCTGTTTCTTTGTTGCTCCCTCTTTAGCCAGAGTGTCTGCAACCTCGTTGCCAAGTACGTTGCAGTGGGAAGGGATCCACTGTAGAACGACTGTGCCGGCTCTGCATAGGGAGATAAGGGCAGTAGATAGGTCGTTCAGTTCTTTGTCTCTGGCAGTCTGTAGGGCCTGCAAGACAGACAGAGCGTCTGAAAGAAAGACAAAGTTGCTGGAGGGTGTGGGGGCTGTGGAGGATTATTTTCACAAGGTCATTGGATCTTGTTGCATGGTCACACCAACGTAGTTTTCTTTTCTTCACCAATGTTAGCAGGTCTTCGTATGGTCCTGCCTGCTGCCTGATGGTCTGATGTACCTGTTGATGGGATCAGTTCATGTGATGTTTGGTGTCTTGTGGTAATAAGTCATTTCCATGGCCTAGATTCTTTATGCCCGATCCACTTTGAGAGCGCACATCTCAGATCCATGCAGGAGCACAATGTACCAGTGCATGTAGGAGCCAGATCTTGTTTTCCATGAAGATGTTCATGTCCTTCTCTACATTTTAACCTGGACAGTACTGTGGTTGTCTTTGTTGCCTTTGGGAGGATTTCTAGTTTGGATTCCCCCAATGCAAATGATGGATTTCTTATAAATGAACTGGTGTACAGTTTCTAACTTCTGACCGTGGACAGTTACAGCAGTGCTGATGGTGGTGTTGTGGCTGGGGATCAACCTCCTCTTCTCAGCGCTGATTTCCATGTCATATCTTGTTGATGTTTCATCCAATCGTCCAACCAGCTTGGCAAGCTTTTCACTGCGTACTAGGCCACCGATATAATCTCCAGTGTTGACAGTGCTGGCATGATCTCCAAGTGCATCAGTGATATTGCATTCCAGGAAAATGCTGAAAAATGAGGGAGATAAAAGACAGCCCTGAAAAACTCCAAACAAACTATGGAACCATTTATTTCAATAGCACCCAGTATGAGCACAGCACTCGTTGCTTCAGATGGTTGCTGGATGATGTTCATAAGCTTCTGCCTGATGTTAAATGTCTTCATCGTGGCCTATCGTGCCTCCTGCCGGAGTTTGTCAGATGTCTTCGTAAACTCTATGAAGACACAGCAGAACTCCCTCCGGTGCTGGAGATGTTCTTTGCAAAGGGTACGGAGATTAAAGATCTTTTCAATGGTACTTCTGCCTTTGTGGAATCCAACCTGTTCTTCAGCTACAATGGTATCTACTTGCAGTTGCAATCTTCTCCTTCTTCTTCTTCTGCGTACGCAGGCTGATACTGCTGTGGACACTCCCTATATGGACAGACAAGTATTAATCCCATCTACCCAACAAAGGGAGTGGAGTTTTGTGTGTATGACCGTTTTTTATCCCGCCATTAAGGCAGCCACACTCCATCTTCGGGGAAGGTGCATGCTATGTGTAGATGTCATCCATAACAACGGCCAAACTGGCCTTCTCTTCCAAAAGTTGGTGATAGGATTTTACGTGTGTGCAAGATGTTATGCGTGTGTTCACACACGGAACCTCGGTTTAGTCTCATTCAAAGGACTGTATGGGAAATAGAGTCAGTACTAATATTAACTCCAAGGGAAAAATCCCCCTGTACCGAAACGGCCTGGCAGAGATTCAAACCTGCAACCGGTGGATTACGAGTCCGGCGCTCTACCAACTGAGCTATTCCGGCCCAGCAGTTGCAATCTATTCAGGAGATTTTGAGCACTACTCTGCTGGCGTGACCGATCAAGCTTGTAGTGCGTGACAGTGTTGGAGAATTTCTTTCTTGGGAAGGGTGATGAGATGAGTGACTGGGTCCGTAGCATGGACCTCTTTCCAGTGTACTGGGTTTACTTTCCTGTGGGCCTCTATTGCAACAAGACCACCAGTGATAGAGGATTTTGCCCGATAGAGTGTGATTATGACAGGGTTTTACCAGTGCTCTTGGTAAGCATCCCAGCAATGGGCATGTCACTTCCCAAACAGTCAGTACCACAGGCAGATTGACTGTATCCTTATGAGGAACCAATGCAGGTCTTGCATCGACAGGGCTGAAACAAGGACATTTTCCAGGAGCTGATGTACTGCCCTAAATCAGTGTTTAGTTCGTTGAACATTACAAAGAAGCAGTTCATGCACTTTATCACAAAATTTCGCCGAGTAAGCAACTGGAGAAATAATTGATAGATAAACAAACACAAAAAACAGAAATGAAACCATAAAATTATGAATAGACTGATGATATAAATCAACAAAAATGCTAATTCAGTATGCAAATGGACCAATCAACTAGAAAATCGTACATATGCAGTGAAGAAGGAAAGGAGCTTGTGTAGCGAAAGGAAAGGAAGGTGGACTGGATGTTGTCAGGTTTTTGTGAGGGGATGAGGTGAGGTTGAATACAGAACAATGTGAACATTTGATGTACACAGCTGAACATGGGACAAATTCACCATGATCGATGACTTGAGATGTTTTCCGTTGGGCAGCTCTTAACCAGAAGATCATGGAACTGGAGACAACTCTTGCAGAAAAGAAGTCTTCCTTAATGGCTGACGTGGAGCAGTGTCAAGAAATGGTGGCTGAAGCCTTTGACAGGTGAGAATCAACAGATGAAAGTTTAAATTTATCAGGATATAACAGAATTTTAAAAAAATCCAGCACCCAGGAAGATTCTCTCCCTTGAAATAGATTTTATTTTTCTGCAACATTTTGGGGGTCTCTGTATTAGTTTTAACCTCCCAGTTCAGACTCTCTCTTTAAAGATTGTTTTCTTGGAATGTTCTAACTGCATATAAGAATGTGTGTTTTTGGTCAGTGGCTGTTGGTTGACTGCATACGTCAGTCAGCAAGACTATGCAGAAACTGCTGAACATATTTTAGCACTATTCAGTTGAAAAATGAAGTATGGTTCACAGATGAATCCAGGTTATTCTGATGTAAATGTGAGCAACAGATGAAGATCAGAATGCGGGTTCAACTTTGTTCAGCCGAAGTGGAGGTCTCTGCTCTCTAAGTGTCCTGGTTTTGTCCTTGTGAGACAATGACCTCCCAGTGATTATGTTCTGTCCTGCGCAGTACCAGTTTTTACAGGATTTCAGGAGGTCTTGACAGAAAAGTGTTACTGTGATAAATTTTTGCTTTCTTTCTAGTATCTAGACATACATGCTCAGAAGAGCCATTGAAATGTGTGAGCTGTATATTGAACTTACCTCCCTTGGGTATGCTGCGGCAGGTGGATTGTCTTCTTGAAAGTGGATAGGGCTTTATTCTGTATTTCTGCAGATTTCTTTTTTTTAAAAGAAAATGTTAAAGGGAAATAAACAAGAAAAAAATCTTGATCTTGGAGAAGAGGAAGAAGCAGGAATGGGGAGGGGGTGGGAGGTAATGAAAGTTGAAAGGAAACTTGATGGAAGAATTCAGGGTGGCATGTGCTGCAGCAGGTGCATTCTCACTTGGATGAATTTAAGGAAGTGAGAGTCCGGAGTCATGCTGCATAAGTCTGGATATTTTACATAGGAGTTGTGTGTATTGTAAGTCCCTGGATTTGGTTAACAGCCATTGTGTTTTGAGTATTGGTCCTTACATGACATGGCAGCTATTTATAGGAGTTTATTTTGGGGGATAAGAAATATTTCAGTTGCATTACCAGGAAATGAAAAGTCGGTTTTGGATGGTTCAGCAGAAGTAATGATTGCAGCATGTATGAAAGAAGATGAGTTCAATTTGAAGGTGAAAATGAAAAGTTGCTTAATGCAAAATAATAAAATTTGCCAGTGTCATGCAGGCTTGTTGTTGTTTTCGAGGGATGGTAGTGTGCCCCTGTGATTACCTGATGAGGCCTGTGAAGATCCTGAGTGTTGATCTCTGGAAGTGTGTGAGAAAGACAGGCAGACCACTTCTCCATCTCTCCAACTATCCACATGGAACATCTCGCTTCTCTTCCTCTCAAAACAGCCGTGGTTTTGAGAATCAGCAAAGTGGTCAGCCGTGGTCAGGGACGTCCAGCCTGTTTCATTTCTGTCAACAAAGGGAGGTGGACACTGAGTGACAGTGTGTGTCAGTGATTGTGATGCAGCCAGTGCCTGGATCACTTCGATGTGAAGACACCAGGAGAAAAACAGGGCGACAGGAAAGGGGGCTGTCGTTTTTTTTCAGATGCTTTTGAACAACACTTGTAAAACAGCACCGGTGACAAACCTGGCAATCTTCTGTCAAACTTCGTTTTGCCCATAACGGTTGATCAGAGGTAGTGCTGCTATAGAGCTTTTCTCCTCTCTCAGTTGGTCAGAGTTCTGGTTTCTTGAAGGACATGGTGTGTGGTCTTTTGCTGGCTCCAGGTGGGCAGACTTATGAGGGGATCACTTTGAATCTCCTGTATGTATGTATAGTAGAATGCTGTGATGTCCAACATTTTTGTGATGATCAGCAGTTGCCTGTTTTCACTGTTGGTGTGTAGTTATGATATTCTGATGGTAAGGTAAGGTAATGTTGTTTATAGCCCAGCCGACTACAAAGGACCATATCAGGGCTGTCACCGTGTTGAGGTCAACTCACAAGTCATTAAAAAGAAAAAGAAAAAATTCACACAACTCTTTAAAATATACCTTTTTAAAAACACACCCGAAACTTCTTTAAAAATGTTAATCTCCCTCAGAAACCCAAAGATCACATTAGGTGGGACATCCCTGACATTATGTCAAAGACCTCTGGTTAGAGGAATGGAACTCGCAGTTGGATAACAAATTGTACAAAATCCGTCCAAACCTCCTTTTATATGGTATTCTTATTTTTTAAAAAGAAGCTCCGTAATGCATTCCTTGTCATGTACCACTCACAGTGAAACTTATTCTTTTATAGTGTTGAGATTTGCATGATGTGAGACATAAACCATGGGTGGGAGTAGTTCCGTGTTATATGGATATCCGTATTGGCATTTTGGTGATCCCCCCCCCCCCCCCCCTTTGATGGATGCATGCACTGGTTCTCTGATCCATATTTTTGTTACTATTCCACCTCGACTGCGTCAGCCGCCATCTTGTTGAGCGCGACAGTCTTCCTACATGTCTGCCAAAATGCGTTTCATTAGCAGTGACACAGGAGCTTGAAAATTTGACAAAACCATTAGAAATAGTTTTAACTCTATATTACTGAGAAGTGTAAAATTCAGGGTTTGTATCAAAGGAGAACGCAGTAAACTGTCCTTAAATGTCAAGTTTTTGTCAGCGTCAGAGGGGGGCAAAGCCCCCTTACCTGACCCCCAGCAAGGCGTTGCCCCTGCACCCCACCAGGGGCCTTAAGCGGCCCCCTGGACCCTGGCTGCAAACTGTTCAGTATTACATTCGGGGGCCGGAATAGCTCAGTTGGTAGAGCGCCGGATTTGTGATCCTGAGTTGCAGGTTCGAATTTCGGTACAGGGGGATTTTTCCCTCGGAGTTAACATTGGTTCCGACTCCATTCCCCATACAGTCCTTCGAATGAGACTATAAACCGAGGTTCCGTGTGTGAACGCACGCACATCTTGCACACACGTAAAATCCCATCACCAACTTTCGGAAGAGAAGGCCAGTTTGGTCGTTGGTATGGATGACACGTTACACATAGCCCCCCGAAGATGGAGTATGCCTACCTTAATGGCGGGATAAAAAAACGCTCATACACACAAAACTCCACTGCCTGTGTGTATACAGGCAGTGTCCGCAGGAGTATCAGCCTGTGTACGCAGAAAGAAAGAAAGTATGACGAACATTTCTCACTCCCACCCATGCATAACCACTGTACAGCAGACTGCATGTTGTGGCAGGTACCTGACAGCCCACATTCCGTCGCTGGACATCCTGCCAGTGAAGGTGAACGTGGTGCTGGCCGACAAGGGGATCACCATTGCTGAAGTCACCCTGCAGCCCGACGATGTGTCAGTCCTCTTCTTCATCTTCTTTCGTCTTTGTGTGTGTGTGTGTGTGTGAGAGTGTGTGTGTGTGTGTGTGTGTGTGTGTGTGTGTGTGTGTGTGTGTGTGTGTGTGTGTGTGTGAGAGTGTGTGTGTGTGTGTTTTGTGTGTGTGTGTGTGTGCATGCTTGTCTTTTGGGTGATGCATGAACGCCTGTGTGGTTGTTTGTTTAATTATGTGTATGTTTCAATGCATGTGATTGCTCTAGGTGTGTGTGTATGTGTGCGTATGTGTGTGTGTATGTATGTATTTATACGTGTGTGTGTGTATGTGTTTGTACATATGTGTGTGTGTACATATAGATGTTCGTTATTGTGCGTTTTTATCTCTGTGTGTGTGCATGTATGTGTGTATGAGAGAGAGAGAGAAAGCGAGAGAGAAAACAGCATGAATTACTGATGGCGATCATTGTGACTGTAAATTTACATAGCATAATACACCGCATTGCAGCACAATGCAATATCTATTGTTCTGCATACAGTGCAGTATATTGCAATGCAATGTTACACAAAGGAATGCAGTACAAAACAAAGTGTAATGCATGCTATACAGTCCTGTATGATGCCGTGCCAGAGAACACACTACACTTCAGTGTGATGTGACTCGGTAGAATACTATTCAACATAGCGTAACACAATACAGTGCCTTAATGCAGTGCAATACCCATTTGTTAATGTAGTGCATTGCAGTATAACCTGATGTAATGCAAGGCAGTGTGCTGCGATGCATTATTATATTTCTCTCGTACATACCCAACATGTGTCTTGTTCCTCCTAATCAGCAAGAATATTGCCCCAGCCAGTCTGGATGTCCATTTGAAAATTAGGTGAGAAGGGAGGTAAACGTGATGCCCGGTATTGCCTCAATGATGCAACAATGACACAATGCAGAACATTACAATTACATTTTGATACAATACATAGCAACACAAAACAATACAGTGCACTATGATACAATAAACTTCACCACACTAGAACAATCCACAATACACCAAAACACGCAACACATAGCACTAGACCACACAGCAACACACAGCAGTACACCATACCACATTACAGCTGACCCCTCCACAACACAACACACCACAATACTGCACCACACACCACAACAGCCCACAACACATAGCACCACATCACAACACCACAACCACATCACATGACACCACACCACATGACACCACACCACTCCACAACACAACACACCATCAGACCCCACCCCACGATGGACCACAATCCTTCCCACCACACCACACACCACAACAGCCCACAACACACATAGCACCACATCACAACACCACACCACACCACACCACATGACACCACACCGCTCCACAACACAACAACACACCATCAGACCCCACCCCACGATGGACCACAATCCTTCCCACCACACCACACCACACCACACCATATGACACCACACCACACCACACTAGGTCTCACACACACATAACGTGGTGTGATGCAGGACAGTACAAATAGCGATGCTGTGATCAACAATAACAATAACAACAATAACAATAATGGTTTACTCAGTTTTTGCAGGCCCTCTGGCCCATATAAACAGGAGAACTGAATTGCACAATAATTAGCATGGTATAGGCGAGTTTGAATGAGTATAATGACAAGGAAACAAGAAATACACAGCAAATTTTATAAACAACACAAGTAAACGTTTACCTTACGAATCAATTATAGACAGAGATTTCATTTCGTTGATTTTGAGTATTCAGTAATGTATACTGCAACTTTGAATAACAATTCATTTGACATATTTCTACCTAATAACTGTATCTTAAATTCTGATGGAAAACGATGATAATACAAGGGTATGAATTTCCTGCGAAGTGTGGAATATTTAGGACAAATTAACATGAAATGACATAAATCTTCAATACAACGACCATCACACTGTTTACAAAATGGATCGGTGATTTGTTGAGTCGAGTGACACACACTGTTCAGAGGTAGCCGATTGCATCTAAACAGACACAAAACACGACGATGTTGGCGAGCAGACAACTGACTCTCTCTGATGCTGTGATGGTTGATGACTGTGTGGTGCTGGACAGGCTGACGGTGGTGCAGACAGCAGTGGAGGAGGGACTGGTGCAGAGAGGTGACCAAGTGATTCGCTGGCAGCCTGACGGGGGGAAGGTCCTGTTGGTCAGGTCAGTGACCTGTCGTCCGCCGGCATTTTCTGACGACAAAAAAAGTTTGGTGGAAAAATAAAGGAAAAAAAAAAAGAAGAATGATAACATGCATTCAGATTACAAACACACATCTTTTTTTTATGTATTGTAAGCAGTTCAGATATTTATTTATCTTGGCTGGAGCAGGTTTTACATATTTCCCATGAAATTGCTGTTTCATCACTTTATGATCTCCTTGATGATGATGAATATAAATATTTATATACTTAAGCATCCCATGCAAGCTCATGATGCTTTAAATGACTATTTTACACACCATGCAAACATAGACTGTACAGTGATTACCTGATCACCTAAAACACATCTATAAACACATGCACCGGCAAAACACACACACACACTAGTACTAATCAAGCTATCAAGAAATGCTGAAAACAAAGTAGGCTGGTGGGGAGGGAGGGGGAGGATGGCAGCGTGAAAATGCACACAGAGTCCCACAGCCAAATGTCGGTGGACATCTGCAGTGAAATCAAAGGTGCTGCCAATAGAGGTATATGTTTCCTGTGCGAAAAGTTAAAAGACTGTGTTTAATCACAAGGTATATGTTGTTACAGCTTACGGACAGCAGGAACAGGTTCAGAATGAGCAAAGTTTATACGAAAGAGAGTTCCAGTCAGAAGGGGCATAGAAAGATTAAGAGCTTTCACCTCCTGTTTTAGTGGACGTGCCTGGAACAGAAAGAGTATGACAGTCGGAACAGGAGCACAGATTTCGTGGTGGTGTACAAAAGTGACCCAGATTAGACAGTGAATAGGAACAGTGGAGCTGGGTGCACCCAAGTGGAGACATGCAGTTTTGTATTGAATTCTTACTTCAACAGGAAGCCAGTGCAAGGGTTGGGTGGGATGTGGTTGGTTCAAGGAATTTGGGTTAGATGAGCTGCATTGTTTTGTAGTTTTTGGATTTATTTGAGAAATAAGAAATTCAAAACCTTAAGAAGAATGCGGTTTCAACCAGTAGGGTGCGCAGGAGAACGCAGACCTCCACGAACGTAAACAAAAAAATCCTCTACAAAAAAATTCCTTGATCTGCCTTTTGATCATGATCCGCATAGAAATTTGATGGGTTCATCTTTGGACCCACATGCCAGTTTGTTTGTTTTTTGACCAAGTTTCGTTTAAAATCTGTTCAGTAATTTTTGAATAAATATGCTGAAAGGCAGACAAATAAAGAAACAAGCCAACAGATACAGGAGAAAACCTTGGCAGAGGTGTTTATGCTGATTTCCTGGCCCACATGGGGATGTGCCAGGGGCTGCTTTAGTGTAGATTGTACAATCCTTTTTCAAAATGCTGTGCTGGTCATTTCTTCTTTTCTGTTCCTCTCTTTGGCCAGTTCATGGGACCTGTTGTTGAATATATCGGTGGTGCCCTGCAGGGGAGGGCACTGACTCTCCCTGGCTCTGGGACAAAGCAAGAAAAAGAGAAGAAAAACGAAAAAGAAAATTAAGTCATAAGCTGAGAAAACATATAAAGTCAAAAACAAGAGAGTGAATAAAAAATAGAACAAAGAATGAAAAGAAACAAGGCAAACAAGACAAAAACGAAACAAAACAAAACAAAACAAGCGACCAAACTCACAAAAACAGCAAAGTAACGTAGAGAAATAGATTTAAATATTGAAATCATTTATGCTAACACGAAAAAAGTGCGTGCGTATGTGTGTGTGTGTGTGTGTGTGTGTGTGTCTCCAGCCCACTCAGCAAGCAGACAAGTTACAATGTGGAGGACATTGTGGAGGACATCAGCAGCGGAGGGGACAGATATCCTGGGGTGCAGTTGATGTCCTGGATTTCCAAACCTGTCCTACAGTGTCACATGGTAACAGAAACACAAAAACAGAGAGAGAGAGAGAAAGAAGGAGGTGAAAAGGGTGATGGTGGTGGGTATGGGGGAGGGGGAGGGCACAGAGAGAGAGAAAGAGAGAAAAAGAAATGGTTGGGAAAGGGGGATGGGAGGGGGGGAGATAAAGTGAAGAGAGAAGAAAAGAAACAGTGAGGACAAAGAGTGAAAAACATTAACACAGAGAGAGAGAGAGAGAGAGGGAAAGAGAGAGAGAGAGAAGGCAAACAAAAGCAACAGTGATATGTCAGACATAAAACAGAATGCAAAGCAATGTTATTTAATACACAATATGAAACAGATAAGTGAACAATTTTTGACAAGAATTTTTTTTCGAATGTCATGAATTATACAGATCCTCCCATCCTCACCAGGCCCCCCCCCAAAAAAAAGAAAGAAAGTACAAAATAATTCTCCATAACTGTCAGTGTGAGAAATGGAAAGTAGGTCAACGAAATACTTTACCTGTCCAAACAAATGCGGTATTCTTGTTTTGAATGAATCAGCGGTTTGATAACAGAGATTCCCAAAGTAAAGAAAGTCAAGAGAGCAAGGGAACTAACCATGCCTTCAGGCAAATAGTATACATTTGTTTATCCTTGATACATAGGTTGCTTCGTTGCTTTGGCAGTGAATATGCAGGTATAAGAGATATCAGTCCAATGCACAGAGTACTAACCCCAGGCTGTCAGTGGGAGGACTTCAGTAGGTTTTGTTGTTGTTGTTGTTGTTGTCATACCCTGGTGAAAAGACTCCAGGGATCATCCGAACAGCCAAAGCACTTGAACACTATGGTACAAATGCATCATCTAGGGATGAGAACATTACGTGTGTGCCTGTTTTTGATTACCCCGCCACATGGGCAGCCACACTCAGACTTTGAGGGATTTTGGAGACCGATGGTGTTGTGCTAGGAGATTGTCACGACTGAGGACAATCC
>CM065729.1:66545214-66557714 GCA_033310375.1 Conus canariensis
GCTTTCCCCTCACGTGTGGTCATTTGCATATCATTTTAATACTACAGACATATAAGGCTTACTACGCACACTCTATTTAAGTCCGCTAATAGAAATAGTAACGAATGAAAATTCAAGAAAAATGCATGACGTCAGTGGACGGCCCATAGGCACTGGGAAAGCATTTTTACTTTGGCGTCAGCTGACGGCTTATAGGCACTCTTCGGGTTAAGCCAAGACGGATGTGGCAGGATAAAATGTGAAAGGGTTAAAAGGAGGAAGCATCAATGATGGGGGAGGAGGGGATATGTGTCAAACATAATACAGAAAAACAAAAAGCATTTTCCAGCCATCCCAGTGTAGTGGTTAAGATTACAGTGTTGCTGGCTGGGAGGTCATGAGTTCAAGTTCCAAGAGAAACATTCTTCAGTATATATATATATGTATATTTGTTTTGCCCCTGCTGCCTCTTACCCAGAGCGGTGCATACTAAGGGGTCCGATGGGAAGACAAGAGCCACACAAGTGGTTGTGTCTGTCTCTGAGAGTGTCGGTCAAAATCTTCTGGCCAGCCCTGCAGGTGTCTGTATCCCCTGGACTCGGTTGATGCCAGGAGATATTATAAAATGATGTGTTTTGAGCACAGCCCTGGTTTCAGACCAAAGTTGAAATACCATCATGTTTGGTTTCTCCATTGATCCTAAAAATGGAAAAAAATCTCCAGTTCCTGTAGCTTTTCCTGCCTTCTTAGCGGTGATATTGCACCTATTTCTGTTCCGCCATCTAACCCCAAGAACCATTAAGGCACTGCCCTCCTCCAATTCCTTTAAATTCTGCTATGGTCTGACATGGTAAAGTATATGACGCCAAAATGGGGAGTTTTTCTTATACTCCCTGTTTGGCTAGTATACTTACCATGTCAGACTCAAATGCCCGCCCTCCTTCCCCTCTGACGCCAAGGTTCTCGGGGTTACTTTAGTGTGGCCTCAGGAGAATGAGGTAAACAAGCGCGCTTCAGCGTTCTGCGCATGGCGGAAGTAGGGGGGGGGCTTCACTTGACTGTCTTATTACTGTCTTATTACTGCATTAGCCACAAAAATCTTCGGCCTGGCAGAGCTGACTAACTGCCGTTGAATGCTATGGTCTGACATGGTAAAGTATACTAGCCAAACAGGGAGTATAAGAAAAACTCCCCATTTCTTCTCCATATACCTGTGGTAAGGTTTATGTCACGATCCTTGCAATCAGGAAATTCTTGTGTGATCATGGGATGGATCTGGTGGTGCTGTCTGCAGACGCTTTTGTACACAGCTCTATGACTGAGCATGGAAGATGAGAAAAAAAAAATTTCAGGAAAAAAAAAATCTTATTGCAAGGGAGTCTTTAATGGGATGTGAATTGTAATATTGAGAAAGAGATGAATCTGACTTAGACAGGGAGGTAAGTCTGATACAAACAGAGAGATAAATCTGGTTTAAACAGGGAGGCAGCTCAAATATAGACAGGGAGGTAAACATAATAAAGAAATTAATGCTGACAGAAAAGTCAGTCTTATATTGACAAAGATGTAAATGCAATATACACAGAGAGGTCAACCTGATGTAGACAGAGAATTCAGTCTGATATACACAGAGAGGTCAACCTGATGTAGACAGAGAATTCAGTCTGATATACACAGAAAGTCAACGTGATGTAGACAGAGTTCAGTCTGATATACACAGAGAGGTCAACCTGATGTAGACAGAGAGTTCAGTATGATACACACAGAGAGGTCAACCTGATGTAGACAGAGAGTTCAGTCTGATATACACAGAGAGGTCAACCTGATGTAGACAGAGAGTTCAGTATGATACACACAGAGAGGTCAACCTGATGTAGACAGAGAGTTCAGTCTGATACACACAGAGAGGTCAACCTGATGTAGACAGAGAGTTCAGTCTGATATACACAGAGAGGTCAACCTGATGTAGACAGAGTTCAGTCTGATATACACAGAGAGGTCAACCTGATGTAGACAGAGAATTCAGTCTGATACACACAGAGAGGTCAACCTGATGTAGACAGAGAGTTCAGTCTGATATACACAGGAAGTCAACGTGATGTAGACAGAGTTCAGTCTGATATACACAGAGAGGTCAACCTGATGTAGACAGAGTTCAGTCTGATACTCACAGAAAGTCAACCTGATGTAGACACAGACATGAATTTAATGATAGATAGTGAGGTGAGTGAGATATAGATAGAGAGGTGAATGAGATATAGACAGAGAGGTGAATGAGATATAGACAGGGAGGTGAATCAGATATAGACAGGGAGGTGAATCAGATATAGACAGAGAGGTGAACTGGATATAGACGGAGAGGTGAACTGGATATAGACAGAGAGGTGAATCAGATATAGACAGAGAGGTGAATCAGATATAGACAGAGAGGTGAATCGGATATAGACAGAGAGGTGAATGAGATATAGACAGAGAGGTGAATGAGATATAGACAGAGAGGTGAATGAGATATAGACAGAGGGATAAATCTGATGCAAAGAGGTGAATCGGATATAGACAGAGGGATAACTCTGATGCAGAGAGGTGAATCAGATATAGACAGAGAGGTAAATCTAATATATTACAGAGAGAGGTAAATTTGATAGAGAGATAAGTGTAATACAGAGTTGAATCTTATATATAGAGAGGGACAAATCTGATATAGACAGAGGGGTAAATGTGATGCAGAGAGAGAGGTGAACACACATGCTCACACACACACACACACACACACACACACACACACACACACACACACACACACACACACACACACACATATATACACAAACACACACATACACACACACACAAACACACACACACACACACACACACACACACACACACACACACACACACACACACATATACACAAACACACACACACACACACAAACACACACACACACATACAACACACACACAAACACACACACACACACACACAAACACACATGCCCACACCCACACACAAACACCCACACACACACACACACACACACAAACACACACACACACACACACACACACACACACACACACACAGATAAACCTGATGGAGACCGTGGGGGTAAATCTAACAATATAGATAAATAGCACCAAAAAAAAAATATTCCAGAGGAAATCTTTACAGGGAGGTAATCTTTAATAGGATAGACGACATTCCATGCTTTTATTGATTCATCTTTTCTGGCATTGCAGGGCCTGCTGTTACTGCCCCAAAAAGAAAACCTGCCATTTGCAGCAAACAAGTTAACTGCACCGTCCTCCTCCTCCTCCTCCTCCACATCCACCGCCATCTCCTGTGGCAGCACCCCTCACAAAGGACGGCTGAAACAAAGCGCTGTCTGTTTTTTCATCTGCTCCCCAAATGAAACACGCCATTTGTAAAAAGGAGGTTGATTGGACTGTGATAATCCTCATCATCACTGACTGGCTGAGCTCGTTTCTTCATTGTTCATGAAGCCGGAAGGAGTATCGGAAATGGTCAGCTGTTTTTAAGACTGGATTTGCCCTGTTTGAAATGGATGCATGTTTGTTTGAAGGTATATGATTTTATTGGGTGTAATGTAACCTTTTTTTCATCATTATTCATGATACTTATCGAAGTCGTCGTAGCTTGCTTAATCTGTGAGGGTGGAAAGTGTTTGTTTGGTACCATGTTAAACTCTTTGCAAGCTATGGCCAGTGCTTGTTCTGATTGAATTTTTTTTGTAATCCAGAGGAGAAACAGTTTTACCAGAAATGGCGGTTTGATTTATTTTTCTAGAAGACATGAAACCTCTCTGTAAATGTGACCATTTATCATGGAATGAGTCAGAAATGAAATTTGGTCATTTCTTTTTGACAGGAGAAAATGACTGTGTCAAATGGTCAGTCTCCCTTCCTTGGGATGCAGTGTGGAGCAATGTAAGTGTCTGCAGATTGGAAAATGTCTGTTAACACTATCAGAACAACCCGCTATAGCCCTCTCCATGCACTGAGAACTCTGGCTACAGTGCATTCTCATGGAGCACCCAATTTTTGTCTTTTGAAAAGTTTTTCCATTTCAGACAGCTAAGAAACATAGTAGATAAGTTTTCACAATTTATGTAGAGTTTTTCCTTTTATGTAGAGTTTTTTCCTAGGATTCACCTTTTTCCAGCTCAAAGGTAGCAAATGAATCTTACCTGCAACATGTCTATGAGCCGACTTGTCATGTGCTACAATAATGCTCACAATGTGTTTTGAAGCAATTAGGCGCCTGTTATGAGCATTGTCACGATATATGTCGAAAAAGTTAACTCACTGGCATTGTGTCAAAGTTCAAAGGTCTGTGCTGTGCCCTTCACATCACTATCACATGCTGAAGGTGAAGGTTCACCAGAAAGCAGAGGGGTTTTTGTTTGTTTGTTTTTTTTCTACTTTTTTATGCACTCGCAAACTTCAAGGACAACTCAAAGATGAATAACTTGACCAGATAATTATGTGCAGTTGTTTCTCAAAGAATGAAAATGGTGTAACTTTTTTCATCCGATAGTGTTGTTTTGAAACAGATGAGAGGTCACTTGTTCCACAAACAAGACAGCAAGAAGAAAGCAGTTCTCGCTGTGAGAGGTGATAAAACTTGTGGTAGGTGAAGCATCAGTATAGAATGTGTTGTAAGACTAATGGAATATTGTTTAGATGAAATAATCATCTGATTTTTTCTATTGGGTTTGTCGATGGACAGTACAAATATTCTGACATAAACAAGCATACCTTTCACGCTTTTTCAGTCTATGAATTTCGCCACATAATTTTGAAAATAGTTGAAATGAGTGCAGCATTCATTGAAAATTTGTTTGGACATTCTAAAAGCTACACATCTGTATGCTCAGGTTCTTTTGTGCAAGTGTGTTTACGTTTTAAAATATGACCCCAAATGATGTCATAAGATGCTGCTGACTGTGTTCAGTATGTTGCCATGGAGTTAACCACTTTCCTAGGAAACCCTCTGAGGATGTTTGAAAACTTGACATGCATTTTTTTTTCTTTTTCCCTGGTAATTTTTGGAGATAGTATCTTCTTCAGCAACACTGTTTCACTGAATGTACATTCCATGTGTAATCCTCGTAATTTGTGTAGTAGTTGCTCTATGAGGAAACGTCTGCAGAATTTATCTAAATTTATAACACTGAGCAAGGTGATTTAGTTCTGTGTAGACAAAATACTCTTTGCTTATCACATATATTGCTGCTAGATATTTTTCAGCTCAACAGTTTGTGTGATTGTTCATTTTGTTTTATTTCAAGGTCGTGTTGATGGCCGTTTGGCAAATGCTATTGTCCTCCAAACCCAAACACAGGGTGAAAGGGAATAAACAAGGCTGGTTGTTTTGATTTGGAAATGGTTGGCTGTGTTCAAAAGAAAATGAAAGAAAAACAAACAGAAAAAAAAGACAAAATATGAAAGAGGTGGCATGAAACTCTTTCCAAGCTGGATGGTCACAAATGGTCTCTCTGAGATGCGGATGACAACAAACTGAACCAAACGCAAAGTTTGTTGTTGTAACATATATCAACTACCGATATTTTGAGCAGTTACCTCAACGATTAGATTTATTTTCTTGCTTACTACACATACTGGGGTACAGTTTTTACCAAAAACAAAACCAACAAAAAGACCCCCTGTTCCCACCGTCCCCCAAACCTTGATGTCGAAATCATGTGGAACTTTGTGTGGAAGTCCATGGGTGGATGTAGCTTTTCCTTTTTTTTTCCTTTCTTTCTTTCTGCGTACGCAGGCTGATACTCCTGCAGACACTGCCTGCACCTGTATAGACAGGCAGTGGAGTTTTGTGTGTATGACCGTTTTTTATCCCGTCATTAAGGCAGCCATACTCCATCTTCGGGGAAGGTGCATGCTATGTGTAACGTGTCATCCATACCAACGGCCAAACTGGCCTTCTCTTCCGAAAGTTGGTGATGGGATTTTACGTGTGTGCAAGATGTTGTGCGTGCTTTCACACACGGAACCTCGGTTTATAGTCTCATTCGAAGGACTGTATGGGGAATGGAGTCAGAAAAAAACGGTCATACACACAAAACTCCACTGCCTGTCTATACAGGCAGTGTCCACAGGAGTATCAACCTGTGTATGCAGAAAGAAAGAAAGATAGAAAAGCAAGAAAGAAAGAAAGAAAAAGGTACACATATGTCAACTGGGGAGTATACAAAGTTCTGGGGGCAGATATCTATGTTTGCATTATTAAAGCATTATTATCTTAGTGCTTGTGTCTGACCACGACCACAGTTTAGCTCTACATTGATCTCGCGTGACTTCAGTTTTTTTGTTCGAATGGTCTTCGCTCAGAGTGCGCATGCTTGAAGCAAAGTGAAAGGTCATTGAATGAGCTAGTGATGTGTCTTGTATGTGGCTGGCTTTGTGTGCAGGGTGCAGTATATCTGAACGCTGTCTCCACACAGTAAACACCCATCATGTCTGTGGGCTGCCTTCACAGTTCTGGCTGTCCATCCATGGTATCCAACATGAAATTTCACCGATGATTTTGTGGTGTTTTCAGCACAGCAGGGTAAACATCTCAACCCAACAGACTCCTGAAGGAGCTGGTGAAGGATAGGACAGGGGAATGATAGAAAGCAATATATAAAGAAATGTTACCACAAGTAAGTCACGAAAAATCAAAGGAACGTATTTAAGCCTATGCTACTCTTGAAAAGTAACCTACTAAGCGGAGGTGACGATGGAAAATTTCAGAGCATCCGTAAACTCGAGCGAATCCTGTTGGAACCAACTCTCTCTCACCTCTTCTTGTCAATGGGAGTGTTACAGATGTATTTTTCCCTGACATGGATTCCATTTTTGAATCGTCTATCCAGAAACCCATTTACTCTGTTGCCATTTGGACAGGTTGAATTTAATCTTCATATTTTTTCTCTTTCCACTGATGTTAATTCATATGAAGTTCTGTTTCTGGTGTTTTTCATTTGAACTGATCAAAGAAGCATATGCTTGACTGTGTGCACTTGCTCACACTACACACACACACAAACATGCACACACACACACGCACATGAGTGCACATGCGAATGTGCATGCAACACATTCACACTTGGAGACTCACAGATACACATGCATACATGCAGACTTGAACACCACACACACACACACACACACACACACACACACACACAGATATACACAGAGACATGCACACATACTCACACACTTTCTGTCTCTCTCTCTCGCGCACATACATACACGAACAGATACACACACGTACACATACACACGCTCACAAACATGCACACACACATGTACACCCTTATAGATATACACATACAGACATACATGGTCACACACGCATGCATACACACGGGCTTATACACACAGGCTTGAACACACACACACACACACACACACACTCGCCCAGAAGTGTAAAGAACAAACATATATTTTTGGTGTTAGGCCTGTTGATGTTGGCCTTCACTTTGCAACCTATGAACTTGCCAGATCAGATGAACGGTGCTTTTCATGGTATTGGTTTTTTTTTTTTTTTTTTAGTTTTGGGTTTTCAGACTGTTTTGATGTTTTGGGGGGTTTCAGATTGTTTCGATAATTTTGGGTTTTCAGACTGTTGAGTTTTCAGACTCATTGTAATGATCCCCTTGTGATGTGTTTATGGTCCCACTAACTTTTTTTTTTTTTTTTTTTAAATTCTTAATTTCAAAGCGTTGTATTGTCAAGTGTTTGTGATGATGTAAGACATAACTGACTGTCGACATAAGTACCCTTTTAATTTAATTTTCAAGAACTGAGGTGGGGTTTTTTTTTGTTTTTTTCTTTCATGATTTTGGACATATTTATTCATGAGAAAAAAGTGCTTGGTATATGCCCACCAGTATCTGTGTTTCCAGCAGTGTAATGGTCATTTTCCAATGTACTAATGACTGTAAACAACATTTTCTTTCTTTTGTTTCTGGTAAAGTGATGGTGAATGGACTCATGACCAACGGTTACCTTACTATCCTGTGTTTGGTGATCTATTCACAGTGTGTCTGTGTATTGAATAGTGTGTGTGTGTGTGTAGTATGTGTGTGTGTGTGTGTGTGTGTGTGTTGTGTGTGTGTGTGTGTGTGTGAGAGTGAGTGAGTGTCTGTGTGTGTGCATCTGTGTGTGTTTAGATAACAAATAGGGAAAAAAAATGGCAACTGACATAGTGCGCATATACATTTTTTTGCCTCCCTTCTAAGCCTGATATCCAGTTATGTGTTGCTTACTATGACACCTTAGTAGCTTCACGGGAACAACTGAACATTTCTGCACCTTTCAGTGTACTTGTGGGGCAGATTCAGGAGAAATGGGGTTGGGGCAAGGGGTAGCGGCAAGGAAGCTACAAGAGTTTTTGAATATCTTCCTGGCCTCATTCCGAAAATGAAAAATCCAAAAGCGCCCTGCTGGTGTTTTTCCAGAACATTCACACTCTAAGCCCCTTCCTCCCCAAGCTTCCACTTGTCAATTTGTGTTTCTTTCTTTCTTTCTTTCTTTCTTTCCTTCTTTCTTTTTTTTCCCTCTTTTTAGTGTACTTATGTGTGATAGCGCTGCAGACATTGTTAAGAAAAAAAGTTCCCCTCCTGTTGCCATCCCCCCCCCCCTCCATCTACCTGCCCCTGCCCCCCCCCCCCCTCCCCCCCCTCCCCTTCGCTTTCCTGAGGCCTTTTACATGAAGTGATCTGCCTCTGACATATTAATTGTAGAAGCATGCAGATTCACTATTTGTGCTGGTTCGTTTTACTGTTTATGAGCATTGCTTTTGACAGTGTAGAGTGTGTCAAGACCCCTACAGTTAACAGAGGGTTTGTCTCTGAAGAATGTGGGTCTCGGAAGACCGGGAACATCGGAAAACATAGAAAAACATACAGCGTTGCTTGTGAAAAAAAAAAAATCAACATTACCATTGTATCATTTATGCACATTTATTTTTGAAACTGTAAGCAGAACATGCTTCATTTGTTTTATGTTTTGATGAAGCATTTGCAATCTGATGTTAGTAAAAAAAATAATAAAAAAGTTTCGTTTTCTGGTTCTCGACAGTAGATTGGTAGCATTGACCTAGCAATTCTAGATTTGTTGACTGGATTTTAATCAGATTTTTGTAAAGAAGACACCGGCCATCCGTTTTTTTAGTGTCTGTTTGCCAATGTTTGTTGTTGTTTTTTTAATGTATAGTTTTTGTTTCGTTGAAGTGTTTTTAAAAAATTTTTCCCCCACTTTTTTTAAATACTGTGAGTGATAAATGACATGGAATTGCAGACACGTTGGGCACAATCTCATTTTATCAGTTTTAAAGGATATCCGTAGACTGGTAGAAGTCCTCGTGTGACTGGCTGGGCTATAGTTTAAAAAAAAGGAATCAGAACAGTGAAAAGAGTCTAAACAATTGTGTAAGATTTTGTGTGTGTGTGTGTGTGTGTGTGCTCTCATGGTACACTGTCATCAATAGCTCTTTGTACAATGTTCCTGATACCAGGGCTGACAGAAGGACACTGACGTGGCTGTGATAAGATTTGGGATGAGCAACTAGAGAATGATGTCTCCAAGAGGGCACGGAGAAAAACAAGAGCGGGGAAAACACACCAATGGCAAGATGGTTGAACCAACTGTTGTTGTATGTTCTGTGTAAAAAAAAAAACGGTTTGAATTGTGTCGTTTGCTATGCATGATCCCATGCAATTCATAAAGCTGTCAAAATGTGAATTATTGAACAAAAATGGTCGTTTTTAGCATGCTAATTAAACTTACATTTACTGGCATAAAAATTGCTTTCATTCTGTGGTGTGTGTGTGTGTGGTGTGTGTGTGTGTGTGTGTGTGTGTGTGTATGTGTGTGTGTGGTGTGTGTTTGCATGTGTGTGTACGTGTGTGTGTTGTGTGTGTGTGTGTGTGTGTGTGAAGAGACGATACTTTTCAGTTTGTTATTTCTTAAAATGTATAAGAATTATTATCTGGTAGTTTGTTTCAACAGAGTGTTTTTTAATCGAAAATCGTATCAAAAGCTCATATTGACAGCCAGGCATGGAGGAAAGCCAGTTGTGTTTTGTACTTTTCTTTTCTTTCTGCATACGCAGGCTGATACTCCTGCAGACACTGCCTGTATAGACAGGCATGGAGTTTTGTGTGTATGACCGTTTTTTATCCCGCCATTAAGGCAGCCATACTCCATCTTCGGGGAAGATGCATGCTATGTGTAATGTGTCATCCACACCAACGGCCAAACTGGCCTTCTCTTCTGAAAGTTGGTGATGGGATTTTACATGTGTGCAAGATGTTGTGCGTGCATTTACACATGGAACCTCGGTTTATAGTCTCATTCGAAGGACTGTATGGGGAATGGAGTCAGAACCAATGTTAACTCGGAGGGAAAAGTCCCCCTCTACCGAAATTCGAACCCGCAATCCCAGGATCACGAGTCCGGCGCTCTACCAACTGAGCTATTCCGGCCCCGTGTTTTGTACTAATTTTGAAAGACAAAGTTCTCCACTCAAACACTGTCCTGGATAATCAAATTCATATGTGTGAAAAGTGAAATGCCTGCTCTTCATTCATTTTAAAATTATTTTATGCTGTTTGGTATTCATTATCGCATTCGAGAAAAATAACACAAACTTGTTAAAAGTGGGTTCATTCTCCAACCTTTATAACCGATAATTTAATACAGCAACAAAATTATTACATGTGACATGCTTCATTTTATACCTTGATTTCTGAGGTTTTCATCATTTGTAAATATACTTGAAAGCTTTGAACGGAAACCCGAGTCAGATAGCACAGAAGCTGCGACAGAATGCACAAATTTCTGTCAGTTGCTGCCTGGCGAGGCGCGTTTTGTCTGCGGCTGGCCTTGTGGTCCGGTTCTCCGCTAAGTAAGTGAAGTGCTGTTAGCCTGAGAGTGTGTACGAGATCATGGGCCTCCGCCGAGACGTCAAATAAAAGGGAAGAAACTCTACTTCGTTACCTCTGCGTTCTCGTTGGCTGGATGATGTCCCTTGGTTTCTGAACCTACCGTCATCTGCATGTCTTCGCCCGCACTCCATGCCACTCAAAACACCAAAACAAACAAACAAAAAACCCCAGTCCTACGTGCCTCAAAAGTACACACGTCACATTTGTACCGCATTCGTAACGGTGCCGCATGTAACCATGTCTGGTGCCGCAAACGAAACGCTCCTGAATAACCATCCCAAGACAGTAGGCGCAGGCTAACCACCTGATTCTGCTTCTTGGGCTACCAGTATAACAACAGGTCAACGTTCCTTTCTAACACCACACTGAACCACCAGAACAACAGCACGTTCTTCTTTAATACCACACTCCAACCACCAGACAACACATTCTTCTTTAATACCACACTCTAACCACCAGAACAACAACACATTCTTCTTTAATACCACACTCTAACCACCAGAACAACAACACATTCTTGTTTAATACCACGCTAAAACCGCCGGAACAACACATTCTTCTTTAATACCACGCTAAAACCGCCGGAACAACACATTCTTCTTTAATACCACACTCTAACCACCAGAACAACAACACATTCTTCTTTAATACTACACTCTAACCACCAGAACAACACATTCTTGTTTAATACCACGCTAAAACCGCCGGAACAACACATTCTTCTTTAATACCACACTCTGACCACCAGAACAACAGCACGTTCTTCTTTAATACGACACTCAAACCACCGGAACAACACATTCTTCTTTAATATCACACTTAAACCACCAGACAACACATTCCTCTTTAATACCACACTCAAACCACTAGAACAACACATTCCTAAATACCACACTCAAACCACCGGAACAACATATTCTTCTTTAATACCACACTCAAACCACCAGAGCAAAAACACGTTCTTCTTTAATGCCACACTCAAACCACCAGAACAACGACACGTTCTTCTTCAATACCACACTCCAACCACCAGAACAACAACAGCTTCTTTAATACCACACTCAAACCACTAGAACAACACATTCCTAAATACCACACTCAAACCACCGGAACAACATATTCTTCTTTAATACCACACTCAAACCACCAGAGCAACAACACGTTCTTCTTTAATGCCACACTCAAACCACCAGAACAACGACACGTTCTTCTTCAATACCACACTCCAACCACCAGAACAATAACAGCTTCTTTAATACCACACTCAAACCAACAAAACAACACATTCTTCTTCAATACCACAGTATAACCACCAGAACAAAACACGTTCGTCTTCAATACCACACTCAAACCACCAGAACAACACGTTCTTCTTTAATACCACACTCTAACAACCAGAATAGCAACACATTCTTCTTCAATACTACACTCAAACCACCAGAAAACACGTTCTTTTTTAATACCACACTCTAACAACCAGAATAGCAACACATTCTTCTTCAATACTACACTCAAACCACCAGAAAACACGTTCTT
>CM065729.1:66562714-66567714 GCA_033310375.1 Conus canariensis
CCCATTCGGGTGTATCTTTCTCTGTAAGAGGCCCATTCGGGTGTATCTTTCTCTGTAAGAGGCCCATTCGGGTGTATCTTTCTCTGTAAGAGGCCCATTCGGGTGTATCTTTCTCTGTAAGAGGCCCATTCGGGTGTATCTTTCTCTGTAAGAGGCCCATTCGGGTGTATCTTTCTCTGTTCTTTCTCTTGATGTCCTCATGTATCTTCCCATACTCACGACGACCACACCCGTCACTCCTTTCGTCATGGTTGCATAATCCATTTTTCCTTGGTTTGGGGTTTCCTCACCGATCTTTCGTTTCTCCCCATAACCTCATCTATCGTTCCTTTTTCATGATGTCCTTATCCTTCTTACTTTTTTTTATATTTTGATGTTGCTGTCAGTCATTGCCTTCCCCATGAAGTTGTCGTTTATCTTCCCTGCAGTTGGCGATGTCAGGGCTGTCCACTGAGTATATTATTTGGATAGTTGCACCGGCCAATTTAGACCTGTCTACTTTTTTTTTTTTTTTTTTTTTAATAGTTGTTGCGATCGGCACATTGGCCTTAGTTAGGCCCTTAAGGACAAGGTTACTACAGACATAGGTCTGCATATTTGTGGCAACTGCTGTCGCCTTGCAGTAGTAGGTGGGTAGGTTTCAATGGGGGTCGTCGCATTTCTCTCTCTGAGCTCGTGTTCCTCTCGAACGTTGGTTCAATTCTGGTCTCACATTGGCTTTACTAGGGGTGTCTACGTATCGTAGTTGTTTGGATAGGTTCACTCATGCGTGATGTCCACATGCACCATCACTTATGTGACAGATAAGAATCACCATTTCAGATTGTATGTGTGTGGGCGGGGGGAAGGCGGAGCACGGAAAGGAGGAGAACAGCGCATAGAAATAGGCAGTGAAAATGACAATTGTTTACATGTCAGTCGGAACTCCAAACTACACGCACGTTGCATTACTCCTGGGTCAACCAGGGATCATGTTATTTTCAGTGTAGGATATCCGTTCATAACTGGCACCATGTTATTTTCAGTGTAGGATATCCGTTCATAACTGGCACCATGTTATGTTCAGTGTAGGGTATCCGTTTCATAACTGGCACCATGTTATTTTCAGTGTAGGATATCCGTTCACAACTGGCACCATGTTATTTTCAGTGTAGGATTTCCGTTCATATTTGGCACCATGTTATTTTCGGTGTATGATATCCATTCATATCTGGCACCATGTCATTTTCGGTGTAGGATATCCGTTCATATCTGGCACCGTGTTATTTTCGGTGTAGGATATCCGTTCATATCTGGCACCATGTTATTTTCGGTGTAGGATATCCGTTCATATCTGGCACCGTGTTATTTTCGGTGTAGGATATCCGCTATCTGGCACCATATTATTTTCAGTGTAGGATATCCCTTCAAATCTTGCACCGTGTTATTTTCGGTGTAGGATATCCATTCATAACTCGCATCTTATTATTTTCGGTGTAGGATATCCACTCACATTTGGCGCCATGTTACTTTTGGTGTAGGATAGCCATTTACTTTTGGCACAATGATACTTACTCCATAAGGTGTAGGCTAACCATGCACACCCGTCGCCAAGTTACTCTCTGCGTAACATGTACACTGTCCATGCACACCTAGCACCATGTTTTTTTTTCCTTCTATGGTGTGTAAGTTGGCATCCATGATACTTTCGCCGTAAATTGTGTGATATTCGTACATTCCTTGCAACATGTTACTTAATCCGTGATGTGTAGGATATCCGAGCGCACTTGGCATCATGTTACTTTTGCCGTAAGGTGTAGAATACCCAGTCCACGACTGGCTCTTTTATTTTCGCCACGAGGAGTATCATACCCAGCCCATACCCGGCACTGTTACTTTCGCCGTAAGGTGTAGGATATCTGGTGCACGCCTGGCTTTGTATTACTTTCGCCGTAAAATGTAGGCTACCCGGTGCACGCCTGGCATTATGTTACTCTGTAAGGTGTCAAATATTTTTGCACACCTGACACAAGGAGCATGTCCTCTCTGTGGCAGCAACTTAGAACCTTGGAATACCTTGATTTCACACACACACACACACACACACACACACACACACACACACACACACACACACACACACACCACACACACACACACACACACCACACACACACACAACAACAACAACAACAACAACAACAACAACAACTCGTGATCAGCTGTCTGTAACGCTGATTCAGTCAATGTCAGTTTGTTGTTGTCAAGTAGACCGCCCGGAGCCATTTCAGTGCTGTCAGTGTCGCCATGCCGAAAATTGTCTGACTTGGGTCCTGGGGTCTGCTCCACGTCTCCGTAACGAAGCAGCAGACTGCCCCAGGACAACACGTGAGGAGCACTCCAAAGATGACTCTGTCCGCTCTGGCTCTCGGTTACAGCATTGCGACTGGCATGGCCGCCTTCTCCGATGCCTGTTTCACCATAAATAACACAAATCCCGGCAGAAAGGTGCCACAAGTCACTCTGAACGTAAGCGGAGTGCTCTGCAAGCCAGACGATGCTGCTGGGCGCTGTTGCTGAAGGCCAGGCCGAGCATCACGTGCCTGATGGCGGACTGTAACCGGCCTTTTCGCGCGCACGATACCTCTTCCTCTACCGCAACAGCCTCAAGTCCCTCAACTCCTGTCTGGCCGTGGCTGCCGCCGATCCGGCCTCAGTTGCTCTGCGCCTGCTCCTGGACAGCCGATTCCTCTGCATCGTGTTTCCTGGCGGCAGGAAGTGGCTCTACGCCTCCGTGGCAGACATCAACGAAAAGCCCAAAGCCTCCTCCTTCGCTCAAACCGTCCCACCTCTCCGCCTTGGGGATCGCCACAGTGGCCTGGGCTTCGGGCATGGCCTGCATGTTACATAACTTTAACGGTGCTTTTAAGTAGCTTCATAACTAACGTGAAATTATTGGGGATTTTTTTTTTTTTTTTTTTTTTTAAAGACGCCACCTCAGTGGCACTGTACCCACGCCGCTCATTCTGAGCCCCCCGTCCACAGCCATAGCCCCGGCACCGGCAATCCACAGGGAGCAGTCTAAGTCAGGTCATCAAGAGACAACTCACCGGAGGAGACACTGCACTGCTGGCGAGTCACTTCGGTTGTGTTCAGTGGCGCCTGTTCTGATCCAACATACGCAGGACACCACCTACTAAGCCCCTTACTGATGAAAACAGTTGCTTAGTTGCACAGCCGGCGTGAGTGAACTTTCCGTCCGGAGGGTGACACCACGTCCGTCCAACGACAGCCCCCATGAATTTGCCCATACCGGTGACCCCGACGGATTCAAACCAAGTCCATTGACGTGGAGAGGATTTCAAAACTGAAGTCACCATGAATGTAAGGCATGATGGGCCACAGAATTTGATACTTCTCTCTCTCTCTCTCTCTCTCTCTCTCTCTCTCTCTCTCTCTCTCTCTCTCTTTTTTTTTTTTTAATGCTGATCGATGAGAATGAGAATGATGAAGATGATGATACGGATTTCATTCTGGTCTGAGACTGCATGACAGGGCTGTACTCTACGCTTACTTTCATAATATATCCCAGCATCATCCAGGCCTGAGAGATACAGACACCTGCAGTGTTGGTCAGGAAATTTGAGCAACACTGTCAGAGACGCATCCATTTAGTGGGTGACACTCGACTGTGTGGTCCCAGTTTTTTTGTTTTTTTTCAAATGAGCCCGTAGCAAACTCAACTCTGGGTAGGAGCTAGTCAGGGCAGAAAAATCCCATCTCCCTCGTTCGTTCTTTGTACTTCAGTTGTGAAAGCATTTGTGCTAGGCAATTTGGTACATTAAGCACCATTAGCGTGGGGTTGAGGGCGTATAACTATTTTGATTATGGAACAAGAGTTATCCTACTCTGTTTTTGACTGGAAGGGTGGTAACTAAACACAAAAAGACTTAAAGGGGTTCTCACCCATTTTTACAAATCTATTTTGACCAAATACACGGTTTTGGTATGTGGTCGTATTGCGAAACCCAGCCCCGAATCAGCCGCCTGTGCTCTCATCTTGCAGTGAGAGCAGCATTTCCTGCTGACTGGGAAAGCGAGAGGCTGAAACAGGAACGAGAGCCTCGATTTCGATAAAAGGGGGGTTTCCCGATTGATGACGTAGAAAAGCCAAGCCGCTCTTCGTGTTCGGCTGAAGTGAGATGGGGCGAATGTGTGCTGTGTCTGGTTGCGGAATTTCATTAGGAAATAAGCAAAGAGTAAGCGTTCATGCTTTTTCAGGTGCCTCCAGCCAGTTTAGGCGATTGTGGATAAATTTTGTCACCACAACGAGGAAAGATTTTGTTCTTCGGGATAGTTATCATGGCATTTGCGGTCGTCACTTCGAAGAGCACAGTTTCCAAGACCAACACACCTGGAAGGTAACGGTGGAAGCTGGAATTAGGGTCCGAAGACAGCTGAAAGAGGATGCTGTGCCAACTATTATAACAGAAAAATGTATTAAAGCACTCTCTGTTCATTCGCCAGCTGCAAGTGCAAGCATCAAACGCAACAGTGACACCGATTGTGTCAGGAGCAAGAGAGCCAAACTCAGAGACGTAAAGAAGGTAAGGTTTGTGGAATGGGTGGTTGATCTCTTTGTGTTTCATTTCATTCTCAGTGTATGGTTGGTTGTAAAGATAGTTGTTGGTTTTTGTTGAGTGTTGGCATCAAACTGAAACATACATTGTTACTGTCATCGTGGCAGTCAGTCAGTCACACTGCCTGCTGCCACTGAAACTGTTGTATGTTTGTGATTGATTTTTTTTCCCTGCTGTTACTGTTTCTAACAAAACTGAAGTTACGATTCTTATTAACAAGAAAGTGTCCATGTCCACAAACAACAACTTGTTGGACTCCAGTGAATAATAGTTTGGGTTTTTATTTTTCAGGACATTGCTGAACATCAGGCACCCCTGCAAGTTCAAGTTTCCGCCCAACAACCATATGCTTTAGTAAGTGAATTATTTATCAGTATTTGG
>CM065729.1:66572714-66597714 GCA_033310375.1 Conus canariensis
CTAATTTTTTTGAATTATCTGGATTTGGCAAGCCATTTAACGTAAAGGAGAATGGATACACGCCAATACTTGCCCACCCCCCCCCCCCCCTTTTTTTTTTTTTTTTTAAACTAGCCAAGTGTGCTATGTAATGTCAGATACTGTCAGGGTGCGGTGACACTCTAAGTATTGTGGGAAAAACTTGCAGAAACCAACTAGTATCAATACTTGTCTTAATATTTTTGAATTGAATCAAATCAATTTTTTACAAAGATGGCCTAATAGAAATTGAAAGACTTCCAAACTTGCCACACCTCCGCTGATATCGGGCACGCCCTCATCGTAACTAGTCTTGTTACGTTTTGCACTGAAAATGGCATTCAGGTTACATTATGACCTAAACACGTGACTGCAGGTACAAATACAAATAAGTAAATACAGATCAAAGGATAAAAGATGTGCTCATATTCACAGAGAAAAAGGGACTTAAAATGTCATAGATAAATCACTCAAAAAGAAAAAAAAAAAGGAGAGGGTTTGAACATGCTGCAGTAGTGTCTGCTTTGGTGGGCTCCATGAAACAAAACTAAAACAAAAAGTAAATGCACACCTCAGCGACAGAAAATGAATTGAAGTCATTTGAGTACACTATTATGTCCAACGCGGGCCCCTTTAACTCAGTAAGTGGCCAGCTACGTCCTATACAGGAATATTCTGTTATCCCGATCAAAGCAAAAATAAGGGTCAATAAGTCAGCAAGCACGTTGGCAAATAACTGCACAAAGGTCGTGAAAACGCTCAAGACAAAGGAAATAGTTATACATTTGACCTGGAAAGCCTCAATGAATACGTCCTTCGTCTTTCCCTTTTTCATTTATATCATTAGTCAAAATAAGTAGAAGACATTACCAAAGCAGTAAATATTAAACATTTCACTCAACGCTGTCACAGCCAGCTCTGGGTTGAATGGCGCTTGAACTTCCATGTAGGGGAAAACAAACCGGAGTCGGTTCAACATGTTGCTTGCCCCACAGAAAACGCTCTAGGCCTAGTTTGGGAGGCTCAGTTAAAGGAGAGGCCCAGTAATGGCGGCGTATCTCCCCGGTAGCTTTCCATGCGACAGGGCCTGTGGCCTAAGAAAATGAATGAAACTTTTACCTGATTCACGTCTACCCACATCAGTGAAATTGGTCGTGGGATGGATGTACTCAGTAGGTGGGTGAAGGATGAAGGATAAACTGAAGAATGAGACTAAGATGCTTGTATGAAAAGGTTAAAATGGCGCCAGATGCATTACTTATGAACTACAAAGCAATCGTCATCGCATATACGTCTGAAATAAATACGAAAATGTCTTCTAGATATGGAAAGATTTCTTCAATATCAGGTGAATGAGTAAGATATCCTTGTCTGCTGTCTGTTTCTAAGACCAGAAATCAATCGTGCATAATCTGAATGCTTTGTATGCTAAAGGCCATAATTAATGTTTCACTTCAAAAACCAAAACATTCGTTTAATCGCATGTTCCAGACTGACGGTAAATTGGACCAAGGACAGGTGAACGAACTTTTTTCACATTTGTCTCTTCGTAGTTTGACGACCGGATGTCCGCTTAACTTTACGTTGTCAAGGGACAGGACTGAACGAAGGATTTGGATGGGGTGGGGTGGTCCTGGATTTCTAGGCGACTCCCCGCCCCTACTCTGACTAGCAAACATTGTGTAGTAGGCCTTTACAATTGCCCCCGACGCCCCCACTGTAGGAAGACTCTCAGGTCCCAGTTTAAAAACGCAACGCCCATTTCCCTTCTGCTTTGACTGATCTAGCCTTCAGGGAGGTTCTATCGCTTACCTTATAAGACCAGTAGACTGTAGGATTAGTAATACAAGCGTTGGTTAAGTTCAAATAAAGTACCGAATGTTGGACCATCAACGTGTTGGTCAGCTAGAACGCCGAACGAATGGACTCCACCGCACGATGCGTTTTGATCTATATATAGATTTGAGTTTCAATTTTGATCTAATTCAAGATTTATTGTGTGGCAAAGATGACTTTGGAAGTTGGATTCATAAAACTCAGTGAGGTGTTGTGTGTGTGTGTGTGTGTGTGTGTGTGTGTGAGAGAGAGAGAGAGAGAGAGAGAGAGAGAGAGAATGCCAGTGCCGGGATCTATTTAATCATGTGAAGCTATGAGCAAAGTGAAAAGATTTGCAGTTTGGCAGGATTTTAAAATCAGCTTGTCTGATATAATAAACTGTGTCAACATTTTTTTGTATTGTATTTATTTCAATGAAAAAAGTGGATTAAGACGAAAAATCAGAATGTTTGAATTTGGTTTAGATCTAGGCTTTTAGTTTATGGGTAACGTAACAGATTGAACAATGTAGCCATATTTTTTGTCGTCATTTGTGACGATAATCGAAGGTCAGATGAAAAGTGTAATATATTTTTACGACGTCAGTAATTTCTTCATCACGTGATACCGTTTTGAAACAACTGAAACTGAACACAAGCGTGCAAAAAAATCCTAATTCGGTAAGAACAGAAGTAATACGACTGAATTCAAGCACGCGCAGGCTGGGTAAGTCAAAAACATTATGATGTAAATGTACGGCTGAGCGTTTGGGTTGATGACCTCATTGTGATGAACATTTGTAATATTACTGAAGATATCAAACCCAAAACACGTCATAACCGATAGCGTCATTATTCTCCCACCAGCCATTCACAGCACCTGGTTGGAGTGGACCTGTCCCAATCCGTTGCAATGTTTCGATCAATCCAGTCAGTGTATGAAAGACTATTCATTCTTTTACAGTGCTGATTCGGGACATTTTGACGGTGTATTTTCTTCATGGATTTTCCTTTCTTTGCATGAAATAGATCACATATAAAATCTAAAATGACACTTTTTTTCGAGTTCGACTCTATTGATTGATGATGACTACTTCAACACTGAATTAGATCTACTATTCACCCTGCTCAGATCTCTTAAAATTAATGATGGAATGCGGATGGTTGAACCTGCGTAAGCTGGAGCAAATTTGAAATCTTCGGGAGAAGGAGGAGGAGAAGAAGATAAGAAGAATTGAAAAAAAAAAAAAAAAAAAAAAAAAAAAAGAATGAAGGGAAACTTATGATGTCGTACAGAAAACAGAAGTTTGATTTCCTTGTGATTGTGGAAAAAAACAAAACAACAACCCCAAACACAACAACCGGATTACTCTGCAGCCAAACGAAAGAACAAACAAATTACAAAACAAACACAATGCCTTTCGACCTATTTGGTCTTCTACAGGCAAGACAAATAAGTTTCAAAACAATGAAAACCGAGGACGACCAGTCAATTATCTCTTCCAAGTGGATGCTCAAATTGATGTGGGGTCAAATTTTAGTACCCACTTCGAAATCAGTAACCGTTCATCCATTTCCATTGTCTTGAATGTTATTTGTCTTGCCTGAAGAAGACCAAAGAGGTCGAAACACCTTGTTTTGTTTTGTGATTTGTTTGTTCGTTCACTTGGTGGCGCAGTAATTCTGTTTTCGCTCTTATTTCATTTTCCGCCTGCGGTCACCTCACTTTGAACCCATGATTATGATTTGCGAGAAAGTAGAAAAACAAAACAAGAAAGCTGAAGAGAAACCAAGGTGCAGGGCATTATTACATAGATCTGAATTAAACAGAATTCAAAATGGAGGAACCACGCCGACTTAACAAAGTAGGATGGGACTTGCAGGCAGGGCTGAGGTTATACGGACCACAGGTTTGCTTCATGTAAGTTGATGTAAAATCTCTGTAAATTATAAAGCAACAACGACAACCTTTTAATGCTTTTGAAATTCACAAAGATGTTAATAAACGAAAACAATAGCTTTATATTTAACACAAACTACAGCACAAATCAACCAGAAGCTGAAATAAAAAGGAACTTTTCTTTGAAAAGAAGAACTATAGTTTAAAATGAACAGATAAACAGGAAAAAGGCAAGTCCTCGGGACATATGACGACAAAGTTGTATCGCAAGAAAACTTCAGTACCCACAGATTAGAAACATAAACGAGAACTTACCTTGGGAAGTCGAAGTTTGTGTGGAATTTCATGTGCGTAGTTGATAGAGACGGAGGGACAGATGAGATGCGCATGCGCGGTAAAGCCATATTTTGACATACAGATCATTCCAATGATCTGCGTAATGTTTTGTACAACCAAATATCTTACTAAAATATGGGGAGGGTTCCTTTTTGAATAATGGGAGGGCATCTGTCCGTCCGTCTCCATCAACTACGCTCATGAAATTCACACAAACTTCGACTTCCCAAGGTAAGTTCTTGTTTATGTTTCTAATTTCATTTCTCGTAGTTTCCTGAAACTAAGTGCCAGACTTTAATGTTGGTTGTACAAAAATGTGATGATTCACACAATTTACAGAATAAACAACAGAGGCATAAATCATAACGTCGCCTTGTGTGATTTGATGTTTATTGTAAAGAAACGGTATGAATGCAAAGTGTAACAGAAATCTCATTCAGTTTTGCACCACTCTTGGTACTGACACATCTTTGAAACCATAGCACCAGTCTTGTAAACTCGCAATCCCAAATACGAATATATATAGAATACTGACGTGATAATACTTCGTAAGGTGTAAATACTCTAAATGTATTTTACAACAAAAATGCAATCTCGTTCACAGTTTTCTGAACTGTTGAGAATCAACATATAGACTCAATAACAGAGAATTGTCAGAAGAACCTTTCTTAGTTCACTTCTAGTTCAAAAGGGAGTTAGTCTTTGTACACACTGTCTTTATTTTTCAGTCTGCATTAATGGTTTGTTATCAAATCTGTTGAAAGTGGAGGCATTTGACCACCCAGCAGAATTCATAATGACCATTACAGTGGTTCCGCTTCTCAGCATTGCTGAGGCTGCTGCTCCTCTGGAACTATGTGGAGTATAACCAGAAATACCTGCATCTGTTAACACTTGTTTTATCCGACGTGCTAAAATGTCTTTAGAAGCAGGACCATGGGGTCTACAGTAACAAAGGAGCAGTTGGTCACAGTCTTGTCTTAACTTCTTTGTCCTAGTTACATACTGTACTAAACATTCTACAACACATACTTTTTTGTATTTTCATACCTGGATAACTCAAGTGGGTTTTTTTGTTTTGTTTTTTGTTTTTGGTGATAACCAGATCTTGTGTGTTTAAGTTTGTGTTATTGAAATAGATGGAACATCCCTTTTCATGAAAATGAACACTGCTTAATTTTGTCAAATGAAGCGTTTGTACCCTCTGTGCTGTTACAATCAAGAGCAGTGCACATAGTTTCTTGGATAACTGCTTTACTGAAAGTTCCTCATTTACATCTTCTTTCTTGAAAAAGTCCAGCAAAACTGAGATATCTCAAGCGTGGGTATACTTGGGAAGAGGTGTTCGCAATTTAAAAGTTCCTTTCATGACACTGGTCACCAATGGATGTGCTCCAACAGATTTATCATTTGTTGGGTGAACAACAGCAGAGACTGCACTGCGTGCAGTGTTTATTGCGCTATGTTCAAGCCCTTCATTATACAGATTCGTCAAGAATTCTAATACTACATTCACAGATGCCTGAAATGGATTTTCCTGCCTTCTAATAGAAAAAAAAAGAGTTCCGTCTTTTGCGAAATGATGAATACTGCTGTTTTGTTGAATCTCTCCAGTATGCGAACATGATGTCATAAGTCTGTCCCAGCAGTCCTTGAGTTTCGACAGTTTTCTGCGTAAGCAGACTGCCAGTAGCTGTAGTCTTTTGTGAAGTGGATGAGGTGCATCTGAGTTTGTCAGCTGGAGATGTACTTCCTCCGTGGTAGCAGAATTGGTGGTCGTGTCAGTAGCCGCAACATTTGTGGATACCAGCCAGCTGTGGGCTAGTGGGGTACGATGAAATGCCTTCGGCTTGGTCCTGTTCCATCTTCTTCAGCGCCCTTTGGATAACACTGAAAGGTAGAAAAGCATAAATAACTCACTTGTTTCATTTTACTGTGAAAGCATTGACTGCTATAGATTCTGGGTCTGGTCCCCATGAAGTGAATGGTTTTACATGATAATTTAGCTGTGATGCAAAGAGATCAATCCGCAAAGGCATGATGTGTTGGATAGTTTCCTGAAAATTTCTGGGTGTAATTTCCATTCTATTCTATCCAGGAATTTCCTGGATTGTCTGTCTGCTTCCATGTTCGATTTTCCTGGATATGTGACATGTTTAACTATACAGAATTGTTTTCGCGCCAGACCCAAATTCTGTTTGCAATGCTATTGCATTCGTTTGAGTGAGATTCATCCATATTCTTAATGTAGGCAACAGCGCAAGTATTACCACACAGTATTTTAATGTGTTTACCTTACACACCTTCTTTAAAACTCTATAAGACGTATTCTATCGCCAAGTGTTCTAAGGAATTTATGTGTAAGTCTCTTCAGTTGTCCATCTGCCACCTGTTTTGTTTTCCTTTACACACAGCTCCCCAATCACCGCTGGTTGAGGCATCAGTTTGTATTTCTGCGTCTGGATCTGGCCTCCGTAATGGAAAATGACTACTTTCAACATTTTGAATCCACCAGTCCAGTTCCTTTTCTGCTTCCCTTGTTAGAGGTATTACTGTTTCAAAATTTTCCAGAGCCTTTTTTCAAAGCCTTTATTTTTACTTCTTCAAGTTGCCCATAAAAATGAGGTCCCACTGAACAGCAGGGAATGCTGCCACTATCTGCACGATGAGCTGTGCCAACTGTCTGACTGTAAACTTTCTTCTGGCCTTAATTCCAAAGGCAGCTTGTTTTAGTTTGTTGACTCTGTCTTTGGTAAGGAAACAGTCATATCCTAAGAATTCAGCTAGAAACCCAAATACTTCCAATTTTTGAGTTGGTTTTAGTACCGATTTTTCTCTATGTATTTCAAAACCCTTTTCCTGAAACAGTTTCACTGTCCGTTCTATGTTGTTTGTACATTCTTCAAATGTCTGACCCTGGAGAAAACCATAATCAATAAAGGAGGCAGACAGGAAACCTTGTCCTCTAAGAAAGGCATAGACTGGTTTTAATAACTTGGTAAAGTATCTTGAGCAGTTTGCAAGCCCATTGGTAAAACACGTGTAGGCATATAATTCTCCTCGCCATTGAAAATTCAGTAATTTTCTGAATTCAAGCTTTACTGGAACCGAATAGTATGCTGAAACCATAAAACAATTCCTTTTCATTAGTTCTGTTAGTGATGTTAAGTTTTCCATATTGAAATGTTCATATTCCACATTTTCATTAAAATTCCACTGTCACATTTGTCTCAGGTTACTTGTAAACTCTGAGAACAGTCAAGTGAACAGTTTTCTCGTATTGACTGATTTGTGTAACCAGCTAGTAATAACTGGGGGAGAGTTATGCATCAGGAACTTATAATTTTCGGTGCATAATTATGCACCGAAAATGATAACTTCTTGATGCCTATGTTAATTAAACAATACCATTCATTGCCATGGTATCCTTATTAAAATAGAAAAAAAAAATATCATCACCTACTAAGATATTGCACAGTATGGATTAAATGTCTCATGTATAGTCGACATTTCAAGTGAAGTGGATTGCAGTAGTAGAGTCTTCTTTCAAACGACCACTCTCACACTTCTGGAATCACTCAGTTTCAGTTCTGGCCCATTTCTGCACGCACTGAATTGCAGTTGACTACATGTTCCATATCGGTGACAAATTTCATTTGAGTACCCAACATGTGGTTTAAGTTTAACTAAGGGCTTGCATTATTTCAAAAAAGCATCTTTACCTAGAATTTCAAAGGATTTCTTAATTCAAAGAACCTCGTTTCAGTGCTTTGAATATTCACTACTGGATGTGTATACAATTGAAAATCACTCCCAAATTCTCCTCTGACAGTAATTTGTTTCCACTGAGTTTAAAACAAGTATGGAAGAAAGGTTACCCAGGGCACTATACTGACTTAGTAACATAAAAAAAGTCTTGGTATGTTCAGTTTTTCAAACCTGCAAAAAGTTCAAATCTGTCTGGATAAATCTTAAGTAAATGTTAGCGAACCGCCCAGAGAACGTGGACAAACGAGTCACAAGACGAAACACAACGCGTTTCGACCTCTTAGGTCTTCATCAGGTGAGACATAAACGAATAAAACAACAAAAATTCACTTAGCTTTGATCACTTCACAGGGTTCAGCGCAAGGAAGAAGGCGTTGAATCAACGCCTTCTTCCTTGCACTGAACCCTGTGAAGTGATCTGAAGCGATCAAAGCTAAGTGAATTTTTGTTGTTTTATTCGTTTATGAAGACCTGATGAAGACCTAAGAGGTCGAAACGCGTTGTGTTTCGTCTTGTGACTCGTTTGTCCACGTTCTCTGGGCGGTTCGCTAACATTTATTTAAGATTTGTTTAGATTTCCGCCTGCAGTCCTCTCGCTTTGCAACTGTCTGGATAGTCAGCATGTATTTGGGAGATAAAAACGCATCATTTAGAAACTCGTAGCGAAAATATTGAACGGAATCTAGAATATTATGAATAAAGATTGTGAGTAGGACTGGCTCAAAAATGCTCCCTTGTGGTATTCTCTGTACAGCTCTGCAGTGCCACAGAATTCTCTTCCCATCTGTGTTCTGTTGGTTCGACTTGAAAAAAATCAGCCACGCAACTCAACACATTCTTATCTAAACCACTACCTCGATTTATGCATGAGCCGCTGATGAGGCAATGAATCAACTGACGAGGGGCAGAATCAAAAGTCTTTTTCAAATCCAAATAAATCATATCAACTTGGTCTCATACTAAGGCCCTAAGTAAGAATATTCGTTACCCCTATTGTTCCAAAACCCATGTTGACATTATGTTTACAATCTAATATGTGTGGGAACTGCATTACAGTCACATACAAAAGATGGGTTCTTAAACTTTACAAAGAATGCAAATAAAGCCTACTGTCCAGTATGAATTCTAGGATCTGATCGAATACCTGTCTTAAAAAATAGCCTATTAACAACATTTGTGTTTTTCACTCATAAGAAATGTTCTGTTTGTAAGCTCTTGTTTAAACATTATGCTCAAAAGTACCGCTAACTGCTCACTTTACTTTTTCAACACTCTTGACATGCTGACCTCTATATGATCTGGGACTTGAGCTCCAAAAGCGTTGGTAATCTGGTTATCTGACAGCAGGATACCCCCTGATTTTTCAGCTTTCGGTTTCAAATAATGGCATGTCCTCTAAAGTTCCTTTGATGAAAACTCTAAGAAAGAAACTATTCAATATTTCTGCTTTATTATCATCTGTTTTCACAAAACTAACATCACGTTTTAACAAAGTACAATGCCAGTGTAAATCTTGGTTTTCCTGTGTACGTACTTTCCAGATCTATACGAGATTTAATTTCGATTCCTCAATAATATTCTTTTCATAATTTCTTTTAGAGTCCTGAACAATCGTCTTACATCTATTTCAATAAAAAAAGAAGTTCTGCTTGCGATCATAAACAGTTTTTCTCATAGATATTTTCATATGGGTCATTTCTTCCGTACTGGTCACAAACAGCAAGAACTGAGGTGTAAAAAAAGGAAAACAAACAAACATATTACCAGTACTGGTAAAATTATGATACACAAATAAAGTATCGTTTGATCTGAACGTTGTGTCAACTAACTGTCCTTGTCAAAAGGTAACTTACGTTACATTGTGACACAGACATGGCCATTACACATCAAGTAAGGAAAAACTAACACTGATTTTTAAGTTTTATGATTGAACTAGCTTTTTGTTGTGCTGTGGCCATCATGCTTAATTGAAATAAAAAGCACTTTCTGTTTTGCAACAGTGATCTCTTCACTGTATATGCGACACTGTAATGCAAAATACATTGAAAATACATTGCTTTTTATTATATAGGTTTTATCATCAGTAGACACTTGCAGGTCACAGGATATATCATGATTAATATACCAAACAGATGTCACAAACACTGTAATGCAATATACATTGAGATGCTTTTTATTATATAGGTTTTATCATCAGTAGACACTTGCAGGTCACAGGATATATCATGATTAATATACCAAACAGATGTCACAAACACTGTAATGCAATATACATTGAGATGCTTTTTATTACATAGGTTTTATCATCAATAGACACTTGCAGGTCACAGGATACATCATGACTGATATAACAAACAGATGTCACAAACATTGAAATGCATTTTATTACATGATTGATATAACAAACAGATGTCACAAACATTGAAATGCATTTTATTACATGATTAATATAACAAACAGATGTCACAAATATTGAAATGCTTTTTATTACTTGATTAATATAACAAACAGATGTCACAAACATTGAAATGCTTCTTATTACATGATTAATATAACAAACAGATGCCACAAACATTGAAATGCTTCTTATTACATGATTAATATAACAAACAGTTGTCACAAACATTGAAATGCTTTTTATTACATAGTTTTCTTTTTTCATCAATAGACACTTGCAGGTTACAGGATATATCAAACAAACAGATGTCACAAACAAAATGGCAATAGTTAAGACCTCAACTAACAGATCTCTCTCTCTCTCTCTCTCTCTCTCTCACACACACACACACACACACACACACACACACACACACACACACACACACACACACACACACACTCACACACGCACGTACGCTCTCTCTCTCTCTGTGTCTCTCTCTGTCTGTCTGTCTGTCTGTCTCTCTCTCTCTCTCTCTCTCTCTCTCTCTCTCTCTCTCTCTCTGTGAATTTTGTACGAGTAGTCGTAACCGTTACACATTACACGTTTATCGATTTGTCAAACTCATCCACACGTCAAAGATGTTGACGTAGCAAACGACACAGTTTGTTTTCAGTAACAAACGTGACGTCTCATTTTATTTGATGCACCCACATTGGATTTTCTCACGATAAATCTCTGTATTTGTCAATTTGGTAACAATGTAAGATTTAGGATGCTTTGCCATAGTGTTTGTAAATTACTACAGATCTCTCTTTGTTTTCGTACAGTTTCTCTTCCTTGATTCACAATGAGCGATAGACCTGTTATCTAAGTGTTTGGCAATGTACATCTAGGTGACCAATACTAATTTTATATTTAATACTATATCTGTTCATATCAGATCTTCTACTAGGCTGAAATTGTAGTTAAAGGTCCGATCTCGATAGGGTGTACCTAAAAATTCGTTACAATATTTGCATATATCAGCGCATAATATGTCTGTAATCAGTGTATGAACGATTGATTGTAAGTAATCAGGATTTATAAGAAATGTCATTTTTGTAACATTGAAAATATTTCTGAAAATCACAGATTTACGGCCGTTATCAGTGAGTAACATCTTCATATACCAAGTGGCCCCCGAAAGATCTTATTACCATTAACCATTCTACAAACTATTGTGTTGCTAGCGTTTGCAATTATTGAGAAAATGTTAGTGTTGAAGTTTATCACACACACACACACACACACACACACACACACACACACCAGGAAAAAAAATTACATAGACTCACTTATTTACACAGATGTCAGTCAAAAAACGGTGGCATCGGCCATTCCGTGTTAAAAACCTTCATCACATCTCTGAAACTGTCCCTTATCCGCAGACTGATAAAACCAAAATGGGAACTTGTTCTACTCAAAACATTTCCTCGATGGTCTTTTATTAATGGACATGGTCCAGAGATTATTTCAGATTTAACAAATGTAACCGATTTGGGGCAGACATCGTTAAAGATTATAAGCATTTTTTCTTATAAATGTGTGGGGAAAAAATCTGCTGAACTACTTGCCAAAACCTTTTATCCGTAATAAACGTATTGAAGTCGCTTGGAAAACTGAACAATACTGTCGTAAAGATACTTGAAAACAAAACTGTTTACTCTCTCACATGATTGACCATGGAGATTTTCTTTTGCACGCAAATGTAAAATATCTCTTTTAAAAAGTTAATACTGATTTTCTCTCTTTTACCAGGTATACGGTAGCAAAAGCCGGGACAGGAAATCTAACACTGTCGTCAAAAACAGTAGATAAATTAATTTTTCCTTGTGCTTTGAAAAACTGTTCAGTGTGTACTGTTACACAATAAATGATAATAACTCGAGATCTCCATATTGGGACAAATGGGATTTGAAACTGTCATAAACCCGTGACAGGAAATCGTGTTTCCTGTATGCACATAAGATACTAAAATTAAACTTAAATAGTTTTAACTCAGAATATTGCATAGATCCCAAGGTACAAGTGCCATTTTAAAGGAAATTGGGGTTGTTACTAAATACAAATGGGGTTTTGGCTGGTGGCAGTACATCTGACAGAATCATTTGTTCTTCTGGGTTATTGATGTAAGATTTGCTATCTATTCTAACTTCATTGTACAAATGAATCTGGGTTTTGATTTAACATTTGTTATCTATTCTGACTTTATTCTTTCATCAAAACAATGTTGAACGTAAGCTAGATGGCAGCCTCCCACAGGTAGTACCTTTCGTAACAATACTGTAATTTCCATGTAAGACTGAAAACTATAATTTACATGTAAACATGAACCATACAGTTTCCATTCCAAGTGGCTGGTGTATTTTGTCCCCTGAAATTGTTTCAGGTGACTACCTCGTTGCAGATCGCAATAGCTGTTGATATACTTTTGCACAACGTAAGGCTACATGTGCAACAATACACAATGATCCATGATTTTAATATTCCAGATAAATGACGCTCTTTGCTTGCTAAGGATTTTTTCTTTGTTATTTCATTATTTATCATAGCATTTGGAAAATCATTGACAATACGCACATTTCTAAGATTGTAAACATGCAACCCATTCGGTCTGACAACATGTCTGTTTTTCTTTCCTTACTTTGTTACGTGCGTGTGTTTATTTGATTTATGTGTCCACCTGTCCTGTATTCCCCTAACCATGCATATATTGTGACGTAATTGCAATACGTATACGTTATTGTATGTATGATTTATTATCAATTACATCGTCGCGGTGTATGTGCATGCGTCAAGATTATATCAACAGCTTAAGATTTGTGTGTGTGTGTGTGTGTGTGTGTGTGTGTGTGTGTGTGTGTGTGTGTGCTGGTTTTAGTTTTAACTTTGTTTTTTAATTCTTTTCCCTCTTCTTCGCGCAAAATGTTGTTAAAAAGTAATGAAGTGTTGAAAAGGACCTAAAAGACCATAGGAATGTAGCCAACTCTTTTATTATCATATTTCCTTGAAAAAAAAAGGAAATAGCGAAAGGACTCTTACCGATCACATTGAACAATATTAAAAAAAACACAACAAATCAAATCTGAAAATTTACTTACATTATTTCTTTAAGATTTTTGAAAATACATCAGGATGCAAATGAATAAAACTGACCACAGAAAGTGAGATAGTCAAAGCCATTTGAACTGAACTTGGTTGAAAGAAATATGGTTTTACAGAGCAATTTTTCTTTTCTTGGTCGAAATCGTTAAGACTTTTTTTTTTTTCCATTTCAGTTCGACCTCTGATTGAATCAAAAGCCATGCATTGAATGAGTGCCTTTGTTCTATAGAATTTGTTAAGACCGCCTCCGTCAATAATAAAAAGAACTAGTGTGAGTTTGTGATTTTCTTTGAACTTTAACATCATGCTTGAGCAAGCTGCGTTTGGAAGGCACCATGGCAAATCTAGCACACAGCTTGTGGCGACAGCTGCCTGACACTGAAGTTAAGAATTTCTCCATTTCATTTATCTGCTTAAATCATAATTACTGTTGCCAAAAAGTCATTCATAGAAAATAGCCAACTCATTGTGAAGTTGTGCATTTGACAGAAATAAATTTCAATAGAGCTGACATTACCTGAAAATTTTGCGGCTCACTTGAAGCATGAAAGGTAAGAAATCATTCCCAGCCACTCAATGTCACATTTATTAAACCGTTTGCAATATGCACGATTTTTAACACCATTAAACAGTTACTTGTGTCCGCCTAAGTACCATAACAATGATGATGATGATGATGATGATGATGATAATGATGATAAAATGCATTTGAATGCAAAAAAAAAAAAGAAAAAAAAGCATTGCTTTTTCATCTTAATGCATCTTTCATTACCCATGACTCCTATCTGGTGGGGTCTTTAGTCTTAAAGTTGATTTTTATGCGGCTGTTTGGAAGCAAAATAAACTACAACGACAATTTGTGTAAAAAGAATTTTCATTGTAGGCGCAGTTGAGTCGAAAGTATATTATTTTGAAACAGCATTTTACGCTGATTTCGTTCTTCTTAAGTCAATGGCTTGTTCACTCGTGTTACGGGTCACTTGTGTCCGTTCTGTGACACTTCACCAACTTTACTCTGTTTCGCACCTATCGGGAAGAACTTTAGTTACGTGTTAAACGTCATCAGTAGATGTGTTTGTGTGTTTTACATCAGTTACAAACATGGCATGGCTGTAAGAGTTCAGTTGGCAAAAGCGATCATGAAATCTTTGGGTCACTTGCGTTTCCCGAAGGCTGTAAAATTATCTGAGTGGGACTCAAAGTTGCAGGCAGTAAAAGCCTTTGCCTCTGCTCATACTATTGTCGCCGTATTTTAGCTTCGTTAGACTTGGCGAATCCATGGACGGAGCAGTAGGCATCCCAGACTCTTAGGAACCTTCCTACCAGTGATGACTTTAACTTCCCAAACTGGAACTGGATCACTGTGTCCTTGAAACGAAGCATTTCAAACTCGCCTACACATTGACTTCACTGAATGATCCACGACAATGACGTAGAAAAACTTGTCATAGAACCTAACAGGGAGGAGAATACTCTTGACATTTTGCTTGGAAATTATCCCCGTGTGGAAGTCATTCCTGGTCTTGCAGACCACTGAGTTCCTACTGTGAACACACAATCCATTACAAAAACAAAAACAAAACAAACAAACAAAAGCAAATGCCACGGATGATGCCCCTGTACGACAGAGCTATCTGAGACAGTATGACAAAGATGAGGAAAGACATATACCTGGTCCTGCCGATGAGAACAGCAACTTGAGCACTGAAGAATCGTAGGCTACATTGAAACTATCCTTGATGAAAAGGCAACATCTTTCGTCACCCACAAACAAACCTGTCCCAAAATTAACAAGCTGTGGATCACATACATATACAGCATATGGGAACTCATCAAGTGGGAGAGAATTGGTGTTCTAGCGAATGAAGAAGCTGGGGCTGGATGAGCTGGAAGAAGAGTCAGTCAGTCTACGCCACCAGATCCACTGCCTGAGTTGCTGCTTCTTCTGGCAACATATCGACCTGGCTATCGCTGAAACCTTGGAGTCAGAGGGCACACACAATCTTAACTCATTCTAGACGTTCATCAAACACATAAAATCCACTGAATCAAAAGGAATGTCTCATCCCCGAAAGTCGCAAGTGAGCTGATCACAGACTCCAAGATCCATACAAGAGCTGAGTGATCATTTTCAGTCTGTTCTCAGTGAGGGTCGGAAACATATTGCGGAGGAATTCGGAAGCAAGTGCCAGGTGTCTTATGTTGCTCAAAGTTCCACGTCTAAGGATATCACCATCACTGAAGAGGGCATGCAGAAGATCCTACGCAACCCAGACCCCCATAAAGCTTTTACGCCAGGTGAGATCTCCCCATATGTGCTCCGAGAGCTAGCAAATGAAGTCGCCCCCATCCTGACAACAGTTTGCAAGTCCTCTTCAACATCAGGATTGTCCCACCCGACTGGCAGGTGGCCAACACTCGCTTGCAAAGAAGGAGAACATCACATTCGTGGCAACTACCATCCAATCTCACTATCAAGCATCCCATCAATTTAAGATCCTGGAACACACGTCAGTGCCCTAATGAACCATTTAGGGAAGAACAATATTCTCTGCCTAGGGCAGCATTGGGTTTTGGAAGTTCAGGTTCCTTGAGACCCCACTCCTGGACTTCACTTAAGAACTATTCAGCAATATGATAAAATGAATCAGGCTGATTTTGTCATCATGGACTTTTTCACTGAGTGAACCATAGTTTTCTGGTCCACAAACTACACCAGTGCGGGGTATATAAACAAGTAAACCGGTGGATCAGTGCTTTTTTGAGCGCTTTGGTAGTGAACTGAGTGGCAGCAGATCTGCTCAAGGGAGCCTCAGACGTTCACACGGATCAGTTGTTGGCTCATTGCTCCACCTGGCCTATATCAACAAGCCTCCGGAAACATTCACCTCACCAGCACGTTTGTTTGCTGATGACACTGCCTCTGCATAACTGGTCATGACCAACTCCAGCTCCAGCTAGTCCTCAGATGCCTTAAATAATAACAATAATAACAACAACAACGATGATGATGATGATGATGATGATTTTAGTAACAATAATGATGATAATAATAACAGTGATGACGATGATATCAACAATAATAATAACAGTAATAATAATGATAATGATGATGATGATGATGATGATGATGATGATAAAAGAAAGGAAATGCACCACCATCTCTGTCACAAAGAGGAACCTCAGCTTTAACCCGGAACAAGCTTCATGGCCACACCTCAGTAACTGTCACCTCCATGAAGCATCCAGGAATCACTATCACCTCAGACCTCTGCTGGGACGTGCACATTCAGAATTCATGCTCAGCTTCAAAACAAGACCCATGGCTCTTGACAGTGCAAGTACAAGATCATCAATGTTGCAAAGCGATATGTGATCTGACCCACCACGTGCCAGGTTAAACCCCAGTACGTGGGTATTGTACTGGTCCAACCCAATACGACCATCCCATCTCTTCTTGGCCTTCCATGGGGCTGAACCCAATGCGTGCCAAAACAACAGTTGTCTGTCGAGTTAACCCCTACGTACTGTGCTGACCCGGTATGAGATCTAGAACTGAATGTTTGTTTGTTTGTACTCCTCTCACCAGAATTCGCAGTAAAGTTGGAACAGTTGTACTTGATTGTATGAACAACATCAACAACAACAACAACAACAATAACATGCACAGTGAGAGAGAAAAGGGCGGTGTTCATGAAATGCTGCATAGACGTACGATCGTGAACATTGCAGGGGGAGAGAAAAAGGGGGGAGGTGAGTAATGAAATACTGCATAGTGTAGGCATGCGTGCGCGCACGCATGCGCGTGTGAGTGTGAGTGTGTGTGTGTGTGTGTGTGTGTGTGTGTGTGTGTGTGTGTAATACCAACGCTTAACATTAGAAAGAAATTCCATATCACAAAAGGATGTTCTATATTTACAGCGGAGTTATTTGCCATTTTGAAAGCACTCGATTTCATACTTGACATGCCGGTTATACATAGACAAATACTTATATTATCGGACTCAAAATCAGCGCATACGGCTCTACATTGTCAATCGAAGTCTAGTCGTTCAGACTTAGTATGTGATATATCATTTCTGATTCATCAGTTAATAACGCAGGGTATCGATATAACTTTGTTGTGGATTCCAGGGCATTCCAGTTTACGTGGCACTGGCTTAGCTGATTTTTATGCAAAGGAAACTGCAAGAAATACATCTGATGGTCTGAATTGTGATGTCCTTTCCTCATCTGAAGCTATTCACATTCTCACAAGTTCAATCTGGATCATGAGACAGAAACAATACCTTGAAGATTCAGGTCGGAAGCACAGATAGGATATGACTAAAAACCAACAAGAAAATGTTGTAGTCCTCCAGGGCCTATCCCAAACCGTAACCTTGTACATAGGCTGCGCGTTAATGGATAGTTAGGCAGATATTTAAAACCGGCACCTGCTTGTGCATGTGGTCAGATTCTCGATATCCCTCATTTCTTATTTGACTGTTCTAGTACAAGAGCTCACTTTCAGCCTCTTCATGATAAGATCAAGTCCTTTAACCTTTCGCTGACTGTGTCTAGTGTTTTTAATCCCAGTTATGAGAATGGATGGAGTCTGGCAATGTTGGCTGTTTATCTTATTAAATCTCATCATCTTGGAAGATATATTCAACACCTCCACTACCCCACCCCCACCATACCACCTTCCTCCCCAACAGCCCCCCCCCTCCCCTTTTTTTTCCCAAGTCGTGAATGTTTGAAATGTTTAAATTTTATTCTAGGCATATACCATATCAGTATGGTTCGGCGTCTAATTTGCACGTAGACAAAGGCGTTTTCATTCCTCCTCCCACTCCCTTCCTCCCTGTTTTTCTTCCCTTCCCCAATCCATATGCACCCATAAGCTGTTCGACTCTTACGATTAATATGTCAGCCTGTTCCATACTCTGATGATCTTTGACTTTCACCCTCAGCAACGTCTGTACATACAGAAATACTTCAAACATTTTTTTCCCTCCCAGAAATCCGATTGGTTTTTGCTCTACCAGTACAGGGTAGAGGAGCTCCGAGATCAGCATGAATTGCAAACACCACACTTTGTATGTGCTATGGACATCACACTAGTCTGTTATCTGAAGGCATTGTCCGGCCATTTCCTTGGTTTCCTTTCCCTTCTCTATGTCTTTCAAAGGGTCATCAGAACACCTTCCAGGCTCTTGACTGCTTCTTCTGTCACATTTGGGATGGCTGGGATCGCCACTGGGTACGTAACAATTTCAGCTGCTTTTTCTTTTCCGCAGTGAGCGACTTTCATGATTTCTTTGGGTTGAAAGTCATCCAAAAGGAAGCAGCTAACTCATCTAACTGCTTCAGTGTTTTGTATTTTTCGTCTTCCTTGGGTGTCAGAATAGCTCAGTGGTAGAGCGCCGGACTCGTAATCTTGGTGATCCTGGGGTTGCGGGTTCGAATCTCCGCCGGGCTGTTTTGGTACAGGGAGATTTATCCTCAGAGTTAACATTGGTTCTGACTCCATTTCCCGTACAGTCCTTCGAATGAAACTATAAACCGAGGTTCAGTGTGTGAACGCACGCATAACATCTTACACACACGTAAAATCCCATCACCAATTTTCGGTAGAGAAGACCAGTTTGGCCGTTGGTATGGATGACACGTTACACGTAGCATGCACTCTGCGTGAGAAATGGAAAGAATGAAAGAAGTAAGGAAATTGAGTGAACAACATTGAACAATATTGACTGGATGACACGGGAAACGACTGAATGAAGCGCCAGCTGGCAGCTCTTCAGTCGGCATTACCCAGGTAGGCAGCCCGTTGTGTAAACGAGTGTGGACTGTAAAGCGCTTAGAGCATGGTCTCTAGCCGAGGATAGGCGCTATTTAAGTATTCATAATATTAGAGGAAAGAACTGTTGTCGATAATGAAAGCTTGTAGAGGGTCATATGGTGTCATTTGTAGAGGGTCATATGGTGTCATTTGTAGAGGGTCATTTGGTGTCATTTGTAGAGGGTCATATGGTGTCATTTGTAGAGGGTCATTTGGTGTCATTTGTAGAGGGTAATATGGTGTCATTTGTAGAGGGTCATATGGTGTCCATTCCCGAGGTGTGCTGAATCTGTATCGCTAATGGCTGCTGTCAAGCTAAATTCCATTGCCAGCACAAACAGTATTGGAAAGACTGCACAGTCCATTGCTACGCCAACTTCCAGATTGATTCGTGAATTTTGTGTTTCCTTGGTAGAGAACCTCATTGATAAGCTATGGAAATAGTTCCTCAGCATTTCACGGATGTTCTCTGAGACATGATGCATCTCGAGCAACAGCTGAATTATTTAGTGTGGTACGGAGTCACATGTTTTTGCAATGTCGAGTCACACCACGTCGAGATCTCTTTCATCCGACTTAGCTCTTTGGTTTCCCAAATCATAGTGGCATGTTCTACACAGCCAGACACTCCAGGGATGCCTCCTTTCTGGACGGACATATCCATGTACTCATTCTGCGCGATGTGTTTAGTCAGCCTCATTGCTATGACAGAGATGATTTTCCTCTACGTTCAGAAGTGATATTCGTCTGAAGTGATTGATGCCACTCGAATTTTGGTCTTTGGGAATGGACGCTCCATTAGTTTTTATCTATTAGTTGATGCAGAAATCCTCCATCTTGTTCTTATCATCAGTTTATGGAGCCACTCAAGGACATAGGGATATTTCACATACAGCGTATAGGGTATTCCATTAAGTCGTACGAAGATTTGGATCTGGCTTTCTTAACCACTTCATCCGGCCTGCGTACTCATCCGGCCTGCGTACTCATCCGGCCTGCGTACTCATCTGGCCTGGTTATTTGTTGCTTGTCACTGAACTCATTCACTGGCACTGCAAGCCATACTAGGTCCTGAATTGTAAGCAGTGCTTCGCTCTGAGGATCGGCATATGTTATCCTGAGATGCTGCTCAAGAGTTTGTCCACCGAGAGTGTCCTTGATTTCGGCTGCTTGAATAGTTTCCTGATAAACTGGAAGGGGTCTTTGAAGAAACACTCTTTTCTTGTTTACTCCTTCACTTTTTTTTGGTGCTGATTCTAGCTTTGCTGAGGACATTGTGTTGTGCTTTTAGGTCTTCCCAGAGCTTCTCTAATCCTTCCTCTTCAGCTTCTGGGACAGCCCTCATTTGTTTCTTGAGATTCTTGTTTCTCTTCTAGATGCTATCAGTCTTTCGCTGGCGGCTGGATTTTGAGGTGTCTTTATTTTTGGCTGTTTCCGTCCACAGGCATCTCTACAGGTTCTGTATTCTATGTCTTCAAATGTGGCTAGTTTGCTGTGTTCTTTCCTTTCAGCGCATTCAGTTTGTGGACTATTTTTTTGTTTCAGTTCAGTTCAGTGGTTTATTCATTGTCTTTTCATCGCCAGATGACATTAGACACTTATTAAAACAAACAAACAAACAAAAAAAACTTCACACTCAACTTATCGTCCATGTTAGTACTTTCAAACCCACATCTGATATATGCATATTTACGTAAGTGAAATACCCTAGTGGTACACAAAATTGTTGATCTTTATTAAAAAAAAAAAAAAAATGCAACCCGTGACTGCTAAATGACCATGGCAATTTCAGCAACATATGAACTATATAAAACAGTATTGACGTTATCAAAGTTTTTTCGTTTACTATTTCTCCTGTTCCTCTTTTTTTTTTTTTTTTTGTGGCAAGTCACGTTTCTCTAATTTGACATGGAGGTTTGAATCGTGGCCTTGGTTTACCCGATGTCTTATTCGCAGTGCATAGCTGTTCATTCATCTGGATCTTCATACAGTCCTTCTTCGTCCTGTGGATCTTCATGCCGAGTTCAGGGGAGAATTTTTTTTTCGCAGACACAGTGGATTGCAATTCGTTCATTACTCATAGTCATTTGTGGATTTGAAGTTGGCAGAGTGTGACAGTATCGAAGAATAACTCACATAGCCGGGTTTCATGTACTTTTCATTCATGCTTTTCCCCACCTAAACATTTATCCTCTAAGAGAAATCTATTGTTAGATCGGATTAGCTTTCAGCTCAATGATTACATCTTTTTAAAAATGCCCAACATTTTTCCGTAAGTCCAGTAAAGACAGTACTTCTCTTGATTCCACTCGCAACTTCAGGTGTATCTTTTTCTTGTCTGCCTTTTGGCCGATTCTGGGGATAGGCCCAGTGACGGTGGGGAAAGTAAAGTGCTGTTGACAGTAGGAAAGACTTTGGCCTGGGATCCTTTTCAGAAGACAGGTAAGACCTCATTTGGGGAAAGCTTGGCCATTTCTGAAGTTGTACTGATTTCACCTGTCAGGGGACCAGCAACGAGTGAAGCTGCAGAACGCACACGGCAGTAGCTTGATGGTGGCGTCTTTTGCCGGTGGGCTCTGCAGTTATGAAATATGGGCTGGTACACCCATTGGGACGCTCCCGTGAAGGTTCTGTCATGTCATGTCCAGTGGCCATTACACAATGGCATCTGCCAGGCAGCAAGTATGTTCCTTAACATCTTCATGGAATGCCCCCTGCGTGCTTGCACCCTTTGTGAAGACAGTGCAGGCTTCCAAAAGTGGAACAGATTGCTCCCGGCTGGTTGGTACGGCAGTTGAGGATAGTACTTCTCTGGGTCCCATTCGCACCTTCGGGTGTATCTTTTTCTTGTCTGCCTTTTTGCCTTCTGGGAAAGGCCCAGTGATGGCGAAGACAGACCTACAGACCACAGATAAAGACCCGTTGACAGCTGGAAGGACTGTAACTCAGGATACTCTTCAGAGGGAACGTAAGACCTCATGTGGTGAGAGCTTGGTCGTGTCTGGAGTTGTGCTGTTTTCATCTGTCAGCGGAACAGCAACGAGTGAGGCTGCAGGATGCACACCGCAGTTGCTTCGCCGGGGGACTCTGCAGTCATGAAATATGGGCTGGTACACCTATGGGGACGTTACCGTGGAGGTTCTGTCGTGTCATGTCCAAAGACCATTACACAATGGCATCTACCGGGGAGCAATTATGTCGCTTGACGTCATAATGGAATGCCCTGTGCGTGCCTGCACCCTATGTGAACACAGCGCACGCTTTCATGGGTGGTGCAGGATTGGTTCGGCAATTAAGGACAAGGCCTTTTTCTTTCTATGTAAAAATGATCAATATTTCTCAATAGATCAAGGTCATCTAGAAGATTCAATCAAGACTTCCTTTCACTGGGGTTGTCATAAATGCTTTGATTTAAGTCGTATTTTATCCAAGACTACCGCGAAAGAAAAACTTGTCCCTAGGGGCTTTCGCTATGAGGACATTAAAACTCAACGATTCGGTCGTATTTTATGGTCTACCAGTCTCATCAAGTCTCTACACTGAGGTTTATATACATTTTGACGACCAGCAAATCGCTGACTCTTTGGACTGACATATACTGGGCTTACGTGGTTAAAACTTTTCTGTCAAAAAGGCACCTCAAGAGCATTAACCAATTAAACATAGTGATCAGCCGCACAGGCCTAACTTGTCCAAATGCCCTTCAACCGAACAGCTGGACGGAAGTCGCAAATCATATTTCAATTCCTATCAATCTTTCCATACGATCATTTTTTGTTTTCAAGAGTTATGTGAATTCTTTTAGTGGTATTTGCTTTAGCGCGTAGGGAAGACTTTTCTAGCTGCGACTATACTGACTTTGTCCTTGACCCTCATCTATCATTTTTGACCCCACAAACTATGAATAACCATACTCCGCGACAGCCCTATAGGACCACTCAGAACAATTGTTGATCCTTCGAGCAATACCTAATTCAACGCCCTGCATCTTGCGCCGAATTCGATGAGACAAGTGAATGCTTGTTCTTCATTTGTGTTGTCCTTAGTATTTTTTATCATGCCTGATGAAGACCTAAGAGGTCGAAACGCGTCGTGTTTTGTCTTGTGATTCGTTTGTTCATGTCTGGCGGATACATAACTTTAAAAAATTTTAAAGACTAATTTCGGCATAAAAAATGAATGAAGACGCTTCTGCTATACTGTGACGATCTTCACCGTCTGAGAAATTTATTGTGTTCAATGGGAGAAGACGCAACCGAAAATAGTTGAGTTTTACGTCCTCATAGCGAAAGCTTTTAGGGACATGTTTTTCATTCACGGTAGTCTTTGGTGTCATTGGATTTAAGAGATTTTCATGGTGCGGTTGGTCATTGTTGTTATTCATCGGTGGTAGTCGTTAAAGTTGTCTCCTTTCGTTGTGGTTGTTGATGTTCATTTCGTCTTCTTCTGGGGTGGGTTAGAACCAGTTGTCGAGTCCAGAGGACGTCAGAGCATTGGCCAGCATCCTCATGGGTTGAGTCCCTAGGGTTGGGTGCGGCAGTAGAAATTCGTGCAGCTGTAGTTGGTGTGTTCGTCTGTAGTCTCGGATGGTGGTCATGGCAACGGGGAGGTCGGTGCAGTCACTCAGGGCGTGTTGGAGAGAGGCCTCTGACCCGCATTGGCAGGTCAGGCCCAGGAGAACACATCTGTGGTATCCTGTCCTGATCCGTCGGAGGATTTGCTGGAGTCCTCGGGGAAGTCGGAGTCGTGGAGTTTTTCTTTGCATGGGGATGAACACCCATCCTCGCTCGGCACATTGGGCCTTCATAGCGTCGTTCCTGATGTCGTAGGCGGCTTGTCGGGCTTTGCTGGTAACTTCAGCCAGAGATAGTCGTAGGTTGACTTGGTGGCCAGTTCTTGTGGCGATTTTGGCGGCACTGTCTGCCATGTCGTTGCCCTTGATTCCTGTATGGGAGGGCAGCCACATCAGGGTAAGGTCTATTCCTTTACAGATAATTTGGTGAGCCAGGAACAGGATTTCGGCTTGGAGCTCCTGTCGATTCTTCATCCTCCCTGTTGACAAGCTTTGCAGTGAGGACTTGGAGTCCGTTAGGATGATCACAGCCTGGGGAGGTCGTGGCATGTCGTTGATGGTAGCGCAGGCCTTTAAAATGGCGTAGAGTTCGGCAGTAAAAATGCTGATCCCTTTGGGTAGTCGGTACTGCTTGGTGGTTTTGAGTTCTGGGATAACCAGAGCGCATCCTGCCTCGCCGTCTTCTAGCAATGAGCCATCAGTGTAGATTTTTAGGTGATGGTCATATTCTACTCCGATTTTTTCCTTTGCCAGTGTTGACAAGTTGAGTGGGTTATCTTTCTTGGGCGTGGTCCCTCCATATTGATGGATGATTTGTGGTTTCTTCAGTTCCCATGGTGGTAGGGGATGTGTAGGAGTTGGTTCCATGTCATGTGGTCCGGTGTTGGCCCTTGCCCAGATTTCTTTGGTCTGGTCACTGAAGGGCGATGTCCGTCTGTGAAGGTCTGCCTTCCTTTCTTTGATGGAGTGCCTGTAGGCGGCGTACCGTGTGCTTGGGTTGTCCTAGGGTGGCTTTCACAGTGGTGCCTACCGCCGAGACACAGGCTTCAAAGTTCGCGTTTCGGCGGCGACATTCATCTTTGAGGGGAAGTCATCCTGCTTCCTGGTAAACAAGGTCGTTGATGGCGAATCGGCTGACGCCAAAGGCATGCTTGAGTGCTGCCAGTTCCACTCGTTCGAGTTTTTGCCATGAGATTTTTGGTGCAGTGAAGAACGCTTCATGGCCATAGGTCAGTCT
>CM065729.1:66602714-66620214 GCA_033310375.1 Conus canariensis
GTGTCTCGTCATCACACTGGCCAATTTTTTTTTATCCATATATCAAGGCTAGTTGTTTACAGTGTACCTGTCCTGTACTTCGAAGTTACGATATTAAGAGAATGTCTGCATTTATTGAACCTAGAATTTTGCAAACTGGTCCAAACACTAACTATTGCTGATTGACACAACCCATGTTCTGACATAGCTATCAGTCCCTGAAAAATATAAGGCAGCTGGAAAAAATGTTTGGTATTTTACTTTCGCAAATGGTATTTTACCAGCACTTACTTGTTAATATGATCATTCTGTCTGTCTTCACTCAGTAATTTTGAGCATAGGCTATCACAACAATTGACAATTCTGAGGTCATGTATGTATGAGGATGTGCCACATTCAAAAAGTCAGCTGTGTTTTCTGTGAAGACTCCTAGTTTGAAGTTGAGGAATTTACGTACAGGTCGAGATTTCGTCATGTTGTCAGATACATTGAGGAAAATTTCACTGCACTGGGCTACTCTCTCTTTGACCATTTCACTGCGTTAGCCTGCTTCCACCTTTTCCTTTATTTTAATTATGTTTTTCTCATTTTCAAATTTCAGTATTTGTAGTATGCATAAATGCATTATTTTGATAACTCTGTCATTATTTGTATTTATATATTTTCCTGGAGACATAGGTAGCCAGCCATTTTTTGATTGTGTATGCATATGCACTCATGTGCGTGTGTTGCAAATGTGTGCATGTGCACATGCACACGTGTGTGCATTGTGCGTGTGTGTGTGCGTGTGCGTGTGTGTGTGTGTGTGTGTGTGTGTTGATAACGATTAATTTTGGGGGATCCTCATCTGCATTTACTGGTATCATGAGTGATGAAATATTAAGGTAAAAAAAAAACTCCTTTTCTGAATCTGTACGAAAAGGATGAAATGGCAGATGGAAAATGACTGTGAGTGATGAAAGAGGTGTGACGTACCCCAGAGTCAATGTGGATCTGTTTCACATGGTTGTTCAGAGAATGACTGCTGTGCTACAAACTATAACACACAGACCTGCATGGGGCAAAGCAGGCACGGTTCTGCCTGCCTCTGCCACTCCCCTAACTCCCTACCCCACTCCCTGACACCCCCAAAAAGAAACAGAGGGGAACTCAGTTGTTGTCCTCCGCAATGATGGAACGGACCTTAGATCCACCTTTTGAGTCAGTTAGTGGCTGAATTACAGAAATATTTGATGCCAAGGGAAGCAAAAGTTGGTGCAAAGTGAAAAAAACACCACTTCCATGGCACAGCAGATAGCGTAGTGGATTTGTGGCTAGGAGGTCATGGGTTCAGTTCCTTTTCGTTGGTGGGATTTCTTCCCCGAAGTTGGAGTATGGCTGCCTTAATGGGGGAATAAAAAAAAAAAACGGTCATTCACATAAAACTCCACTCCCTTTGTTGGGTAGATGGGATGAATCCTTGCCTGTCTATACAGGGAGTGTCTGTTGGAGTGTCAGCCTGCATGCGCAGAAAAAAAAAATGAAAAAAAATTTGTGGATTTTTCTGCCCCAGACTGGCTTCTTCACAGAGCTGGGTTTGCAATGGGTCGGTTGGGAAGGCTGGAACTATACAGTGGAGTTTCATTCACTCAGTGGATGTGTCTGTGAGAGCATTGCTCAAATTGCCTGACCAGCAGTGCAGCCGTCTGTGTATTTCTTGGGTTTGGTTGACAGCCAGGATATCTTTTGATAGTTAGCCCTGTCATGCAAGCTCAGATGGGAATGGATCTCCCTGGCATCATCATCATCATCATCATCATCATCATCATCATCATCATTGATCAGCATAAAAAAAATCTCAAATTTTGTGGCCCTTCATGCCATGCTCGCTTGGTTACCTCATTCTCAGTGTCCTTTCCGCTTCTGTGCTCCTGGTGAATTATTGTTAAGGTTGACATTGTTGGTAAGTTCATGGGAGAACTTACCATCATTGGACAGACGTGGTGGCGCCCTCCAGAGGGGAATTCTCACTCATGGCATCTCTGCAACTATGCAGTTGTCATCAGAAGGGGCTTGCTTGGTGGTGTCCTGAGCATGTTGGATCAGAACAGGCGCCACTGAACACCACAGAAGTGACTAGGCGGCAGTGCAGTGTCTCCTCTGGTGGGTTGCCCCATTTTGCCTTGACGTTGACTGCTTCCTGGGGATTGCTGGTGCCAGGGCTGCTGCAGTAGAAGCCAGGCTGTGGCTGTGGACACAGAGCTGGAATGAGCAGCATGGGGGTAATGCCACTGGTGTGGCACACAGAAGATGAGAAGGGAAAAAAAAGGAAAAGAAAACAAGATGCAAAGCATATAAACGTACTCCCAGTTTTCCAAATCGCTTATAAATCGGCCAAGTACTTTCTGAGATAAATAATGGCAAAATAACGGTTTTTACGGTTATTTAACCGATGTGCACTTTTGAAACTTGTATTTTAGTCCCCACTGGGCTAAAGCCTATGTACCTACCAAATTTCATACAGATCGGACAATATGTCAAGAATAACGGTTTTTAACGGTCAAAGTTTGAAACATTATATGGAAGTGCCATTTGTGTGTGACAACCTTTCTGTATACTAAATTTCATTAAAATCCACCAATATGTAAAAAAAATAACGGCAAAATAACGGTTTTAACGGTTATATAACCGATGTGCACTTTTGAAACTGGTATTTTAGTCATCACTGAGCTAAAGCCTATGTACATACCAAACTTCATCCAAATCGGACAATATGTCAAGAATAACAGTTTTTAACGGTCGAACTGTGAAACACTATATAGAAGTGCCATTTGTGTGTGATAACCTTTCAGTATACCAAATTTCATTAAAATCCACCTATATATAGGAAATAACGGCAAAATAACGATTTTTAACTTGTTTAATTGATTTTTAGCGTTACATCACTTACATATGGAAAGAGGCTCCGATTTATCACAAGATCATCCAAACCGCTTATAAATCGGCCAAGTACTTTCTTAGATATTCCATAAAGAAGAAAAACCGTTTTGGGCTGTTATAACCGATAGTAGCGGCTATTCTGGTCAAATAAAACATCGGGCATCATCCATGACCCATAGTGAACATACCTACAAATTTTCAGAAAGATGGACCAAGTACTTTCTGAGATATTCCATAAAGAAGAAAAACCATTATAGGCCGTTACAGCCGTTAGTAACGGCTATAACGGGGTAAACTAAAACATCAGGCATCATCTGTGGCCCATAATGAACATACCTGCTAATTTTCACAAAGATCGGCCAAGTACTTTCTGAGATATGCCATAAAGAAGAAAAACCGTTACAGGCTGTTACAGCCATTAGTAATGGTTATAATGGTAAACTAAAACATCGGGCATCATCCATGGCCCGTAATGAACATACCTACAAATTTTCAGAAAGATCGGCCACATACTTTCTGAGATATTCCATAAAGAAGAAAAACTGTTACAGGCCGTTACAGCCGTTAGTAACGGTTATAACAGGGAAATTAAAACATCGGGCATCATCCGTGACCATTAATGAACATACCTACAAATTTTCAGAAAGATCGGCCAAGTACTTTCTGAGATATTCCATAAAGAAGAAAAACTGTTACAGGCCATTACAGCCGTTAGTAATGGTTATAATGGTAAACTAAAACATTGGGCATCATCCGTGACCCATAATGAATGTACCTGCTCATTTTTACAAAGATCGGCCAAGTACTTTCTGAGATATTCCATAAAGAAAAAAACCGTTACAGGCTGTTACAGCCGTTAGTAACGGCTATAACGGTAAACTAAAACATCGGGCATCATCCGTGGCCTATAATGAACATACCTACAAATTTTCAGAAAGATCGGCCCAGTAGTTTTGTCTGGAGCGAGTGGAACACATTTTGACCACGGACACACACACAGACACACAGATAGCATTTCTTTGTTCCCATTCTAAAGTACTCCCTGTTCTATAAGAACTGGGAGTACAAAAAGAAAAGAAAGCTGTTTTTTTTTTTTTTCAAAATAAAAAAGGATATATATATATATATATATATATATATATGTATAAAGTATGAAAAATCAATGTTTATAATACTAGGAAGTTTGTCATCCTCCACAAAGATGGTTTCAAAATGAGATGACTGAGGTGGAAAATGAAGCAAAATTTGAAAAGAAACGGTGTTAGTTCCGCCGCAGATACAGACAAACAGATTACAGGACAAGACACAGTGCATTTCGACCTCTTGGGTTTTTTTCTTCAGGCAAAAACAAACAACAGTTAGGACAATGAAAACGAAGAACGAGAAACCACTTATCTTGTCATTCGGCGCAAAATGGCTGTTGGATGAAAATTAATCTCACTTGTGGCAGTGATCATCATCCAACAGTTATTGATCATTTCCATTTCCTCTGAGCGGCATTATTGTATTAATGCCAACAGTTTATTTCGCTTATGACAATGATCATTATGATCCAACAATCATTAATTATTTCCATTTCTTCCAAAGCAACATTATTATATTAATGGCAGCACATTATCTCACTTATGGCAGTGATCATCAGCCATCAGTCATTGATCATTTCCTTTCCCTCCCAACCGGCATTATTATACTAATGCCAACACATTATTTCACTTATGACAGTGATCATCATCCCAGTAGTACAGTTGGTTTTTCCAGTACTACTGTTGGCATGACTTTCCCCTCCCTCCTCCCTGTGCACAGGTGTGTATATGCAGAGAGATACGAGCTTCCCCCCCCCCCCCTCCTCCCCTTTTCTCTGTCCCTGCTCTCTCTCTCCCTACCCCCACCCTCTGCCCCCTTTTCTTCTTTACTTCCTCCCCCCCCCTCCCCCAATCTCCCTTTGCAACTATTATTATCAGCACAAAAACCCCACATCCCCACATGTAACTGTTATCATTATGATCACCACCCATTAGTTCTGCTTGATGGGTATCCCCCCCCTCCCCCTTTTTTTTTTCCTCTGTGTGTGTGTGTGTGTGTGTGTGTGTGTGTGTGTGTGTGTTGTTGTTGTTGTTGTTGTTGTTGTTGTTGTTGTTGTTGTTGTTGTTGTTGTTGTTGGCATGTCAACACTTTTCCCATTGATCATTTCCATTCCTTTCCTTTCCAACCAGTATTATTATATTATTATACTATTATCCTAATACCAACACTATCTCACCTTTCACAATTAGTCTCGTTATGCCCCCCCCCCCCCCCCCCCCCGCTTTGTGTGTGAAAGGTGTTTTTTTTGTTGTGTTTTTTTCTTCTCTAAGACATGTTACCCCAGTTCTCATTGATCATTTCCATTTCTTCCCAACCAACATTATTATATTAATGCCAACACATTATTTCATTTACAACAATGAACACCATCTAACAGTACTGTTTACTCTTCCAATAACACTGTGTGCTTGAGTTTCCCCTCCCTCCTCCCTGTGCATACCTGTGTGTGGGCGGAGAGACGTGAGCTTCCCCCCCCCCCCCCCCCTTACCCCTTCTTTTTCCTGCCCTCTCCTTTTCTTCTTTTCTTTTTTTTCAACAATGATAGCCCCTCACCAGTTGATCACTTCCATTCCTTTCCAATCATGTTATCATTACCCACACCCTTCATATACCTACTATCATCACAATCACCACCCATCAGGGGTTTTTTTTAAATATTTTTTAAAATGTGTATTATTTGTATTCCTTACCACTAAGCACTAAGTATCAATCTGCCATAATCACTACCATCACTAATAATGTAATATATCTTACCATTAATCAATAATTACAAAACAAACAAAGCCTACTGTCCCCCCCCCCCCCCTTCCACCCCACTTTTTCTTTCTCCCTTCGGTGTTTAGCCCCTATCAACACTTCAAAACACAAACAAAAAAATTCCCAGTATACCTCCTTATTATTTACTTTTTCATCATCACCACTATTATCACTGTTATTGCTGTTGTTACCATTATTATCATGGTCATCATTACTATTTCAGCTCCCATGAATCCCCCCCCCCCCCCCCCCCCCCCCACCCCACCCCACCCTTAGCGGCCTCGTTTCATCCAACAGTCGCTTTGCACTGAATATGAGATGATAAGTGGTTTCTTTTTTTTTTTTTTTTAATTCAAATAGGTCGACACAGTACAACACATTAGAATATAAAATAGAAAAGAACAAATCCAAACAAACGATAGATAAAGAGGAAATCAACATACTAAGCACAGCTACAATACCATTCTACATTTTTAAGGCACGGTTACAGCCTCTTTACGTGGTAGAGAGAGAGAGAGAGAGAGAGAGAGAGAGAGAGAGAGAGAGAGAGAGAGAGAGAGCACATGAGGCAAGCCTAGTGCATTATGAAATTTTACATATTTGTCTTTGTTTTCTTTATATATATATATATATATATATATATATATATACATATATATACACACACATGCATATGCACACACATACACATACATACATATACATACACATATACATACATACATACACACACATATATACATACATACATACATATACACACATATATATACATACATATCCATACACATATTGAAGGTTCTGTATTATATCCAAAGGGGCTGTAATAAGTGGTTTCTTGTTTTCATTTTCATTGTCCTAAATGTTGTTTGTTTTTTGCCTGAAGAAGACCCAAGAGGTCGAAACGCATTGCTTCTTGTCCTGTAAGCTGTTTCTCTGTATCTGTGGTGGAACTAACTCTGTTTCTTTTTAAAGTTTGCTCCATGAAGATGTTTGGCTTCATTCATCATTTCAGTTCATCACAGTAACTATACAGTGTCCATGTTCTGTGGAAGATCTGTAGCAGTCTTGCTGAAGGGAGTCTGGATCCTCACCATGTTCTGGACCAGCTCCTCAGATCTGCACCAGATGTAACAAGTTTGTCTTGGGCCATATTCCGTATAATGTCCACTATGTCATGAGTTTGTCTTGGGCCATATTCCGTATAATGTCCTCTATGTAATGAGTTTGTCTTGGGCCATATTCCGTATGATGTCCTCTATGTAACAAGTTTGTCTTGGGCCATATTCCATATAATGTCCTCTATGTAATGAGTTTGTCTTGGGCCATATTCCGTATAATGTCCACTATGTCATGAGTTTGTCTTGGGCCATGTTCCGTATAATGTCCACAAAGTTTGGTTAAAATGGGTACTGTAGTTTCAGTGTAATAAAACTTAAAAACTTGCGTAACAGAACCTGGCTTCACTGTTTTGATATGGAACGGAACTGTGCTGAAACTTTGAAAGGCTTGTGCCTGGACCACACTTCATCTTTGCAACAAGTTGGGTTAAAACGGAGCGAGTAGATTTTGCACAGTCTTACTGTCAGGAAAACAAACCAGCAGGCCAATCTGAGTTGGTAGAAACGACGTGATCTGTTTGGCGGAGGTAATAACATAGAAGATCGCTTAGTGCTTGCTAGTCCTTCCCCTCCCCTTCCCCCATTAGAGTTTCAGGGAGGTGTGCGTTTCATCAGCAGGAGCTCTGGGTGCACCTCATCATGCAGGACTGGCACCGCTTGGCTCAGATGCTATTTTCACTGTTATTATCATTATTGTTATTCGTGAATGTTGTATTTCATTAAGGTTTTTGTTTTGTTTGCTTATTTTTTTTATCCAATAGCCAAAAGGCCAGTGTTCGTTGCCTGTAATACCAAGGCGTCCTTTCTTTTCTTTTGCACATACAGTGCTTTCCATACCTTAGTGTTACAGTGACAAGTGCTTTCCATACCTTAGTGTTACAGTGACAAGTGCTTTCCATACCTTAGTGTTACAGTGACAAGTGCTTTCCATACCTTAGTGTTACAGTGACAAGTGCTTTCCATACCTTAGTGTTACAGTGACAAGTGCTTTCCATACCTTAGTGTTACAGTGACCTCAGCAATATTGATGTGGGATGCACTGAGTCCGAAGAAAGCTCTAGATAGCAAGTAGCATAAATGTAAGTGTGCACATTGTTACATGGCATACAAGCATATCTCTTTTGTTGTGTGTGTGTGTGTTTGTGTGTGTGTGTGTGTGTGTGTTGTGTCTCTCTCTCTCCCCTCCCCCTCCCCCATCCCCTCCACTCCCTCCTCCCCCCTCCCTCTCCCCCTCCCATCCCCCTCAGTCTATCTGTAACTCACTCACTGTCTCTTTCTATCCGTCTGTCTGTCTGCCTGTCTGTCTGTCTGTCAGTCTGTCTCTCTCTCTCTCTGTCTCTCTCTCTCTCTCTTTCCAGTCAGTCTACCTGTCATTGTATCTGTCTGTGTGTCCGCCTCTGTCTGTCTGTTACTTCGTTATATCTTTAAAAACAACTACTTTACACTGTGCTGTGTTCACAAAACAACAGACAAACACGGTTTGTGTTTACAGATAATTACAGGTATTTTACCACCTAAGATCACAAAACACCAATGTATGATGGTCTATCCATCACCAGTACTGAGTGTTGATTTCATTTTCATTTGAACGGATTGTTGGCAGTGATGCAGTGGACCTTCTCATTCTTGCATTGACTTTTACAAATCGCCATGACCAGTTTAGCAGTTTTTGTTTTACCTATATGCCTAGCTTTTGCCTAGTTCTTGAATCACTGTGTTTGAAATGACTTGTGCAAACATTGAAACAAAGAAACAAATAAGCAGAAACAGAAAAGAAAAGAAAATGAAGACATAGTCCCTTCTTCTAGTTTATTGAGCATAAAGCTTAACTGAAGAGCGTTTGTTGTAACATGACTGAAACTTTTGTAGGAGCCTAATGTACTACTTACCAATTTCAGTTTTAAAAAAAACAAACAAACAAACAAACAATAAACAAGTATGAATAATTTCATGAAATTCTTTACATCAGTTGCCTCATATTGCATGCCTCAGTTGTGGATAGTAAATGAACGAGTAAGAAGAGAATGATTGTAACAGGTCATGTTTAGTTTATGTTTGCTTGCAACAAATCATAGTGGGTTTAGTAATGTAAATAATTTTCCACATGGAATTCACAGATGAAAGAACCAACCACTGTGATTTGATTTCCTGTCCACAGTTATTACTTCAATGGTAATTTCCCATTAAAGTCTTCAGAATCAGTAGTTATTTATATAAGGCCTGTCATTGGATGAGACAGCAAACAAAACAAAAAAAAAGCAAAAAACTAAGCGTAACAAAAAATAAGCCTGACTACTATTTCGCCTCGATATCAGGAAGTTTCCATTGTTGAATTAGCACCTAGTACATCAGAGACTAAAAAAAATCAGGCCTTAGCTTGAAAGTAACCTCCCCCCCCCTCCCCCCACTCCTCCTTCCTTTCCAAAATACATTATCAGGACATCATTGGATATACAGTAATGAACATTAATGATGACACATGAATGTTTATTATAGGGAATGACTTGCTTTATCCCACCAAAAAAAACAAAACAAAACAAAACAAAAAACAGGACTGCCAAATTTTGTGTCTTCTTGCTGGTTTTCACTTTTTTTTTTACCCCCCCCCCCCCCTTTTTTTTTTTTTTTTTTTTTTTCTTTTCACAAGTGAAGATGGAAGGAAACATGATGGACAGTTTTGTGAGCACACACAACGTTGTCAGTTTGTAAGTAGGGGCCAAGGAAAGGAAAGGAAGGCCCATCATTCAAATGGTTTTTCTAAAAAGAAGTTGTTCAGTGTTTTTTAGTGTTGACTTTGGGCTGGGTCGTGTGCTTCAGATGACAGACCCAATCCCTTCCCACCCCACCCCCCACCCCCCACCCATCCCTATCCCCTCCCACATTATTGTTTTTGCAGCAGCATTGTTTATTGTTTTACTGTCAGTAGTTTTTGCATCGTCACTTGCTTCTTGTGGCTTCATCGGTCAAATTGTGCTTCATGGTGCCCTCTCCTCCAGTGGTTTCTTACTTCTTTTTTTTTCCAATTGTGTGTTGTTGTGTATCACTTGTGCATTGATCTTCTGTATTACAAACACCACTTCAGACAAGCTGTTGTGCAGACTATTTCTAAACAGTATGCCAACATACATTCGTGAGTTGACATTGTTCAGAGGCTGAAAATGTGTTGCCCTCGGTTTGGGCTTAATACCTGACATATTGGTACTGTGTGTCGAGACGTAAGCACGAGTCAAGCCCATAGTTTCCCGGCCACAGGTCCTAACAAAGATCTGCTTCTGCACTTGTTCATGATACGAAATCTGTGAGTTTGAGCCATCTTTCTCTCTTTCTTTTTTCTTTCTTTTTTTTTTTTTTCTTTCTTTTTCTTTGTTTTGTTAATGTTTGATGTGTTCTCAAGGAAGGGTGTGAAAGTGGCTGTGGCTTTGATTCATAATATCACCCACCAGTACGTTGAGTGTTAAAACAGAATGATTGCCCAGATTTTCATGAATGTGACAAGCAAGCTGAGGATTGAAGTCGCAGCGTCTGGCCGTTTCAGCTGGAGTTGAAGAGAAAACAGGATTGCTTTCACATGTGGCAGAAAGCTTTAAAGTAGGTGCACAGTGATCGACTAGTGTACGCACGTTCGTGAGAAAACAGTGGATCTTTATTAAAACTCCGAAAAAAGTGGGAGGAAAAGTTAGGCAGGGATCAAGTGGTGTGTGGGTGGGGGGGGGGGGGGGGGGGGGGGGGGGGGGATGGGGGGGGGGGATCAAGGGAAGGGGAAGGGTGATCTGTTTGTGATGGATGAGGTCATGCAAAATTTGAAGATGGCTCGGCCATCTGGAAGACTCGCTACAGTGTTTGAGATGTCTGGGCAAAATGTAAATCCAGCAAAAGATTCACTGGTGTGTTTTGAGACCAAACAAAATTTTCTGACTAAAGCACCTGAACTTGGCTGAAGATGAAGTCTTTCTAGTAAAAATTTTTTGCCTCCGCTGAACAGAATTCTTTCTAGTTTTGTGCTCGAACTGTTGTCAGTGGAGAGGTGGTTGGGATCACCACTTTCTCATGGCCGGGTAACACAGTAAATCCATGCAGTCAGTAGGCAAATGTAAACAGAGCTTTCGTTTTTCACTTTTGTCCCCTGATGAGCCGTACATACATACTGGCACACGCCCCTCAGCATCTGTTCCCATTTGTTGTGCAGGCCATATGGAGCTAGCAGTTGAAAAAAAAAATTCTTGTTTAACTACTATTTAATCATGTTTTATATATGGTTTTAAGTCTTAAGAAATGGGGACAAAATTGTTTATAATACAGGTAGAATATTTATGTGAAGAGCTTAGGAAAAGGAATATGAAATGTTTTCGTGTTTGTCTAATAAAACGCAATGAAGAAAAAAGAAAATGGAATATCAAATGTTTTTATTTCAGGCTGTCAAAATTATTGGGTTTTTTTGCTTTTTTTTTAAATTTTTTTTTTTTTTTTATACGTCACAACAACTTTGAATATTAGCTGAAAGGTATTTTATAGTACACTGAATGTAAAGTTAATGTTTTACCCTTTCCTTATATATATATATATATATATATATATAGAGAGAGAGAGAGAGAGAGAGAGAGAGAGAGAGTAGGCTAGTACGTTTGCATGAGGAGGCATTAAAAAAAGAGCATCAGCAAGGAGGAGAATTTGTTAGGCAGGGTCTTTTGGGAAAGAATTTTCAAAAAGTTAATAGAAGACAGTGGATAGTGTAATTGCCCTTTAAATTAATAAGCCAGTGCAGTTTTACTGCTAACAGCTGTGACCGTGTTGTCTTAGTGGGTAACACACTAGCTGAGGGAGTGAGAGAATCCCAAGTCTATGTGCTTCAGGTCTTGCACAGGGCAAATTCCTTCTCACCACTTGAATCTTACATTGGTGGTCAGAGTAGCTGGTCTTGCTGAGGAGATATTACAGGGGAGGATCTGCGACAAAAGGAGTCCGCAGCAACATCCCGCTGCTGAATCCACTGGGATAGGGAAACCAAAAAGTTAATGCAGGGACTGAAAGAAAAGGGGGGAGAAAAGAAAAGAAAAGAAAGAAAGAAAAAAGAAAAAAAAAAAATATATATATATATATATATATAAGAAACAAAAGCAATAGTCCTCCAAAGGGAAGAAAACATTAGAGAAAAATCACAATGCCACTCATCTAATTTTCGGCCACGTGGCCTTTTTCAAGAGAAAAAAACAAAAACAATCCAACTACGTGATGTCCATCTTTGGCAACCGAAAATTAGATGAGTGGCATTGTGATTTTTTTCTATATATATATAGTTTTGCTCTTTCATGATTTTCTTTTGCTTCTTAGGGTGGCACCTTTGGTTGGTTTCTTGAAAACTCAACAAACATACTACGGTATTGCACACCAGCCTTTTTCTGGGATAGCATTCTTCTTAAAACTGAAAAGGCAGAGGAGTCAAGTTACCACTTTCCGCGGTCACTGAGGAGAAACAATCAGGTTTTGAAATACCGGTATCTGACCAGGAGTTATATGTTAGTGAGTTTCCTCCCCATTGGAGATTGTCTCCCCCTTGGAAAGTACAAGCTTGCTGAAGGCTCATTTTGAGAAGCATTTATTATTCCCCATTCACTCTCTCAAGCACATACTGTTAGTTAGGCAGAATTATCTACCACTGCAGATATGTATGCTTATCTCCCCCTATTTCTTCAATCTAAGACATAAGAGCAAGTTTTGTTTTATAATTGAATATATATATATATATATATATATATATATATATGTGTGTGTGTGGGTGGGTGGTGGGTGTGGGTGTGTTAAGTGAGTATCAGTCTTTCTCAGAGTGTATACAAATCAGAGGGAATTTCATTCTTTAATCAACAACACAGTCTCTGTATCTCTCTGACAGTGCAACTGCTCTGCAGTTTTGGCGTATCTGGGTTCCTTCACTGGACTCTTAGGTTGAGCCTGCCATATACTTACCTTAAAGTTAAAGAAAAAAAAAAGAAAAGAAAGAGAAGTGACATGATATAAAACCAGACCACATAGCGCAGCCCTTAAGCCAAAAACACAAGACTTTCCATAAATGGGGAAGGGATGAGGCAAATCAGCATTCTTCAGAGAGCACTTTGACATCTCATAGTTCCAGAGTGAGAATGTGTGTGTGTGTGTGTGTGTGTGCGTGCGTGTGTGTGCGTGCGTGCATGCGTGCGTGCGTGTGTGTGTGTGAGAGAGAAGAGAGAGAGAATGAGTCTGTGAGCATGCACACCTGCACTCGCATATATGTGTGTGTGAATGCATATGCGTCTTTGCTGTTAGGTTAGAAATCAAACTTCAGTAAATAATATTTCGTATTCCAGTCACCAGACAGAGGAAGTAGGGGGAGAGGATGGGAGTGGAGGGTGGGCTGGATGGGTGGTGGGGGGGGGGGGGGGGGGTGCAGATTTTTTGAACAGTGCCAGAAGGGTTTTGACTAGACAGGTTCCCCTGTTTACTTGGAGGGGGGTGGGGGGGGGGGTCAAGAGGTCTGCCAGGCTGCCACAACCCCCCCCCCTCCCCCCCACTACTTAAGGCATAGGAGCGCAGGGTGAGATGAAATAAAAGGAAAGCCAGACTTCATGGGGGCTTGGAGAGGGTGGAGGGGTTGCTGGATGGTCATGGAGGCAAACCTGAAAAATAAAAAAAATGTTGTGCTATACTTACAGAGGTCTTCTCCTTCATTTGTAAAGAAAAGAGATGGGTAGTGGGTTGAGAGTTGGTCAAGTGTTGTGCAGTGACAGACTGATAAAGATATATAATAAGTACAATGATAGGCTGACTGAGCCATGCACTATCAATGGACTAAACAGATTCCCCCACCCCCACATCACCTCCCACCCACACTTCACAGGCAGAGACATCAGTCTTGCTAGTCAGCTGTCATATCTGACATCTATTGACATGGTGTGTTCAGTGCTGTAGGGAAGTAAGGGTAACCAGAAAACTGTCACTCACACACACACACACACACACACACACACACACACACACACACACACACACACACACACACACACACACACTCTCTCTCTCTCTCTCACTCTCTCTCTCTCTCTCTCTCTCACTCTCTCTCTCTGTCTCTCTTTCTCTGTCTGTCTGTCTGTCTCACTATCTCTCTATCTGTCTGTCTCACTCTCTCTTCTCCCTCACACACATGCACACACACACACACACACACACACACACACACACACATGTACATTTCTCGCACACACACATGCACTTGCACACACACAGGGACACACACATGCACGCATGCATGCACGCACATACAGACACACATGCACAGACACGCACACATGCCCATACACACACACACACACACACACACCTATTTTTTGTCACACACACCACACACACACACACACACACACACACACACACACACACACACACACACACACACACCTATTTTTTTGTCTCACACACACACACAACACACACACACACACACACACACACCTATTTTTGTCAGACACACACATACATGCACACACACTCATATTTTTTGCCTCCCACCTTTCCTGTCTAATTTTCTAGAGATCAGTGGTTCAGCTTAATACACTATAGTACACTACAGATACATGACAGTACACTACGGACTGATGCATAATGGAAATGTTTATGGAAACAAACGTGCAACAAGTTAAACAAAGAAAGAATCAAACCAAACCAAAAAAAAAAAAAAAAAAACTAAATGAAAAAAAAAAGCTTCATCGACAGCTCCATAAGGAAATATTACCGACATACATGAAAAAGTTTTGTGCTTATTGGGTGTTAAGTGCAAGATTAAAAAAGAAAGAATTTATTGTTTAATTATGTTTTCGTTGTTTAAAAAGTTTGTGAGAAATTTCCATTGATTTCTGTCTGCATCAGAAGAAGAGGAGGCCTGGGCCACCAAGGGGATGTGATGAAAGTTTCAGTCAGATTTTTGTTCTTTTCTTTCTGCGTACGCAGGCTGATACTCCTGCGGACACTGCCTGTATAGACAGGCAGTGGAGTTTTGTGTGTATGACCGTTTTTATCCTGCCATTAAGGCAGCCATACTCCATCTTCGGGGAAGGTGCATGCTATGTGTAACGTGTCATCCATACCAACGGCCGAACTGGCCTTCTCTTCCGAAAGTTGGTGATGGGATTTTTACGTGTGTGCAAGATGTTGTGCGTGCGTTCACACACGAAACCTCGGTTTATAGTCACATTTGAAGGACTGTATGGGGAATGGAGTCAGAACCAATGTTAACTCCGAGGGAAAAATCCCCCTGTACCGAAAATCGAACCCGCAACCCCAGGATCACGAGTCCGGCACTCTACCAACTGAGCTATTCCGGCCCCCTCAGTCAGATTAAATCATACGTTAGCAGTCTTTGTAAACCATTGATGAGATGGGAAGGAGTAATGTACTGTTGTGTACGTGAGCACCGATGATGAAACGTGAGGTATCTTTCTGTGAACAAGTTTTCAGCGGAATTGCAGAAACTGTTGATAACTCAGGAGTTCCAAAGTATTCAGTTGTTTTTTTTTTTTTTTTTTTTTTTTTTTTTTTTTTTTTTTTTTTTTTTTAGAAAATGACCTTTGACAGGAAATGAGCAGAAAAGTGTGTGGCATGGGTCATGTACTGTGGGGGGGGGGGGGGGGGGAGAGAAGGAAGGACTTTGAAGTGAAGAAGGTGTGACTTGGCTTGGTCAAGTGCATTCCAGTCATGGCTTGAGTCATGCCTCATCACCAAACTGTTTTAAATGCATGTCTCATTTTAGCACTGCGGAGCTCTTGGATGTCAGCTTAGCAGATCCAGGTTGAGTCTGATGGCTCTTCTTTCCTCATACCATGCCATTTCTGGCTTATGTAGTTCTTTTTCAGAGTTATCGAGCTCAGTTTTGACACACATGTGCGTGAGTGTGAGTTTATATGTGTGTGTGCATGTGTGGGCGTGTGTGTGTGTGTTTGCATGTGTGGGATGTGTGTGTGTGTGTGTGCATGTGTGCGTGTGCGCGCACACATGTGTGCATAGTAACCTTTAACATTGGCATTTTCTCAGCAAGAACAAGTAATAGAGTAACCAAGCTTTACAGAATAAGGAATATGGATAAGACCTTCTCTGCTGTCCCATGCATGAAAGTGCCTTTGAATCAAAATGCCTGTAAATCAGCAATTGATATTTTCACCAATCAAATCAGTATTACAGAATTGTTATTTTCTTGGAACTCATGCTCAGTTACAGTCATTACTTTACAGGCTGATAAAAGAAAATTGTTAAATTATATGTGAAAACAGCAGCAAACATGAAAATCATATTTTTTTCAAGATCAGACCAAAAATGCCTTGCCTACTTAGAAAAGGTGGAGATACGAAATGAATACATGACTGAATATAGCACTAAGACCACATATGCACAGTAAAGTGTTGTGTTAATATATAACATCACACTGATGATGATGCGTATTTTGAACACATGTGCCACCTGTTTCGAATTTGAGACCAAGCTCTCCAATAGAAATGGATCTGTTGCATGACTTTCTTCATCTAGCGATGCATGCATATGGTCATTGCACAACTCATTGGAAGGCAGAGGAGCAGTAGTCAAGGTCAGGACATTTCAGGCTGCTGCTGCTGTTGAGGCCAGCAAAGAGTGAGTTGAGGAGGGAGGAGGGGATGGGGAAGGAGCTGGCAGTGACAGAGTCAAGCCAGATGAGACAGGGGAGTGAAGAGAGAGGGAAAGGGAACAGCAGGGTGACATCCCCTGAAAGGAATACCCCAGGTCAGCTGTAGTATTCTCAGCATTGAGAATGTTCTAGGTTTTCTGCTTATAGTGCTGACTGCTTCTACATACACATTAGGTGCTTGTCATCGTGTGTTGTTGTTGCAACTGTATCTACATATCCCCCTCTCCTTCTTCATCAATCGGGGTACCTTTCATCCTGCTGTTGCTTGTGATGGTTGTATTCTTAACATGTGAGTCAAGCAGGCAAGCTGTCTCTGTTGTTTTTGTCATTGCTATCAGTTAAAAAAAAAAAAAAAAAAAAAAAAGACATAGCTGCCAGCCATTTATGTGTTTATGTGGCTGCATGTGTGTGTGTGTGTGTGTGCGTGCATGCATGCATGCGTGCGTGCGTGTGTATGCAAAGCCCTGAAATGGCCCTCGTGGCCAGCTTGGCTATAAATATGAACGTGTGTGTGTGTGTGTGTGTGTGTGTGTGTGTGTGTGTGTGTGTGTGGCTCTAATGCTGGACGCTATGACGTTCCGGGCATTAAGCTTGACCAGTGACTAAGGAAAGATTTCATTCTCTTCGTGCAGCTCCTACTACCATGAGGATTTCCTTACTGCTGACTCTGTGCAATGCATCCATGCTCACCTTTTTTCAAATCCCTGCTCAGAACTGTTCTTTTCAAAAGATGCTCTATTAAAATCAAGAATGTTTTTTTTAGGTATACCTATTGTTTGTAGGCGCTGGCAAAAAAAGGACTCATGAGGGAAGAGGAGGGGTGTGGGGGAGGACGAGCATGTTCCTAGGTGATTTTGCACAGGCCAGAGGGCAGGGGGAGGGGGAGAGTGTTAGTGACTTTGCAGTGGTGAGAGGGCAGCGGATGGGGAAGGTGCTGGGGGGGGGGGGGGGCTTTGTACGG
>CM065729.1:66625214-66632714 GCA_033310375.1 Conus canariensis
TAGAGACGCACTGTTCTCAAAAGAGAGATTGGAGTTTGAACAGTAACATGAATTAGAAGCAGGATGCTTGACCTGCTTAGTAGAATGGTGTGACACCTTGTTTCCATGGGAAGAACATTACAAGTTTCAGCTCTCCATAGGATAGCAGACATGGGTATATTAGGCAACGTCTAACTTGTGCCACTAAGAATGTGATCCACATTTTTAGATTTACATGAAATTTATGCTGATGGGGGCCGGAATAGCTCAGTTGGTAGAGCACCCGACTCATGATCCTGGGGTTTCGGGTTCAAATTTTGGTACAAGGGAATTTTTCCCACAGAGTTAACATTGGTTCTGACTCCATTCCCCGTACAGTCCTTCGAATGAGACTATAAACCGAGGTTCCGTGTGTGAACGCACGCACAACATCTTGCATGCACGTAAAATCCCATCACCAACTTTTGGAAGAGAAGGCCAGTTTGGCCGTTGGTATGGATGACACGTTACACATAGCATGCACCTTCCCCGAAGATGGAGTATGGCTGCCTTAATGGTGGGAAGAAAAACAATCATACACACACAACTCCACTGCCTGTCTATACAGGCAGTGTCCGCAGGAGTATCAGCCTGCGTATGCAGAAAGAAAGAAAGAAAGAAAGTATCCTGATCAGGTGTATGTCAGGTCTACTAGAAACCTCAAGTACAGATGGCAAACGGTAGGTCAGATACCAACTTGCGCAAAGTCAACAAATGTATGGTATTAAAGTTTGTGTGAACAGTCCCCATATGAATGTGAAAAACTTGATTTCCTACAAATAATAACAGTAAATAACGTAGCAGATGAAGGAAAAACTTGTATTCAAAAGAAAACAAAATACTGGACGTGCAATATAAGCGCAACGTTCAAAGACTTGAATCATGTGCAGGACATTACCATGATTATGAACTGAGAACATGATCAATCTAATTACAATTTTCTGTAGAAAGAAAATGATGTTTTGTGAACTAGTGGGGTATGGGTGCTAACAGCACGGAAATTTGAAAGTACATTATCATAGATGTAGAACTGCCGAATTTGCAGGCAGCTTTATATTCATGTTTTGCTGTGAACTGTTTGAGAGACAACAGTGTTCACATGAGATGCGTTAGCATGATAGCTGTGGGGATTATGCAGCATTTCTTCTTACAGGAAAACATCAGGAGAATGCACTTGGGATGTTTTCATTCATGGTTCCTTTCTTTGTTTTATTTAGGGTTTTAATGACAAGATTTCCATTTGACACATTGTCACTTAATTAGAAACCTTTGGGTGTGTCTCGTGTAGGCACCATCCATGCGGCCTGTCCATGGGCAGATCTCTTCTCTCCCTGTGTGTTATACTGCAGGAAGAGGGACTGTTGGGGAGGGGGGGGGGGGCGGAGTTGCCTTTGGAGTGCTCGATTATTGAGTGGCAGTTACCTCATGAGTAGGGACAACATGATTTTGCAGTTAAAACTTTTACAGTAAAATATATAGAGAACCTAATTGCCCCCCCCCCCCCCCCCCCCCCCCCCTCCCTCCTGATGCTGAGGAATGAAATTCTTTGCATGAAAACAAAAAAGTTTATGATTGCAGTGTACTTGAGTGGTTTGAACGCACTGATCCTTAGTCTTAGTTTGGATTTTTAAGTCTCACTGTAAATTTATATGTATTTCTCAACCATAGATATTGTAGAATTCCCTTTGAGTAGAACTAGAACAACTTATAGCATGTAGATTGGCCGATGCCTTTCCTTCCTTCTTAACCCCCTCTTCTTCAGCCCCTCAACCCTTCTCGTGTGTGTGTGTGTGTGTGTGTGTGTGTGTTGAAGAGAGAGAGAGAGAGAGAGAGAGAGAGTGTATATGTCTCAAAAAAACGTTGAAGAGGAACGGGAGAGAGAGAGAGAGAGAGAGAGAGAGAGAGAGAGAGAGTATTTGGGAGAGGAGGGGAGGGGGGATTAGTGGATGGGGTGAGTGAATATAAGATTGACAACAACATCAGTGCATGTATGAGGGTGTGCAATGTGGCTTTGATTGCGTTTTTGGTTTTTGTTTTGTTTTGCTTTAACCATTGCCCCAATGAACCAGGCTTTATGTGGTGGATTTTACCTGGATATTCCTTGCCCTGAGCTTCTGATCACATGCTGTCAGTATGAAAGCGTGTGTTTTGAAAATACTGCGTGAGTCAGCAAAAATGTTTTCAGAAGCGAACATTTATATGGAAACATATGAAACTGGTAGGTGTTGTGCACTCCCGTGTTGTCTGTCAGATTTTTGCCATGAAAGCTTTTCTCATGGGAACGGTGCCCAGCAAAATAATTAACTTTATAATTACACTTATGAACTAACTGATTAGAAAGATATATAGATAGATAGGTAGGAGAGAGAGAGAGAGGGAGAGAGAGATAAGTAGAGTTGGACAGACAGACACACAGACAAATAGATAGATTATCCTTTATATATATATATATATGGTGTGTGTGTGTGTGTGTGTGTGTGTGTGTCTATAAACCACCTTTTGAAGGGAGAGGCAAATTTTATCTGAAAATTTTTTTTAGGCTTTTAGATTAATGTTTTATAAGCAGACATTGAGAGCAGTGTTTTTCTTCATGTAAGCTGTGTATATTTGTGTATGTGCATATGTGTTGTGTATTTTCCATTTTATGTATTTATATATGCACAATGTCCTCTGAACATTCAGAAGCTTGGGACACATATCCCCCAGCTCAAGGAAAGTCAATAGGGCGTTTTAGAGATCTCTAAGACGAAATATCGGGATGCTTTAAAAAAAAAAAAAAAAAAAAAGTTTTCAAATCAGGTATTTCCCCATATCTGAAAAAAAAAAACCCAACAATAACTGAAAAACAAATCAAACCAAACCAAAGTGGATTGTTGCTAGCCAAGTTGTATGTATCAAAATAATCCGAAATACTTGTTTCATCAGAAGATATCTCGTAAGTAAAATTGTGAAAACTTTAATAAACTTAAAAAGAACCCAGTTCTACTGTCTTGACTGATCCGTTGGCTTTAAACATGGTTGTGGACGAGGCTTTGGATTCCTAGATGTGGATGGACGAGGCTTTGGATTTCTAGATGTGGATGTGGATTGCCACGTGTCACGATGTCAGTTATCGGCAGGTTGTAGTTGGAGCCCTAATGCCTTTAGAAATGCATTTCGAGTGTACACAGTTCAGAGCTTATGTTTGTTTCGTTTTTGTTTTTTTTAAAGTGACTCACTAGGCGGATTAGCTAGTAGGCCAAAAACAAAGAGAAAGGGTTGAGACGAGGGGCGGCAGCCGGAATAGCTCAGTTGGTAGAGCGCCGGACTCGTAATCCAGTGGTTGCGGGTTCGAATCTCCGCCGGGCCGTTTCGGTGCAGGGGGATTTTTCCCTCGGAGTTAACATTAGTTCTGACTCCATTTCCCATACAGTCCTTCGAACGACACTATAAACTGAGGTTTCGTGTGTGAACGCACGCATAACATCTTGCACACACGTAAAATCCTATCACCAACTTTCGGAAGAGAAGGCCAGTTTGGCCGTTGATATGGATGACACGTTACACATAGCATGCACCTTCCCCGAAGATGGAGTATGGCTGCCTTAATGGTGGGATAAAAAAGGTCCTGCACACAAAACGCCACTCCCTTTGTAGGGTAGATGGGATTAATGCTTGCCTGTCCATGTAGGGAGTGTCCACAGGAGTATCAGCCTGCGTACGCAGAAGAAGAGAAGAGGGGCGGCTGATGGGTCAGAAGTCGGTGTGGTTGTCAGTAACTGTGACGGTTGACAGCCATCACCATCACCCTCTCTCTCTCTCTCTCTCTCTCTCTCTCTCTCTGTGTCGGTCTATCTGTCTGTCTGTCTGCCTCATCGTTTCTACGTCATTTTATGACGCGTCGATCCTCACACCCCCCCCCCCCCTCCTCTGCTCCCCCTCTAACACCACCCTCCCTCCTCCCCTCTGTCTGTCACATCTGCCTTTGTTCCAAGCCAGCATGACGCGACTAAAACTACAGAGATCTTTTTACGTCATAGGCTACCTGCATGGTTTACAGAGATCTTATGACGTCATGGGCCACCTGCATGGTTTACAGAGATCTTATGACGTCATGGGCCACCTGCATGGTTTACAGAGATCTTATGACGTCATGGGCCACCTCCATGGTTTACAGAGATCTTTTTACTTCATGGGCCACCTGCATGGTTTACAGAGATCTTATTACGTCATGGGCCACCTGCATGGTTTACAGAGATCTAATTATGTCATGGGCCACCTGCATGGTTTACAGGGATCTTATGACGTCATGGGCCACCTGCATGGTTTACAGAGATCTTATGACGTCATGGGCCACCTGCATGGTTTACAGAGATCTTATTACGTCATGGGTCATCTGCATGGTTTACAGAGATCTAATTATGTCATGGGCCACTTGCATGGTTTATAGAGATCTTATGACGTCATGGGCCACCTGCACGGTTTACAGAGATCTTATGACGTCATGGGCCACCTGCATGCTTTACAGAGATTCTATTACGTCATGGGCCACCTGCATGGTTTATAGAGATCTTATGACGTCATGGGCCACCTGCATGGTTTACAGAGATCTTATTACGTCATGGGCCACCTGCATGGTTTACAGAGATCTTATGACGTCATGGGCCACCTGCATGGACAGAAACAGATGACTGAGACAGTAACACCAAGTGAGAACCATGACGTAACAGGAACGCGCTTCTACGCAAGTTGACATTCCCCTTTTTCCGTCCCCCACTCTGTCTTCCATCACAGATAAAGTGACGGCAACAGCCCTTTCTTCGTCCCTTCTACGGGTTACATGCATCCTGAGAACTAGTCGGATGTTTCCTTGCCACGTGTGTGTGTGTGTGTGTGTGTGTGTGTGTGTGTGTGTGCGTGTGCGCGCGTGTGCGCGTGCGTGTGTGTGTGTATGTGTGTGTGTGTGTGTGCGCGCGCGCGCGCGCGCGCGCATGCCATGCCTCTGGTAGCAGAGTAACTTCATCACGCATGCTTGGAACAACTTGTGAGCCTCTCCCCGCGCGAAATAGGCCCGTTTGATGTTAAAACCGACCTGCTCAGGACTGTTGGAAAAAAAAAAATTGATCTGATATTCATAACGTGCCTGGGGAAAGGCCTTCACTTCTGTGCCCCCCCCCCCCCCCCCCCTTCATTCTCTCCCCTTCATCCCCAGTCCCATTCTAAACTTTAATTAACTGACATGTTCCTCTGACAACCTGTCACTCAGGCAGACACCAGAAACATGTGTTGTGTGCAAGCTTGATTCTCACAGAGACAAAGAACTAGGCCAAACACACACTCACCATAGTAGCATGGGGCCGCGGTGGAAAGTCCATTACAGTGTGAGAAACCGAGGCCCTGATGTATGCCGCAGAGGGGAATGTTTATCTCCCCCCAGTACCTCTGAAACCCTGTGTCAAGTTTCACTGATTGACACAGAAGTGGTGTCTAGTTTCTAAGCCGTGAAGATTGACACAGAAGTGGTGTCAAGTTTCTAAGCCGTGAAGATTGACACAGAAGTGGTGTCTAGTTTCTAAGCCGTAAAGTGGCTTCTACTTTCTAAAGCCTTGCGACTATGCATTTGCTTGTTTTTGTACCCTATCCTATTATTAACAGGATAACTTTAGGCCAATGCATGGTTAAAAACACGTTAGAATGATTAATGAACACTGTGCGAATGCTTAATAGTAAATGACTAATTAATACTTATATTAAAAATTTGTCGTAATTTTATTAATCTCTCTCTCTCTGTTTGTGTGTGAGCGTGTGCGCGTGTGTGTCTCTCTCTGTGTGTGGGCGTGTGCGCGCGCGCGCGCGCGTGTGTGTGTGTGTGTGTGTGCACGCGCGTGCGTGCGTGCATGCATGCGTGTGTGTGAGGAACGGGAGTGGATGGCCGATGGTGGGGGGGGGGGGGGGGGGGGGAATGGGAAAGCTTGATGGTGTGGAGCGAGGAGTAAAGGCGCAGGGAAAAGGGGTGAAGATGGCGGATCCCACTTTGGCCAGCAACATGGAGGCGGATCCCAGGCAAGTCACAAGCAATGCCTCTCATTTTAAAAGACAGAACAAGATGCAAAGCATATAAACGTACTCCCAGTTTATTTTGAATACGCGTGATATATTCCATAAAGAGGAAAAACCGTTATGGGCCGTTATAGCAATTAGTAACGGCTATTCTGGTAAATATCGGCCATCATCCGTGACCCATGATGAAAAGACCTGCAAATTTTCAGAAAGATCGGCGAAGTACTTTCTGAGACATTCTATAAAGAAGAAAAACCGTTATAGGCCGTTATAGACGTTAGTAACGGCTATAACCGTAAAATAAAACATCGGGCATCATCCGTGACCCATAATGAACATACCTACAAATTTTCAGAAAGATCGGCCAAGTATTTTCTGAGATATTCCATAAAGAAGAAAAACCGTTATGGGCCGTTAGTAACGGCTATAACGGTAAAATAAAACATCGCGCATCATCCGTGACCCATAATGAACATACTCACAATTTTTCAGAAAGATAGGCGAAGTACTTTCTGAGATATTCTATAAAGAAGAAAAACTGTTATGGGCCGTTATAGCCGTTAGTAACGAATATAACGGTTACGTTAGTAGCGGATATAACGGTAAAACAAAACATCGGGCATCGTCCGTGACCCATAATGAACATACCTACAAATGTTCAGAAAGATCGGCCCACAAGTTTTGTCTGGAGCGAGTGGAACACATTTTGACCACGGACACACACACACACACACACACACACACACACACACACACACACACACACACACACACACACACAGAGCATTTCTTCGCTCCCGTTGTAAAGTACTCCCTGTTGTATAAGAACTGGGAGTACAACAAGGAAAACACAAAATCCGATGTTTTCAACATTTGTGGCGAGCAAAATGAAGAGTCAGAGCCAAGCAGACTGCTAAAGGAACAGCATAGTTACAACATTACTTACTTCGACTTAGATGCTCCCGCGTCTTGCGGCGCATGAGGCAGTCAAGGCGCTCCACTGTGCACGGTCCTCAGCCAGTTTGCTAGTGTCACTCCATCCTCTGTCAACGAGTCGGAGGTCTCTCTCCACTGTCTGTCGCCAGCTCATCCTGGGTCGTCCCCTTTTTCTCTGGCCTGCTGGGGTCCATTTAATGGCCTGGTTTGCAGGTCTTGCAGAGGGTAATCTTAAGACATGCCCCAGCCAGTGGAGGTGCCGTCTGCAGACGATGGTTGACACGGGGAGCTGTTTGGACCTCTCCCTGACCTCTTCATTTGGTATAAAGTCTGACCATTTGATGCCCAAGATCTTACATAGGCACTTAGTATCAAAAGCGTTACAACATGGTCGATATGAAATGAAAACATCAGAAGGTTTGACTATTTGATCTGACATTATGATCAGAGGACGGGAAAAGGGAGTGAGTGGGTAGGGGATGAGGCAGAATGAGGTGGGGTGTGGAC
>CM065729.1:66637714-66650214 GCA_033310375.1 Conus canariensis
GATTCTTCTTAGTTCTAAATAGGCAATCTTGCAAATATTCGCAGTATCTGCTTGACCACTGGTTCCTGTCCCGCACGCTCCCACAGATCTTCGTTTCGGATCTTGTCCTGCCATCGGATTTTGTAGATGCGCCTCAGACAGGTGTTGAAGAATGTCTGAATTTTTTGTTGCATCGTCTGTGTTGTCTGCCATGTCTCGCATCCGTAGAGCAGAATTGATTTCACATTGGAGTTGAAGATGCGGAGTTTGGTTCTTATGCTGATTCCTCCAGATGCCCAGATGTTCTTGAGCATGACGAAAGCTGCTCTTGCCTTGCCGATTCGGCAAGGTGCAGAAGTAGGGGAAAAATAATGGATCCCCACACAGATCAGGAGCGTACAGGCAGAGCCCAGCCAGTTGATAGGGATTTTGTTTTATTTTATTTATTTATCTATTTATTTATTTTTTTACACCTGGACATTGCCTTGAAAGATACAAAAATGAACTATGGCAAGAATCATGCGAGCAAACTGGTAAAGGGGCCACCATAACAAGTACGAAACGAAGATATGAGGTGGCTTTATCCTCTTGTCTGAAATTCCCGTTACTCTGGATCCATGTAGTTTTTAATTTAATTTTATTTTATTAATTGCGTGAGTCACACACACACACACACACACACACACACACACACACACACACACACACACACACACACACACACACACACACACACAAAACACTTTCACCTACGGTAAATTGGTAGTGTAGCATTTTGCACCAGTTGTTGAAAAGTGCAGCCCCTAACTAAAGTGAAATACTATTATTCTTGGTGGAAGGTCAACACCTAACAGTGTGGAAAACAAATTAACAGGTGAAAGCCCACACTCGAAGAAGCTGAGTGAGAATATGAATGAATGGTAATGAAGTAATCACGCACATTTCAACAGAGTTCGTAACTGTAAGCTGAGGTGTGCGTGCTTTTGGATGAAACCGTCACTTTTCATGAAATATTGAAAGAGTGAGCCATCAGGCCTAGGTAGACCAAATCATAGATGATTATGAGGAAATATAAAACCAGCGACATAAGTGCCCTCAAACAGCATAATTATCATGACACTGAGAACAGTACGAGAATGAGAGAGCTGAAAATATGGTATGACAGAACTGAGCAGCGCCTGTGAAAAAACAGGCTCAACTGACCTGACTGGACCCAGCACAAAACCCTAACACAAGAAGTCACAACAGTGTAACTGATCGGCGCACTTTCTGTGAGACAGTGACTGGAGAGATCACTACACATCCCGTTGCGAACAGCTTGGTTCAAGCCGGCAAGCGATTCACAGGACGTGAATGTAATTTTCAAGTTTGACCACAACATGGGGTGGTTGAATATTCTGGCACGGTTTGGAATAGTGCTTTCCAATGATTTTGTTCTATGATTTTTTTTTTTTTTTTTTTTTTTTGGTCACAGAAAAGTGATGATGACACTTCAACAAAACATCTCCACCAGTACAAAGTAGTGCGTTTTCGGCAAGTTCAGAAACCGACAAGTTTGTTATCGCAGTAGAGAGGAGCCAGTGTCAAAATCGTCACAATCATCGGAAGATTCAGAGACCTATGCGGATGAATGGATAAAAAACAGATTCGGTCAGCTGGCGCGAGACAACGCGGATACCTACAGCATTTCTGAAGTGAGGAGCGAAGAGTAGCGCCCAGTAGTTTTGGTTCTGAAAAGCAAGGGCGTGAACTGCTACCGAGTGATCAGTCAGCTTGCAGCCTTGAGATAGCCTACTAATGGACCGCAAAGGCAGTAGTGTGAGGTTCCTGGCAAACCAAACCGCGAAGAATAGTTTTCTGGCTGGTGTGTGATGATTGGCCTGTACTATTCATTTCTCAGCAGTTTCATCGTGGACTACGCATCGGCATTTGCTTCAAATGAAAGAGCTCAAACGCAGCTTTTCAATTATCCTACATTTAGTTAGTAGGTCGAAAGAGTTGTTTCGTGTTTAAGTTTACAATTTTTTTTTTTAAGGTCTGCTTTGGAGGCTGATGATAACTGGTCACTTGATGGAACGTACAAAGTCTTTGAAAAATAGTACGAAATGGAAACTTGAATCATCACACAAAATCGGTCCACGAACGTGGACGTTTTCTCCAATAATCAAGAGTAAGGGAAGTAATCATCCAAATAATGGCATCGCTTAACTGCTCTTGAATACGGCGTCACCGGTTGTGTTCGAACGAGTTGGCAGCTTGATGCAAGTCAGATCAATGCGCTCGATCTAGCTCTCCACCCAGAGTCCCAATGATGTGTTTTGATTGCTAAGTGCATCTATTGACGTTGGAGACTTCAGTGCTATACCTATCAGTACGAGCCGGATGCTTCCGAGTCAACAAGGAGATTGCGACAATGACATTTTCTGTCGGAGTCGTCTGCTGTCTTTGATTGTATTATGTTATATAAGGTATCCTGTATAATGCATGCGAATTGAATGTGCCTTCCCCCTGTCTTTCAGTAACACGCATTCTCGACAAAACCCGACACAACGCAAGCGCAGTAGATCTGACTTGATAGTCTCCCCTGATCTAGCTGCCTTCTGTGATTGGAATACCCTTGACGACTCGCGGAACAACGATCTTTTGCTTATTATATATAATGTTAACGAAGTTAGAGTTTAATGAATGTTAACTTTACTTGTGTGATTCATGTGAAAGAATTGATTGGCAAAAGTAATGTATTGATATGAAATGAAAATAATATTAACAGTTATTACCCAACTTAATGAATAATTTATAGATTGACAAAAGTAGTGTATTGATATGAAATAAAAATGATATTAACAGTTATTACCCAACTTAATGAATAATTTATAGAACTGATCTGTGTATGTAACACGCACCATACTCGCGCACGCGAACATACACACACGTTATATGAGAATGTAGATTAACATCAGTTTCAGTATTACAGAATTATTTCTTTCACATTATTATGCTAGATCGTGAAATCAAGCACGTGATACAGATATATGTCACATAATTGTTGTATAACACTGCATTATTCCAGAATAATGAACTGTTGCAGTAAAATGAATAGGAGTAATAACAAACTGCAGATGAAGAAAACTTATGAAGTGAGAAACCATACAAAATCATCCAGATTTTAAAATATGCACAGCTATTTAAAGAGAGAGAGAGAGAGAGAGAGAGAGAGAGAGAGAGAGAGAGAGAATAGTAATGATATTCAAGAACACAGGACAATCCAACACACACATACACACACGCGCGCGCGCGCGCGCGCGCACGCACACACGCGCGCACACACGCACGCACACACACACACACACGCACACAATATGACTTGTTTGTAGGCACACACACATGTACGCTTGCACACACGCGCGCGCTCACACATATACACGCGTGCGCGCGCATGCATGCTCACTCACACGTCACATTTTAACATCACCACCACAAATATGGTAATAATGTTACGAGTATGAAAATGTTATTGCACACTAGTTTGATTACATTTTGCTAGCTTCTGGAATCAAGCACTTGATCTATGTTGATTATGGAAAACATACTTCCACAGCATAATGGCAGCTTCCACCCGTTGCAAACTTCACATTGAATTAAGTAGTAATGCAGCAAATACAGAATGATTAACCAGTAAGAAACCATATAGAATCATCTAGGCTTATTGTACAATCACAAAATAATATGAGCACAACATGAAGAAGAAGAAAGAAGACAGAAAAAGCCCCTAACATCTAGACTACAGTCACCAATCTAACATGCTTATCAACACACATGCGCGCTCACATGCATACACTCTTCACCACAAGCTTGATTAAAAATACATGTATTTTGGTTGACACGACTTTCAACGCAGCAAAGTGTATGATGATAACGTACTAGTACTTCAGTCCTGTACGAGCTTCTGAAATCAGCCTCCTGATCGTAGTGACACAGATGTAACAGACTACTGCATGTAACTTCCTTCTTTCCTTCTCTACTCAAGGCTCGCATCCCATAGAAGGTTGACGCAGCAGTCCTTTTGCCCATCATATCCGTTAGTTAGTGAATCCTGTGAAATGGTCTGATGTTTTGTTTCCCGGCGTGTCGGCCGCCGCGCCGGCCGCCGCGCGAAGATTCACACCTCCGTACAAGTAGGCTGAAAGCCTCCGAGCTCTGAGGGGCAGCCATCTTGGATCTTGCCCGCCTTGCGTCATTGCTGGTCGTGTTGAGAACACCATGGCTGAAACCTCCGTCGCATGGACATACAAGCCCAACACCTCATAGACTGACCATGGGCCATGAGACAAGAAACAGTTCTGTGGTATTGTCACCACCAGGGGTTCCAAACCAGAATCCAGCAGTACCCCCCAAAGCAGCCAGCGAAGGGTAGAAAAGTAAAACGAAGAGAAAGTCTGGAAAGGAAAGAAGTAGCAGAAAAACTAAAATCATTATGTGAACAGTATAGATGTAAAGGATTGTCTTCGAGCCGATGCTTGAGGATCCATATATATATATATATATATATATATATATATATATATATATACATATATATATCTAATATGTAAATGGCAAATTCTGTGTGTGTGTGTGTGTGTGTGTGTGTGTGTGTGTGTGTGTACGCAATAGACTCAAAAACGGCTCAACCGATTGTCATGAAATTTGGCAGGTACGTCTGTTGTGACCCGAGGATGGTTTTGGGCTAATCTCTAAAAAATAAAACCGTTAAAAAGCTGTTATAACGGTTTCAAAGACATCCTTTTTCCTCTGCTTTTCTTCAAATAGCCGTTGTGACATTGCACAGGTACAGGGCTACTTCTCTAAAATTAGAACCATTATTTGGCAGTTAAAAAACGTTATTTATAACAGTTAAAAACCGTTAAAAACACCAAACCCTATAAAAGAAACTGTTTAAAACCCGATCTTCTTGAAATTTAGCAGGTACGTCTGTTGTGACCCGAGGATGGTTTTTGGCTAATCTCTAAAAAAATAAAACCGTTAAAAAACTTATAACGGTTTCAAAGACATCTTTTTCCTCTGCTTTTCATCAAATGGCCGTTGTGACATTGCACAGGTACAGGGCTACTTCTCGAAAATTAGAACCGTTATTTGGCAGTTAAGAAACATTATTTATAACAGTTAAAAACACCAAACCCTATAAAAACTGTTTAAAACCCGATCTTCTGAGGCTGGCGGCCACGAGAGTTATCGGATCGCCACCAAACTTGACATAAGCCTACAGTAACATCCAGCGGGTAACATAGGGTCATTAGATAGTCATTATGACCATTAAATTTGACCGTTAAAAACCGTTATTTTCAAAATTTAGGCTGTTCTTGATGAAATTCGGTATGCATGTGCAGTGTTAAATGCCGAAAAATGATATACAACTTTTACGAACAGAAATCTAAAATTGACCGTTAAAAAACGTTATTTTATAAATTTAGAGTATTTTGAAGAAATTCGATATACATGTTCAGTTTTGAACGCTAAACAGTGATACACAATTTTCAAGATCCGAAACTTAACATTGACCGTTAAAAACCGTTATTTTCTGAATTTCTAAATTTTCACTATTCTTGATAACATTCCATATGCACGTACAGTTTTAAGCGCTGAACAATGTTATGCAAATTTTACGAACCAAAACTTAACATTGACCGTTAGAAACCGTTATTTTCTAAATTTACACCGCTATTGATAAAATTCGGTATGCGTATGTCCAGTAACGGTAAGTAATTTTGCAACATGGATGGGACAGGGTAGGGGGATGAAAAGGGAGGAATGAGAGGGGCCAGAAAAATGATTGTACAGTGCAAAGCCTGACACACTATTTTTACATTAGACACAGACCCGTTGAAATAAAACTACTTCTGCACAAAGTCTATTCCTACAAAATTAAGGGCAATCAGAAGAATGGGAATGGGAACAGTGAGTGCAGGCGGAAAATCGAGCGAGAAAAGCATCTCGACGTACTAGGGAAGATCCAGAGGAAAGGGGCCAGAGGCAGGCGGAAAACAGTAGAATGTATAAGAGAGAGAGAGAAGAGAGAGAGAGAGAGAGAGAGAGAGAGAGAGAGAGAGAGAGAGAGAGAATGTGTATTTGTGTGGGGGGAGGGGGTGGGAAGATGTTGGGGGGGGGGGGGGGTTGATTGTAAATCAAAACAATTAATACATGTTTGCCGTCACGTGAGTATCGCAAAGAATGTTCATATCCCGGGCAACGCCGGGTGCCCCTGCAAGTATATATATATATATATATATATATATGTGTGTGTGTGTGTGTGTGTGTGTGTGTGTGTGTGTGTGTGTACATATGATTTTATATAATTTTTCATGTATGGCTTTATGGTATAATTTTCGTGTGTGTGTGTGTATGTGTGTGTGTGTGTGTGTGTGTGTGTGTGTGTGTACTCAACACTAACTGTAACTCCTTGGAAATCCTTCTAAAACTTTAACAGGAAAAATATATGTCCCATTGTTCAGTACAGCTCAGAACTGTGGGATTTGGAAAACTTGCTGAATGCTTTGTAAAGCTTGACTTGTGTGTTCTGAACCGTTGTAACGATCCATTTTAACTCCCCGGAGTTTAGAATTAGCACGTGCCAATTTTAACTCCCCGGGTGTTAAAACAAACCACGCCAGAATGACCCCCCCCCCCCCCCCCCCCCCCCCCCCGTGTTACATTAACTCCCCCACCCTAAAACATTCAGTCTTATGTGTTAGTCACGATATGAGAAATAAACATTCAATATACACATATACACCCCCCCTCCCTCCCTCCCTCCCCTTCTCTCTGTCTGTGTGCCTGTCTGTCTCCCTATCTCTCTCTCTCTTTCCCTCTCCCTTTCTCCCTTTCTCCCCCCCCCCCACCCCCATCTCCATCTCTCTCTCTCTCTCTGTCTATCTGGTGGTGTATTTGTCTGTCCGGTTATCTCCGTCTCTGTCTGTGTGTCCCCCCCCCCCCCCCCCCCCCCCTCTCATGTCTGTCTTTTATATAAATCTTACGAAGGATAAAAGGCTTAGGAGATGGGAAGTCACTACCCTCCTTTCATTCTAGCACGGCAACAACCATGAGGAAGAAAATTACAATGCAAATGTGTGTGTGTCCGAGTGTGTTAAACATAAAACGGACTTTATAACTCAGCTGTTTCTCAACTGATTCAATTCAGTTTTGCTTTGAGAAGTGGTGTGACTATGCCAATGTGATTTGAAAGTTAGCGTCCTTTTAGTGGATGACCTGGGCATCCAGCACCCGCTCTGCAGGGCACTGGGCCTTACAGTTCAGTCCTTTTGCAATCGATTTTCGTCAAATCTCTGTAATGCTTGCTATAGCAGAGGCAATCTAACCTGACCAGTTAGCACTTCAGCGGGTGACATGGCCAGCCAGCGCCTAAGATACTAGGCCTTCTAGCTTGACCACATCTGAACCGATTTTATTCGAATTTGCAGCGAAGTTTGGTGTTGCCATTATAACAAATCTTCACAGCAATACAAGTACCTGTTTTTATGACGGGTATTCAGCATCATGTACTCTGTTTTACACCACTAAAAAAAAGTCTGCAAATGTGAATGCGCACGCATGTGTGTGTGTGTGTGTGTGTGTGTGTGTGTGTGTGTGTGTGTGTGTGTGTGCATGCTTGTGTGCATAAGTGTGTGTGTGTGTGTGTGTGTGTGTGTGTGTGTGTGTGTGTGTGTGTTTCGTGCATGCTTGTGTGCATACGTGCATGTGGTCGACGTGCCCAGAATGACCCCCTCCCCTCCCCTCCCCACCCCGTTTTCAAATTATAGAATGAGTGAGAGAAATATGTTTTGAAAGTGGTATTAGCATCGCCTTACAATGCGAATTTCGCCCAGGATAAAAAAAATCTGAAATAATCTGAATAGTGGGGGAGGGGGGGGGGGGGGGGTCCATTCCTGGCATAAGGCCAGAATGGACCCCCTCCCCCCCCCCCCACCCCCTCCCCTTTCTATTTTTTAACTCCCCGGGAGTCAATCTGGATCAACACTTCTTGATCGAAATTAACTCCCGGAGAGTTAGTTTAGGCACGTGCGTATTTCAACCCCCCCCCCCCCCCCCCCCTCCCAGGGGGTAGAGTTAAAATACGCACGTGCCTAAACTTACTCCCGGGGAGTTACTTTCGATCAAGAAATGTTGATCCAGATGACTCCCGGGGAGTGAAAAAATACAAGGGGGGAGTCATTCTGGCCTCATGCCAGGACTGCCCCCCCCCCCCCCCCCCCCCCACACACACACACAACACACACACACTGCAGAGAGACACTTGACACATGACACTTGAAAACTTTACTTGACAAGGATAAAGATCTTAGGCTAACATAAAAGCCTATTAATCCAATCTGTCTTTGATAAACACTAATAATAGTAAACAAAGCTGACTAGAAGCATGCAGAGAGAGAGAGAGAGGGAGGGAGAGAGAGAAGGAGAGAGAGAGAGAGAGGGCGAGAGAATGAGAGAGAGAGAGAGAGAGAGAGAGGGTAAAAGAAAGAAAGAAAAACAGACAGACAGACAGACAGAGAGAGGGGGAGTGGGGGGAGACACTAGAGACAGAGACACTGAGATAGATAAACAAACAAACAGACAGACAGAGAGACAAGCAAAGAGACAGGGAGAGAGATTAAGAGAGAGACAAACAGACAGACAAGCAAAAAGGCAGACAGACAAGCAAGGAGAGTGAGAGAGTGAGCGAGAGACTGAAAGAAAGTTGGGGGGGGGGGGGGGGGGAGAGACAGAGAGGGAGACAGACAGACAGACAGAGAGAGGGGGAGGGAGGGGGATGTATATTAAATGTTTATTTCTCATATCGTGACTGACACATAAAACTGAATGTTTTGGGGTGGGGGAGTTAATCTAAAACAGGGGGCAGTCATTCTGGCGTGGTTTGTTTTAACTCCCGAGGAGTTAAAATTGGCACGTGCTAATTCTGACTCCCGGGGAGTTAAAAGTGGAGGGAGTTCAAATGGATCGTTACACCGTTTCCATAGTACAGAATGATGTTTGCAAAACGACTTTCTTTATGGTGAAACCAATAGCGAGTTCAGTGCAGCTGACTCTGTTAGTGAAAGCGTTATGTTTTTTATGGTGAAACCAATAGCGTGTTCAGTGCAGCTAACTCTGTTAGTGAAAGCGTTATGTTTTTATGGTGAAACCAATAGCGTGTTCAGTGCAGCTAACTCTGTTAGTGAAAGCATTATGTTTTTATGGTGAAACCAGTAGCGAGTTCAGTGCAGCTAACTCTGTTAGTGAAAGCGTTATGTTTTTATGGTGGAACCGATACTCAGTTCATTGGAATTAACTCTGTTATTGGGTGCCTTAATTACTAATTAACGCCACTTAGTAGGGGGGAAAGCAAACTCGTGAGTGAAGAATATATAGAACACTTATTTTTGTCTTTATGCCAGGGGTCAAACAAAATGGCCAATGTATAGATATGGGCCTATTTGGATGAAGAGGTAACGTTCAGTTGTTTATTTGGGCAAAAATTTATTGACTGCGACAGTCCGGACTCGACTGCCATGAAAGATCAGAGAACAATTTCAATCATACAGTTCGGTGTAATACATATGATACCCTGTCGATCCATACTTATCTCTAGATTGAAATTCATCTTTCAAAGTATTTTATAAACATGTGGAGTGTTGGAAATATCCATTTATTATTTCAGGGTTAGTTTGTACATGTTACTATTTATTGCATCCCTTGTGGGGAAAAAAATCAACTGTAAACAAAAAAATCAACATTTGTGTTAGTATGTCCAGCTTTTCTAAATATCAAAAAAAAAAAAAAAAAAAATGGTGTGTGTGTGTGTGTGTGTGTGTGTGTGTGTGTGTGTGTGTGTGTGTGTGTGAATTCTGTTCTCGCATGTTGATGACTTCAGGTAATGGGGACATACTTCGATTGTTTTTTCTTCTGTTTGTACACGTTGATGTCTTCAGAGAACGGGAACATGCTAGCATGGTTCTGTATTAGGCTTGCAAAAAGTTTAAAATTAAGGGCACTCTTTGTTCATCGCAGACTTTCAGCTGCACATGTAAGCATATCATCTTTTCTGTACGTACCTTTAAAATGTTTCTCACATATCCCTTCATTAGGAGTTGTGGTATGAATCTCTCTCTCTCTCTCTCTCTCTCTCTCTCTCTCTCTCTCTCTCTCCTTCACCCCCGCCCCTCCACACTCCATGCCCCCCCCCCCCTTCCCTCCACCCCTTTTGTTTCTGTGGAAGTCAGATTTTTTTTTTTTTTTAAATGACGAAACAACTTGCTTAGAGTGCTTCACTACTTCCATATCTCTGTCTCTGTATTTTTGTCTCTCTCAGTCGAACCCCCTCCTCCCCTCCTCAAACCCTGGCACTGTCAAGATTAGATTCTTGTTATGAAATAACTTGATAGGCTGGGCTTCTACGTGTGTTTGCCTCTCTCTCTCTCTCTCTCTGTCTCTCTCTCTCTCTCTCTCTCTCTCTCTCTCTCTTTCAGTGCCCCTAGCTCCCTCCGCCCTTCTCTCACCTGTTCTCCCCCCCCCCCCCCCCGCCCCCCTCCTCTTCTTATGTCAGAATGTCAGATTCGTTTTCTGATAAACTAGAAATAATGGTATTTTGCGGGCGCGCGCGCACGCACACATCCTTGCACGCGCGCACGCACGCACGCACTCACACACACACACACACACACGCACGCACGCACGCACGCACGCACGCACACACACATACACACACGCACACACACACTGCGAATGCTTTATCGTATCTCCTTTCCAATCCCATCCTTCAGAATTTATTTCTTGGTTCCCAGGTTGTTACTGCAAAAACATCATAGTTTTCATACTCTTGGCACTTACCGTGGTGTAGACTCCATAACCACGTCCCGTTCCCAAGCCACATAGTTTCCACGTGCGCAGTTAGCGCAAGAAAGCAAGAAAATAAAAAATAAATTTAAAAAAAGCAAGAAAGGCAGTTGAGCTCTTGATCTACAGAATATGTACAGCCCCGTCTGTGTCAGCTAAACCAGTGATACCCCTAAGGTGAAGACTTGTAACTATGCTGTGCTGACAACCTTAGACATGTCGTTTGATTTCTCTCTCTCTCTCCTCTCTCTCTCTCTCTCTCTCTCTCTCTCTCTCTCTCTCTCTCTCTCTCTCTCTCAGAATTAAAAGAAGAAAAAAAAGTCAACAAAAGTTTAAATGGAAAATGTGGGGTGGTGCCACAAACAAATCCTTAAAAAGTCTATATGGGCAAATTAACACGGTGCATAGGGCAGCTCATGTCCACTCTGATCAGTGTTTGCGGCGGTATCACTGCTCCCCCTGTCGCGTGGTAAACAAAAAAGCTGGCATGTTATGAATTGTTTCACAAGAAAGAAAGAAAAAAAAAGTCATGGTGTCAAGGCTTTGTAGAGCAAAAGCTAGTGAAAAGACCCACAGGGTCGAAAAATATTGGACGTCAATGAAGAAAGGTTAAAAAAAAAAAAAAAAGACGAAGAAAACCCAACAACAACAGCAGCAGCAGCAGCAGCAACAACAACAACAACAACAACAACAACAACAACAACAACAACAACAACAACAACAACGTAAGAGAGGGCACAGTCATTTGGGGGAGAATCAAAAGAGATGATCTGCACAAAAGTTTCATAAGTTGATGAATCCAACATGTATGAGCCACCAGTGAATGGGGAGAAAGTGATAGAGTGGGGATGCACTTTAGGTAACATTGACGATCTTCATCATGCTCCTGCCAGCAACAGGGCCGCATCCGCTTAAATATATACAATTGTTGTGTTCATCAAACATGAAAGTAAACAACAACAACAACAACAAAAAAGAAGAAGAAAAGCTGTTTAAAAATATTTAAATTCTGTAATTATGCTTCGGGATAGCAAGACTATGATTGTATGACAACTGTGTCCAGTGAACCGGAAATGGCAAGTCAGCTGCAGGGCTTTGATGACAACCGTACAATATCTTGAGGTCTTTGAAGTTCAGACGTAATGTATACAGCCCTGCCCAACCACGGAGCCCGTATACAGAGCTGTGGTAAGCTGAACACAGAACTATGTATATGTATATATGTATATATATATATATATATATATATATATAAACATATTGAAATACATTGACTACACATCAACACCAAGTCAATTCTGAACCGAAAAGGCCGATCTAAAACAGGAGTCTGTCCTAGTCATGTAAATCACATCAATCGGAAAATATTGCTATCCTTAAAGAGAGAGAGAGAGAGAGAGAGAGAGAGAGAGAGAGAGAGAGAGAGAGAGATTTGTCATCATTTGAGCCAGGTGAAAGTTTTTAAATGAACAGAAAGTTTGCTGTGCCCAGTTGCGTTGGTTTTTTATTAGGTTCTTTGAGGCTATGAAACTATTTCAAAAAAAAAAAAAAAAAAAAGAAGATGAAAGAAAGAATGAAGTGTCTTTAGCGGCAGTCTGGGCACAAGGCCTGATTTGGATCTGCCATAAAAACAAACA
>CM065729.1:66655701-66710701 GCA_033310375.1 Conus canariensis
CTGTGTAAAGATGTTGATCTGCCCAACCGGGCATGTTAGAGTTCATTTGAGAAGTATAGTCTTCTGTTTAGTTGAGAACCAGACTTCTAGATTTCTTCGTTATTGTTATATAGTCGATTAAAACAACTAACCTTACTTTAAACTGGTGGGTTTATTGTTAGTTTACTTGGAACTTGAGAAATGAGCCTGTACAACGTCTTGGCCTGCACGTTTGTTGGATCATTTAACGTCTAAAACGACCTCATTTAAAGCTTTTTGACAAACCGCTCTTCCTCGAGCAATTGCTTCTAACATTCATCTGAAAACCTTTCATCTTCTGATCCATGTTGAGGCTTCTTTTCTAAATCAAAATTTTTATTTAAATCAAAAAATAAAAAGTTAATCAGAATCAATATCAACGGTCTTTTTGTGCTTGGACTCATAAACTAAAGTATAAACGCCCTTTGGGGTTGTTAATGTGAGCTGTTTAGAACAGAGTTTAATGTTTCGTTTACTTTTTTTAAACATTCCTTTTTTATCTGGTCGGTGTCTGGTTGTTGAGAAAAAGTTGCCCTTGCCTTTCTTTGAAGATCAAACTTTTGTCTTTTGTAGTCCTCAAAATCAGCCTGTAGGCGACTAAATTCTTCATCCGTGATGTTCGAGTCAGCAAGTGCTTTATTTATTGTCAGTTTGAAGGAACTAAGTTTAGCTGTTATTAGTTGAACCATAGCTGTGTGCTTTTGGAGTTTAGCTTTTATTTTTTTGCTGACAGTACTTACAGCCAATGAACACAGGCCAAGAGTTAAAGACACACCACCTAGAGGTATAGCTACCGGTGCACCTACGCCTGTTGCTAAGAGACCTACACTTGTTCCTGCTGTTAAAGCACTAACCGCCGATGCTCCAGTATTAACATATGTAACAGCATTAAAGACAGCAGAATACCTTCGTTTGGTTTTGCTGTATTTTGAAAGGTCCTGCTCTAGTTTTTGTTGCATTTGTGTAATGTTTGTTAATCTGAAAGTTTTTATGTCTACAGCAACAGAGTTCTCTTCTTTGGGCACTTTTGGATAAGTCGTAACAGACATGCTTTTTTAAAATAAAAATAATTTAGTATTGGATATCTTTTAATCTGTTATCTTGAATATTCAGCTGCGCATCATATATTAAAAACAAATGTACATTAAGTGGTTTATCACTCTCTTTTTCTTTATCAATTTGAATGTTTATTACGTCTTTAACTGTTCTCCCACTCCCATGCAACTGATTATCTTCTGTTGACCTTAGGTCAATCCATAAACCGTATTTCGTTGTTAAATATTCATCAAGTCTAACACTGTGAAGGTGTAGATCTTTAGACACAAGGTCTACTGTTGGATTTCTACACCTCCCACCTCCAAACAATTTTCTTATTTCATCAAAATGATGATAAGGTTTAAGCCCGCTACCGTAGACTTGGTTAGGACTACCCTCAATTGAACATTGTACTTTTGTTATTTTAGGATTAATAAATTTTTCACTTTGTCTTTTGAATGGTTCTTCATCTTCACACAGCAATAAAATACCTTTAAGGGATCTTGCTGTGGCACTAAAACTAAAATTCCATATAGTGTCTGCCCTGCTTTTAGGATATTTAGTATGATGAATCACTCTTTCGTAATATATTGCTAATTTTGACTGATATTGTTGCTCAATCAGCCTTGCTAAGTTAGGGTTGCTAACAATGTCAAACTCTAACGAGATGTCGAAAATGCTGTACTTGGAATCAGTGTCTGTCGATCTAATGACACGTTTGTATTCATTAAAAGTTAGTTCATATGACAATCTGTCTTTTAATGCTCCTTGAAAGTATGGCGCATGCGCTTTTAACAACTCAAAATCTAAGGGTATGGAAAAGCGATTTCCATAAGCAAAACTTACAGCTTCATACTTGTTACCGTCTTTAGCATCTTCGGCGTCTATTCTGTGTTTTAGTGCTTCGTTATTTTCGATTCCTTGAAACGCAAGATCGGCCCTTTCATTATCGGTTAGCCATAGATCACAATAGATTAAAAATATGTCTGCATTGTGTAAAGAAAATATTTCTTGCCCCTCAAGTTTTATAGAAATTTTCTTAACGATTGCCCGTCCCAAATTCTGTACAACTGTCCTGTTTTCGTCTGTTGCTGATTCGAGTTCTATTTTGAAAGTAAGCCGTGCAGATCCCGGCACAATCACTTCATCTGCTCCTAGATCTGGAAATTTAACAGTAAGAATTTGATCTGAATCAATAGTAGATGGATTATTTGGAACAATAATATTCTGTTTATTTCCCTTCACGCCAAAGGGCTCTTTCAGTCTTCTATGCGGGTCAAGAATCGAGCCATATGCTTGTGACATTTTTTTTATAAAACAAAATAAAAAGTTAATTATTTAAAAACATGGCAGAAGAAGATTATGATGTTTTTGATCCTGGAGACGACATGAGTGAAATGACGCCTTTGACACATCCATTACAATCATTGCGGCGTGAATTAACAGAAAGTAAGGTCAAATCATTTTATCAAAGTTTAGGCCAAGAACCTCCCGAATTTATAGACCCTAATGATTTTGAAACAAAAGATGACCATTTGTTTGTGAAAAACGAGCAAGGACAACTTGTTCAGCTTACAACTAAACCAGACCCATCAAAGTTTTTAGCAAAGACTACAATTAGACAAAGGCTCAGTGTGAGCGATCAAAATCGCCTTGGCATTGCTAAACCGCGAAGATTAGACAGTGAGGCAGTTGCTAAACTTCAAAACACACTACAAGAACTCCCAACAGATAACCAAATACAAAACATACCCCTTAAAGATTTAAGCCCAACAGCAGACGAAATAATAGAAACCAGTTTTTCAGAAGAAACAGTATTAAAAACTATGCACGATCCGCCGCTACCTATGAGAGAAATAACGGCCCTTGATCATGCTTTGAAAAGCATCAGAGGCGAATTAACAAACAATTTAGCAAAACTGGGTGAACTAGATGAGCATATAAAAAGAGAAAAAGAAAAACTAGTTGAGGCTGATGACCACAACTTAGGACCTGGTGTTAAAGAAAGAATAACACAAAGACTAAAAGATCTTGAACAAGAGAGATCAGCAAGACTAGAAGTGTTGTCTAATAACCGAGAACAATTACGAACTCAAGTGAGCAGAATAAGAGAAACTATCCAAAGAATTTTATATGAAGACACAACGTTAGCAGAACGAATAAAAACACTGTTTAGAGAGCAAGGTGTCACATTAGCAAGTGTTATAACAGCCTTAGGATTTGCAATAAGTACACTGGTGTTGGCTATTACAGGCGGCGTGTGGGGGGAGCAGTGCCACCAGGCCCGCCATCAGATAAATCATGGGTAAAAAAACAACTCGATCACCTTGCAAACTTACTAAAAAAATTAGCCAGTAAGGCAATAGATTCTTTGCCTGGTATAATAGGAGGGATCGTTAGCTGGCTTTTGTCTGCCGCAAGTAAAGTAGTTGGCTTTATGGCTGAGCACTTATGGGCATTAGTTGTCTTAATAGTTGGGTTACTTTATAGTAAGATAAAGACCAAGTAATCCTAGGGCAGTTAATCCAATAACAAGTGCCGTCTTTTCATATTCATGGTCATCACGCGCGTCTTCAATGGCCTTTGGGCTTTGGGCCGCGGGGATTGGATGGGGTTTTGAGGGGGCTTGTTTGTTTATTGTTTGTACTGGCTCAGAATTTATGTCGTTTTTTCCCGACCTTCTCTTCTTTACCAGCCACAAGGATTTCATTGTTGTAGTTTATTATTGTTCCTACCTGGAGCCTGAGGTCAGAAGGCAGCATGTATAAACCAGTGCCGACAGCAAAGTCTACTTTCGATCTTGCGTATTGCAAAACATTTTGGTACCTTTTAATACTTGAAGGTAAATCAACTGCAGAATTAATAGAATCCTCTAAATTTGCTAAATACTGTTTTTGGGCGTCAAAGCCAGTAGAAGGATCAACTATGTTTGATCTCGTTTGTGCTTGCGAACCTAGCAAACACCAAACATAAGTACGAATAGAGTCGTTTATTCGTTCTATTCCTGCTTTTGTTAGGCCCTTAGAAGTATCCAAAATAAATGTTGTCCATGCTGTTTTATGCTCTTGCTCTATGGACCCGAGGTGAACAGTTGTGCCTGAAGAGAAAGATGTGTAAGGAGGATTCCAATCATAGTTATACTTTCTGTGCACGCCCCAATAATAAAGGGTTCCTAAACCATGATTAAGATCCAACTTTTGTCTAAAGTCTGTCTTTGGGTCAATATCAAATTCGTTACAGATCCTTTCAAAAGCCTTGTAATCTATTCTGTTGCTGAATGGATTAAACGTTTTGTCATTTGGTAATGGCACTTGCAGTTCAGATAAAATACGTCTGAAGGTGTAATAAAAATGAAATCTATACACTGACCTCACCAAAGGATCAGGATGATTTAAATGATCAGCATACGACACTCCACACCCAGTTGATGCGCAAAACACAGCAAAGTTTAACTGGTTCTGATAAAACTGCATCGGATGACTGAACCACACTTTCGGGATGTAGTCGTTTTTAATAGGAGGGTTAAGATATCTGTTTAATGGAGTACTAACCTTTACTTGAAAGGCGTCAGACTGAGTCACAGAAATGTCAAGAGTATCAGTTGTTATATCTTTAGGACTGTAGTGCGGCCCAACAGAATATTTTGCATTAGTATATTTGAATGCACTCATTTTTAAATTTGTTTTAAAAATGTTTGTAACAATAACAACTCAAGACAGTCCTTCGTTTTTAGAGTATGCTATTGATAATGAATGCGGAACCCGAAGGGTTGCACTCCATGAAATTTTTTACAAAGTCGTATGGTTTAATATAAGTGAATCCAAGGAAAATAATAAGATTACAAAATCTGATAATAGAGGAAACGTAATTAGCCAGTTAACCATACCTGATGGTTATTACGGGTTTTGCTCACTAAAAGAAGCAATGAGTAACTTCAACATTACTCTCAAACTTAACAATGCAAATTTGAAAATAATGTTGACATTCGAACCTGAAAAAGAAGTAGTCCATTACCTTTTTGATGTAGAGCTAGCTAAAATGTTAGGCTTTACAACTAACAATCAATACTTTCATAGTTTTAGAGTTACATCAGACAAAACTACTTATGAGGGAGAATATCCACTCGATCTTGCCTTATATCCATTACTCTATGTACATTTGGATGAGCTGAGCACTGATGAAAACTTATATGATGGAAGGCCCTCAACTGTTTTAAGAGCTCTTCCATCAGGGAAAGCTGCATATTGCGATTATGAAATTATACGATTCCCTAATTTACAGTTTAAAAGATTAGCTTGTGGGAGGGTCGGATCGTTTAATATAAAGATCACAGATAAAACAGGGAAAGTCGTAAAATGTGATAACCTGCACATTGTTTTAGAAATAAAATAATACGTTGTTTTAAAAAATGTCACGTGGACCAGAAGAATCGGGAGTTACATTAGCGCCTGAGAGGTGTGTAACTTTAGAATTAAAAGACCTTGCAGACGTTGAGGACTTTGAACAAAACGGTGAGATAGGCACTTTGTATGGTTTTGAGTACACTAAAGATGGTTATTATAAGCGCAAAGAGGTTGACGACAACAAAAGGTTTCCTAAACTAGAACAACTACGCAATGTAGAAGCAAATAATGCGGGTCAGTATGAATATAAAATAGTTCGAAAAACTGACAACAAATGGCACTTAGAACCATATTTAGAATGGGACATAAAATTTGAATTCTTAAGCCCATTTACATTTTTTGACCGTCAAAAAAGTTTCAGAAAAGCATTGAACTCTGGCCCTTTACATGTAAGTCTTATGCCAGAGGACAACAGTCGAAAAGAGATCGAAATAAAGAAGTTTGGGAGCAAACAGTACATCCTCCACAGAAGAGAATCAGTTTTGAAGGAAGCTACTACAAAAGTACAGTTCTTTCCACGCACGTTATTAGGAGACACGTTCACAATGATATTTGAAATTTCTGTCTTAAAAGATGTGGGGAGGAATGGAGCTGTGGGTGTCAGTGACAACCTTATGGAAGGAATTCTTATTAGCTGGCAAAACTTAGACGTTGACAATCTTAAAGTTACTGTTGTGGTTCGTCACGATGGTGAAAATTTTAAGGTCGTAACAACAAGCAACAAAATCAATGTTAGTCTTAATAGAAACAATCTGACAAAACTGAGTTGGATTAATCTGACACATTTAGACCTTATAAGATTTTATTGTACTGATCAAATTTTGACGGATAGTATGATAACAACACTAACTGGTGTAAATTAAATTCTGTTATAAAACTATGGAGCAAACGACTTTGGTGTCAATGCCGATGTTAAACTTTATGATAAAAACCCCTCATTGTTCATTAATTTGTGGACAGACTGGTTGTGGAAAAACAATATTTGTCCTCGACCTATTACAAACAGTTTATCGTTATAATTTTGATCATATTGTAATTTTCTGTCCAACACTCAAATGGAACAAAGCATATCACGACAGAAGGTTTATATGGACGGATGATGAAATCTATTTAGTTGATCCTAGCAATAAACTTAGCGAGTGCTTAGAACACTTTTATAGACAGTTTGAAGGAACTCAGACACTATTTATTATAGATGACTGTTCAGCAGAAAGAGACATAGTTAAAAAGAGAAACACTTTATCAAAACTGGCTTTCAGTGGAAGACATGCTGGGATAAGTGTGTGGATTTTATGTCAAAAATATAACTCAGTTTTAAAAGACTTTAGAGAACAATTAAAGACTGTAGTTTTATTTCACATGAAAGATAGAGACGCATTTGATGAATGTATGCGTGAAAATGATGTTATTGAAAACGATCAAGAAAAACGAAGGATTAAGCAAAAACTTAAGTCTCAAAAGTTTTCTAAATTAGTGTTAAAAACAGACAATCCTACACATTATGTATGTTTGTAAAGTGTTTACTATTAGAGAACTATAAAATAGGCATTCTGGGTAAGCCGCCGGAGCAACAGCGAAACCGGCTTTAGCCGGTTGGAGCTGGCGGAGGTGGGTGAGCCAGAATGCCTATTTTATAGTTTCTCTCTGCCTCTTTTTCTGTGTGTGTGTGTGTGTGTGTGTGTGTGTGTGTGTGTGTCTGTCTGTCTGTCTGTCTGTCTGTCTGTCTCTCTCTCTCTCTCTCTCCTCTCTCTCTCTCTCTCTCTCTGTTCCGAAGGAACCATCGCGGCTGAAATTCCTAGCTTAAATAATTCGCCACATGTGACAGGAATCAAATCCGTTTTCGCTCCGTCATGACGGTTCCCACTCGCAGCGTTTGGAGTGCCAAAAGACGAAACCAGAACGACACTCGGTTTTGTTTTAATTTGGTGCTAGATCTCAGTGATGGAAGTCCTGCAGGTGGCGGGCGCTGTATGCAGTCGGATCCTTTCCATTCTTTTCATGGAAGTATTCACACGAACTCTTGCTTTCTCCTCGTCACCATCAATGTGTTCTGAATTCACTCTGCTAAACTCACTGCCTAATTCTGCATGCCAGTGCTTGGTTGCTTCGGCTGCGTTCACTCAGTAGTAACAGTTATGAATCAGGATACGAGATATTACAGGTAGACGAATTTGGGGTAAACAGGTCTGTTGCACAATGGAAGGTGGACGTTCAAAAGGCAGAGCGATGAACTCTTGGCTAGAGAAGGCTGATGTCGTGAAGTGATGGTCTGCTTAGGATTGTTGCCCATTACTGAGAGCAAAGAGTTGTGGAGATGCCGCCATGCCAAAAGCCATCAGCGTGATGATGGTGGTGGACGTTCGGAAGAAGAAAATGAATTGTCCGCGGTTAAGTGTCATTGGAACAGAGGCCCACTTACGGCCACGGCACCCTGAAAACGATGCTGATGAACGCCGGTATCGGATTCCCGTTGGTTGCCGTGCCAGCTGTCTCCAGAAAGAGGGTATAATAGACCCTTCGACCCCCCCCCCCCCCCCCCCCCTTCTTCTGTGCACCTCTCTCTCTCTCTCTCTCTCTCTCTGTGTGCCCACAACAGCGTCCTCTTCCTGTGCATCTGTGCGTTCTCATTTTAGTTTCAAAGGGAGGTGACTGTAGGCGAAATTGCAACAAACTTCAAAGAAAAATTACCGTACCGCCGAACGAAAGAGACGAACAAATGACATCCATTTGGCGCCCAATGTGAGGAGATCACAGCCGTTTTGCGCCTCATTTGAGGAGATAAATGACCGTTCATTCCTCGTTTTCCTTGCCTTCAATGTTGTTTGTCTTGCCTGAAGGAGACCAAAGAGGTCGAAACGCGCTTTTTTTTTTTCTTGTCATTTGTTCGTCTCTTTCGTTCGGCAGTACAGTTATTGTTCTTTGAAGTTTGTCTTCGTTTTCTTTTTTTTTTTTTTTAAATTTTATTATTTACCTTCAATGCCTGTGTGCTAATGTGTCGCGTCTGTCACTCGCTCCTCCCCCCCCCCCCCCCCCCCTTCCCGTCCGCTTTTTCTCTCTTTCATTCTCTCTCGCTGCCTCCGTTCCCTGCTGACCACCAAAACCACCCCCACCACCCTTCTGCCTCCCATCCGGTCTCTTTCTGGGATCTTTCCCCTCTATCTCTGTCGTTCCCCTTCTCCATCTCTGTCGTTCTCCACCTTCTGTTGTGTCTGCCCCCCTCCCTCTCGCGCTCCTCTTTCCCTTTATGTCCATGTTTACTCTTCGTCTGTGTTTGCCTCTCTCTTCTCTCCCACCCTGTCTCTCCCCGTCCACCTCTTCCCCCCCCCCCCCTCTCTCTTTCCTCACTTTGTTTTGGTGTCCTCCCCCCCCCCCCCCCCACCCGCCCATCTCCACCCCACATTGCTTTTATTGTCACAGCTTTCCCGGTCTGTCGCACTGCACCCCATTGCCTCATTGTATGGGTGTCTTTTTCTCTCCTCCTCCTCCTCCTCCTCCTTTCTCGCCTCTCTCTCTCTCTCTCTCTCTCTCTCTCTCTCTCTCTCTCTCTCCCCCCCCCCTCCTTCCAGTCCCAGCCCCTCACCGTTTTCCCCCTCCTTCCCTCCGAGCGCATGCGCAGACGAGCACAAAGACGTGATCACGTAAGTGCTTCCTGTTGTATGCAAGAGAAGTAATTTCCGTGGTCAAGCTGGCCTGTCGTTCAAATGAGATAATTTAAAAGAAGGGATTCTCATGGCTACGATCTAGCCGATGTCTGACCTAAGCATTAGCCCAGTGCGCTGGTCAGACCTTGGGTATCTTCCTAACATTGGCCGTGCCATTGTTATCATTGTATGTGTGTGTGTGGTGAGTGTACACGTGTGTGTGTGTGTGTATACGTGTGTGTGCATGGGTGTGTGGGCATGAGCCCATGTGTATGTGCGTGCCAGTGTATGAGGTGTGCATGTGTGTGTGTGTGTGTGTGTGTGTGTGTGTACACACGCGCGCGCATGCGTGTCTGTGTGGGGGGGGGGGGGGGGGGGGAGGTGCGCGCATGTGCGTATGTATGTGCGTGTGTGAGATCTGTGGGCTTGTGTGAGCATGCTACATCAGCTTAAAATCGTGCGCAGTGTGGTCTTGAAACTTAGCAGATGTGCTGTAGCATATTGTGGCCTGTCGCACGCAGTGACACCTTGATAAAACTGAAACTGAAACTGTCTCTCAAGTAGTTGCGCACGACCTTCAGGCTTGTTGGCGTTGTTCAAACCACTCAGCTGTTACGACACAAGTGTGAAGTGCAGAGCACCGGCTGGCCATTGAGATAACATTTGGCACTTGTTTGGTATAGCTGCGTAGCGTGGTGGAGAGGATGGGGTGAGAGAGAGAGAGAGAGAGAGAGAGAGAGAGAGAGAGAGAGATGGATGTGTTAGGAGTGCCGTTCTACCTTGAACTAACTGTGGGTTTGCGAATCTAGTCGCGAACTAATGACGAACCTTAGTTTCTCTCTGAATTGAAGCTCACGATGCGCGGTCTAGTTCGATTAGCTAAGAATTGATTCTTTAATTGAAGTTTGAACGATCTTTTCTCAAAGGACGGAACTTAACCTGCTCGCTGGTCTTGACCGAGACACATCGCCAGGCCTTCTAAACTCGGAACTGTTTTCACTTGGCTGTGAATTCGATTTTAGCAGTCTCTTTGTCCGAATTTGAACATATTTCCACAGCCTTGTCAGTTGGAATAATTGGGCCAGTCAACCACAAACTGATTCAGTCACTAAAGAGTGAACACAAACTGATTTCAAGTCTGGGAGAGCTTTCTTATGCCCCCCCCCCCCCCCCCCCCCCCCCCCTTTGTGTGAACTCAGACTTCTTGAGCGGTTTTGTTTGTTTCTTTTTGTTTTTTTGTTGTTGTTTTTCACCACGGACGCAGGATCAGCGAGGTTCGCGAACCTCACTGATCTTGTATCGCGAATCAAAAAATGAAGCTGTTAAGAACAAACACAGGGTCAGCGAAATTGTGAACTTGACGAAGACGGCACACAAAAAAAGTTCGTTCAGTCAAGAAAGGCCTTAAAGAAGACGGCGCACAAAAAGTTCGTTCAGTCAAGAAAGGCCTTAAAGCCCATGTCTCACATACTATGCGAAGTCTTCACACAAGTGCAAGTATTCTCGCTCACTTCCTCTTTCCTCACCTCGTCATTTTGTGATCATGTTGACAAGCTTGCAGAAAAAACCCCCCAGAACAATGCAGATGGACTGGTCATGTGACTTAAACACAGAACTGAGACGAGTTTCACAGAAGCAAGAACTCGCAAGGTGGCTGGCTTTTCCTTGAGGGGAGGGATGTGACAAGCGAGGGAAGTACAGAATCGGGCGCAAGACAAAACTTCACTATGTGACTGCTTTCTGAAGCTCTTCACCAGCTGAAGGGTCAGCGTTTTGTACCAGTCGGAGAACTTTATCACTGTTCGTGCACCATGCACAGGACGTTACAACCGTTGGCCATTTTTCCCTCGCATGCGGGAAAACTGCAAGACAGTCTAGCGAAACTTCCGCCTTTTCCTAGATCCTCCCGCTTCGAGGGTGTGCTATGACATGATGATTTTCGCCAGGCAAGCGAGAATTCTCGGCATCCCGCCTTTACGAAACACTCCTCAGACCTGGCGAGTGGCTAGCTTGTGCTAGTGGCGATGGAAGAGGCCAGGGGAGCAAAGAAACGAGCGCAAGACAAATCTAAGCTAACTACCTTTTATGGCTACGTTTTCACGTTCATCTTTTCGCTGAAGGGTGTTTTGATCGTTTCATGCACCAATCACAGAAGACTACGTCTTTCTAAGCACCAGTCACAAGACATTGTAACTGTGAGCCATTTTTACTCGTATGCAGGACAGCCCCCAAGGTAGTTTAGTCAATTCGCGCCAGTTTCTTGCCCCGCACGCCACCAGGGTGTGCTATGTACGCTGACACTCGCCAAGCAAGCGAAAATTCTTGCTGCCTCGCATGTATGGAACACATTTCTTCTGATTCCTTACTTCGACGAGTTGGTCCGTACTGCTGATTTAATGTTTTGTTTAGGCTTTTTGACTTAGTTGCCTTAGTGGAGAGTATTAATAACGATTCTGAGATGCAGAGCATATAACCTTCGCCTACGCTCTGATTGGATCATCACCATTGAAGTGGAAGCGTCTTGCCTGGAAAGCTGAGCTTGTTCACTCCGCAAACTGGGCGACTGCTCGCTTTCCAAGATGGCCACACTTGTAGAGTGTACAAAAGCGAGTGCAAAAGTGACCACTTCTGTGAGAGACTCACTGAATTAGAAGTTGGCTTCAGAGAGAGAGAGAGAGGGGGTATGAAAGCAAAAGATAAACCCGAAGGTGCAAATGGGACCCAGAGAAGTACTCCTCGACTGCCAAACAAACCAGTAGGCAGCAATCCTACACCACCCTTGTGTGTTCACATAGGGTGCAGGCACACACAGGGCATTCCATTAAGACGTCAAGGGACATAATCGCTCCATGGCAGATGCTGTTGTGTAATGGCCACTGGATGTGATGCAACAGAACATCCAAGAGAGCATGTTCCCTTGGGTGTCCCAGTCCTTGTTTCATGACAGCAGCGTCTACCAGCGACAAACGCCGCCGTCAAGCAACTGCCGTGTGCATGCTGCAGCCTCACTCATTGCTGTTCCGCTGACAGGTGAAGACAGCTCAACTCCAGACACGGTCAAGCTTTCGCCATGAGATCTTAGTGCTCTCTGAAGAGAATCCCGGGTCACAGTCTTTCCCGCTGTCAGCAGGACTTTCCTGCGGTCAGTGAGTCTTTCTTCATCGTCACTAGGCCTTTCCCCAGAGTCGACAAAAGGCAGACAAGAAAAAGATGCACTCGAAGGTGTGGGTGGGACCCAGATAAGTAGCGTCCTCAACTGCTGAACAAACCAGCTGGGAACAATCCTGCAACACTCTTGGAAGCCTGCATTGTGTTCACATAGAGTGGAGGTACGCACAGGGCATCCGTTAAGACGTTAAGGGACATAACTGCTCCCTGGTAGATGCCATTGTGTTTATGAGTCACTGGATGTGACACGACAGAACCTCCACGGGAGCGTTGCCATTGGGTGTACCAGCACACATTTTATGTGCGAGAGCCTAACGGCGAAAAACGCCATCGTCAAGCAACTGCTGTGTGCAGTAGGGATACGGAGAGAGGTGGGGCAGGGAGGGTATAGTGGGGGGAGGGAGGAAGGGTACAGAGACAGGGGCAGAGAGATGTGAAAGAGAGAGTGGAAGACATAGACATTTCTGTTATCATTATGATTGTCATCTTTATTATTAATAAATGTTATTATCATTATCTTTTTTTTTTAATCAATACTAACATTTGTACTATTACCATCATTATAAATGTTGTTGTTACCGTCATACCTGTTACAAACTTTGTATTTACTGTTATTGTTAATGTTATTATTATGCATAAGTATATATCTTACATTACAACTTACCATCTTTCCAATTTCCTCTATCATTACTATCATTTTTTTATGATTACGATCATGATTATTACTATAGCTATTAGATATACTTCTTAGATTTTATCTACCTTTCCTATGATCTGTATCCTCCTTCTCCTCTTTGTTCTCCCCCCCCCCCCCCTCTCTTCCACCTACTTCTCCTACCTCTTCCTCTTATCATCATCATCATCATTATTATTATTATTATTATTATTATTACCATTATCATTATTATTATGATTATCATCATCGTTATCAGCATTGCCACTACTAATTGTTATCATTATTGTTACGATTATCACCATCATTATCATCATTGCCACTATTACTGTTACCACTATAATCGTATTGTTCGACTATCCTCTAACCCTCAACTTTCTCCCCTTCTGTCAATATAGTTACTATTATTACTACTACCAGTATTATCATATTATGATTGAAAGTGGTGGTGTGATCCTCTCTTAGATTAAAAAAAAAAGTAAATATCATTATCACTTTTATTATCGTTAGTGAAAGGGCTTGTGTTTCTCTGGTAATTTGTTTCTTTCTTTCATTCGGCGGCATGTAATTTTATGTTGTTTTCAATGTCCACCTTCAATGTCCACCTGCAGTCACCTCACTGTGAAACTTTTACCTAGGCTCCAATAGGTTCGACGCACTTAGCTGTCTTCTGTCTCCCTCACAGGTAGACAGTTTCTCTAGTCGAGTCCTCTGGTCTATGGTTTGTCATTGGCGCACAAGGTTTACAGCATTATGTGCTGGAAACGTAGTCTTCTAGTCTTGACGGTACCTCGCTGTCATTTTCTGAACCCTCAGCAAGACGGGATGATTTCGCTGTCCATGAGAGAGTCCCACTGAACTCAAGTCGAAGGTTGGAGATTTACGTCCTGTTGGCCAGAGACAGGACAAGGTGGACCCACTGACTGAAGTCTGTATTGTTTTTGTAGCACATGTCGTAGGCAGTAGTGTTGTGTCTGGTTCAAGGTGGGGGGCTGTCGTCTGTTGCTGTCTCAGCTCTCGTTCCGTGTGAACTCCGATTCACTTTGTGGTGTTGGTCGGCCGACGGTGAGCGTTGGTTTCTCCTCGCCTCTTTCCCCCCCAAAGGCCTGTCTTCAGGGGCACCAGGCGGCCTCCTTCATGCCCTGGTGGCGATGGTCCTATGCCGCATTAGTCGCCTCAAAGAGGGAACAGGAAGAAAGTCGCTGGAGCACGGCAGGAGTCCCTTCTATGGTCCAAGGCTTACTACGGCCGAGAGGGCAATTTTTCAGCCCAACCCTGTGGGGGGCGCCCACCATGCCCTGCCGTCAAGAGCATGGTTTCCTTGGCCATGGTAATCGCAGTCACGCAGAGCTCCATCGGCGATCGCCCCACATCTGTAGGAGCCGTCCCCCGGCGACACTGATTAGACCCGCCGTCACCCATGAGACTGGAAGGTTCGCTGCACCTCCTGACACTGACCTCTTACCTCAGTGTCCCTCAAAGAAGATCTGCCACGTCTCACTTGGCATTTCCTGCTGTGCCACCTCGCAGGGAACTTGCACATCCGTTTCTAGGACAATGACAGACTGAAGGATTCTGGTTCAGCCAGTGGGATAACTGTTTACGAACACATACACACATCAGCTCAACCTATGGTTGTGAAAATGTAACCAATCAGTCACCGAGTTTGGTTCAGTCAAAGGAATCACAAGTGTACCCTCAATCATGCACAGCAAAAAGTTGGATACCATGTAGTTAATGCACAACATTTCATTCTAATTCATGTTTGAGTCCCCAGCACAATCAGCATTGTGCCAATAGCTCAGGCCTGTCCACAGGCAAAGACCTAACGCTTAAAGTATTTACTCCGACACATGGCCTACAAAGTGCAAACCATCTAATAGGCTGAAGCCTTTTCGAAGGTGTTCGCCCTCGAGGCTCGAGAAGCGTGAACGGTCTTCGAGAGCCGCGTGCAGGGTGATAGTCGGTGGCCTGAGAGCCGACACCTAGCCTCCAAGTGCTCTGCTTTGATCCCACATCTCTCTCGTCCACACTTCTATTTTTTAAGTTCCACAGGAGGACCCTAATGAATAGCCGTTGGTTGAGGTGAGACGCATTCTCCTTCAAGACATTCCAGTTTGATATTTACCTGTCAGTACCCCAGGATATGCGGATATGCAGTTTGCCCTTACATTTCAGCGTCTAACTTGGGGTGCCCACACGTGTGGAATTCGAATTCAAACACTCGAAGAACCCGAGAAAAATAATCCCCGACAGTGGCAAAACTACCCTGAATTTGCCTAAGGGACTGGAGAACGTTCAGTCGACTCGATGGCTACCAGACTAAACAGGTCACTCAGTTAAAGAAGGCTACTCACTGTGTGCGTAGCTTTCGTCGGCAATCCGGCCGACTCCTTCAGCGCACGCAACTGCTGGGTTGAGAACTGGCCTCAGTGCGCACCGCCGTGAACGAACTCACGACAATGCGACTGAACGAGTGAGGAGTACACCACTCATCACTATTGTGTATTTTCATTATCAAATAAAATCTCTTGTCTGTCTTACTCCAAAGTGTCAGAAGTGTGTGTGTGTGTGTGTGTGTGTGTGTGTGTGCGCGCGCGCGCGCGCATGTGCAAGTGCCTCCTCTCTCTCTCTCTCTCTCTCTCTCTCTCTCTCTCTCTGTCTCCCGCCCCCCTCCTCCCCATGTATCTTCTCTTTCTCTCCACCATCCCCTTCCACATATGCCGCTCTCACTTTATGCTCGCGTCATTTAATAGGTCTTCAGGATTTCTGCCCTTTGTATGTCAATGATTATGCCATACAATGTTCTGTCGTCTCGTGGTGGTCACTTGCCGGACAGTAAAACATCTGAGTATAAGCCCACCTACCCCACCCACCCCGACTTTCCCTCCCACAGATCCAGTTGCCACCACCTCCACCCCTGTCTCTCCCTGGTCTCCCTGACCTAGCTATCATTTTTGATAGTCGCGCAGTTAGCCCCATTGAACAGAAGAGTGGTAACAACAGAGTGTGACGGTTGGGCGATGCAGGGAAAACGTGCGTGCGTGCGTGCGTGTGTGTGTGTGTTAAAAGCTGACAGATGAATGTAGATTCATCTCTTAACCCTAATACTGTACTCTCTTCCGGTTGTACAAACTAGTTTTGTATATACATTTTGTCTGCATTGAAAAGCCCCGGCCTGCCATACATACATGATCGGCTGGGCTTTGTAAATCATGAAGTGAACAGGATGGAAGAAGAAATAAAAACATTGAACTTTGCATATACACGCACAGAGTGAGTTTGTGCATGACTGCAAGGACCTCTCTCTCTCTCTCTCTTCCTCCTTCTCCTCCTCCTCCTCCTCCCCCCCTCCTCTTCCTCCTCCTCCTCCTCCTGTTTCTGCTACTCGTCCTCTTCCTTCACCATCTCCTACTCCTCTTCCTCTCTCCTCTGTCTGTCTGTCTGTCTGTCTCTCTCTCTCTCTCTCTCTCTCTCTCTCTCTCTCTCTCTCACTCTGTCAGTCTCCCCCCCCCACTCTTCCTCACACACATTCTCTCTCTCTCTCTCTCTCTCTCCTCTCTCTCTCTCTCTCTCTCTCTGGAACATTTTTGTTTGTTGTTTTGTTTTGGATCTGCGTTCATGTGTGGGTGCATAGGCTTATACATTATGTTTTTTTTTGTTTTAAAATATTCGTCAGCTGTATCCTCTTTTGAAGTGTCAGTATTTCGAGATGTTTTCTGATGCATGCAAAACTAATTTCATTTTGAAAAAGATTGAAATCATACGAATGCTCGCACATATGCACACACATGCACAAAAGCATGCTGTCTATGTCTCTTTGTGCTTATCTCCCTGTCTCTCTTTGACACTCGCTCTCTCTCTCTCTCTCTCTCTCTCTCTCTCTCTCTCTCTCTCTCTCTTTGGTCTCTCCCTTTCGGTCTCCCCCCTCTCTCTCTGTCTGTGAGGAGAGTGTTCTTGCAGTTTTTGTATGTTTTAGGTATATATTCATGTTCTTGTGTGCCTAAGTACTTGTGCTAGTTTGTTACATGTTTTTGTAATCACATATTCATCAACAATATTGCTCTGTTATATAACTGTGTAAGTAATTTCATATGTTTTCTCATCAAGCAAACGTAACTTAACAAAGAAAAAGGCGCGCTTTTGCTCAGTCACTCTTAAACACACACACACACACACACACACACACACACACACAAACGCGCGCGCGCGCGCGCAAACACCCACACTCTCTCTCTCACCACACCACACCTCCCCACACAACACCACACACTCAGAATACACACACACGCATGCGCGCAAACACCCACATGCACACCAACTCTCGCTCTCTGTCTCTCCCTCTCACTCTCAATCACACACACACATACACACAGAGCTTGTTCCAAGGATGTGTTAAGTTATGCGACCCGCCACGTGAATAACATGCGCAGGCACATGCAGCGAAGAAACATCCGACCATGTCACAGAATTCACGTAACAAACGTATAACAGTAGGTTAATCTGACAGTAAAATGGTTTCAGTTAGTCAGTCAGTAACAGAGTGGAGACAGCAGCTGTGGCTGCAACCTTATCTATGACGCAAGAATGTTTTATGGAAGAACAGGGAGGTGCTGTCAACTTGTGTTGAACCGCTTCAATGACGTCAACTCTCCACAGGAGGGGATAAGTCGGTTGAGTCTTGTCCTGTTCTGTCCTTGCAGGTGGCCGGCCTATGACGCCATATTGAGCATTTTGTCGTCATGTCGGCAGGGAACAGAGACAGAGATAAGGAAGAAAATGATTTAAGAAGGGAGAGGGGGATGAAGATGGCGTTGAACATTGACTCGTAAAGCTGTCGAGGCAAAGGAGAGAGACGAGGGGTGGGGGTGGCTGAGTGAATTTCACACACACTTCACTATACATTGCACTGCACTGCACTGCGCTGCGCTACACAACACTACACTACACTACACTACATTACACCATACTACACTACACTGGGTGGTGAAAGATGGGACAATGAATATGACAGGCGGAACACACCAGTAGTATACCGTGTTGTTTTGACCCTTCATAAGGAGCAAGGAGCAGGAAATGACGTCATAATTGATCACTTTCCGCACGAATCACGTAGCCTGATAATCAATTGGTCACGTCCTAGGTGACCCTAATTAATCACGTTCCGCACGGATCACATAGCCTAATAAGCAGTTGGTCACGTCCTAGATGACCCTAATTAATTACGTTCCGCACGGATCACGTAGCCTGATAATCAAATGGTTTACGTCCAAGGGTCAACCCTGATTGGTCAGGTAGCCTGATGATAAATTGGTCACGTCCTTGGGTCATTCGTGACTGAGCAAATGACTGACACTGACCGAGCAATGTGTGTCACGACCACACTTGAGGCCAGTGGACGACTACACGGAAAAAACAGTTTTGTAATCTGGAGTGGGATGTTGAATGTGAAGTGATCTGCAACATTGTGGATTTGATATGTTGTTTTAAAAATGTCACTCAGAAGCGTGATGTGGTGTGAGAAAGTGTGTAACGCTGTCACACGTAAATGTTTAGGGTCCATAATGTGTATGCAAAGACAATCTAAATTGGAATGTGATGTTGGTAATGTTTTTAAATCTCATGAACACGTGTATGCAAAGACAATCTTAATCTGGAGTGTGATGCTGGTAACGTTTTTAAATCAAATGAACACGTCTGAATAATTTTGATAACGTTTTGTTGAAGTAAATTTCATTCATAAACCATACTTGTTTGATTTTTGTATATTGGTCTGAATCAGTACTGTACGTTTGTAAGCGTGAGTGTCAGGTGAATGTGTATGATTGCAATGTGTGTCACGGCCACACTTAAGGCCAGTGGACGACTACACCCCACCCTCTCACTGTACTGACCGTGCATGACCCCGCCACCCATCTTTAGGGACAGAGGAGGTGGAGTCCGCCCTGTGCCATGGAAAAATTAAAAAGGTCACGAATGAAGTAGTTGACTAAATTGAAAATAGTCTTTTATCGATAGTAAGTGGTTACAAATCTAAATGTTCTTTTACACTTTACAGTAGAAGACACGATGGATGTAAGATGGAAACATCCTTTTACGTGCATAATTTCAGGACCGACTGGGGAGTGGCAAAACGGTGTGGGTTACGCAGTTCTTGAAAAATATAACGCAGATGATGATACCACCTCCGCAACATATCATATGGTGCTACGGAGAATGGCAGCGAGGTTATGATCAGTTGAAAGGAGTGACTTTTATAGAAGGTCTACCCAACGAGGATGAATGGCAAAAAGACCAAAATCGTCTCGTGATCATCGATGACTTGATGAACGAAACGGACGAGCGAGTGACTAGAAACTTTACTAAAGGCAGCCATCATAGAAACCTTAGTGTGATGTATATTGTTCAAAAATTATTTGGAAAGAATAAAGAACAACGCACCATTAGCCTTAACAGTCATTACTTGGTAGTCTTTAAAAATCCCAGGAACGCATCACAAATCACTCGCTTAGCTAAACAAATGTACCCCGGAAAACCGAAATACGTACAAGAGGCATTTAAAGACGCTGCCTCAAGAGCGCACGGTTATTTGCTATTTGACCTTCGTCAGGACACACCTGATCACTTACGACTGAGAACCAGTATTTTTCCCCAGGAGTACCAAGTAGCATACATCCAAAAATAAGCATGTCAGCGCCTATTAAAAGAAATCTACCCACGCTCCAGATGTTATGCGGAGCCAGACCTGCTATAATTAAAGCTGTCCTTAAAGGCGTCTCTCCAGATTTGGTCAACGCCCTGAGTGAATGTTCCCTTAACGTCTTAAAAGGGCATGTGAAACTGGCTCGGTCGCAGAAGAAACAACTTTGCAGATATAAACAGAGCCTATGTCACTTGACCAAAAGAGGAATTTCTGTCAAGAAAAGGAAGCAGATATTACAGAAAGGAGGATTTATCGGTGCTTTAATTAAACCGGTGTTGGGAGTTTTAGGAGGGCTGTTGGGATCTAACTTGGGCCTATGAGAAGAAAAAAAAATGGAGCTTACAACAACAAAAAAAGAAAAGATTTTAATAGATCCTCGTATGTTACACTCAATTCGTGACCGTGGTGGACCTGTTCCAGATGCGGTGTCTCACAGTCTTGGGGAAATGGATGACCAAATGCGTGGTATTTTGGATTATAACGACATGAATAAGGAAGACAAGGCTAATATATATCATCAGACACTTTGGAAGTATTTGAAACGCTTCGATCAATTTAAAGAGAAACCTTTGGGTACTGCGGAGTTAAAAAGTGCTTCTCAACCAACGGCAATGGCAGTAGAGCCTGAATCATCGAAGGGAACAATAGAGAAAGATGTGCTGGACAGCGTTCCAAAAACGTTAAAAAAGAAAGCTGAACGTTTAGTGCAACACATTCGACGAAATCACGAACTCAAGTGGAACCCCAGAGGAGAAATCGAATATCAAGGGCAGGTGGTCAAGGATTCCAGTGTAATCGATCTGGTCAACGATGTCCTTAGAAAACAACAAAAATTTGAACCCAAAGGATGGGAAATTTTTGTGGTCGCATTACGTGACTTAAACATTCCGCAGGATCTGATTGGGCATCCCGACCGATGGAGTTTCATTCGCGGTAGTGAGACAGAGCCCAGAGCGGCGTGGAAAGAACAAGGGACACTAACCGCAAAAAAAAAAAAAAAAAAAAAAAAGACAGAAAAAGACGAAAACGATTGCGAGAAAACAGCCCACCCTGGTCACCCTACTGAAGATGGCAAAAAGAAAGCAGCAAACCAACAACCAAACCTTGTCTCAGTCTTATTATAACCTTCGGCGGCCTTGGTCTTTTGCGGGAGTAGATGCTTTGAGGAAATCAACAAAGATAAAAAGATCTATTATAAAAAAAAAAAAAGTGGTTATCCTACCAAGGCGCTTATACTCTACATAAACCTGTGAGGTACAAATTTACTCGACGTCCTATTATTGTTGGGGGAATAGACCATCAATGGCAGGCAGATCTCATTGATGTGAAATCCATTTAAAAAAGATAACGATGGGTTTACCTATCTGTTAACATGCATCGATGTTCTGAGTAAATTTGCGTGGTCATTCCATTAAAAAACAAGACAGGGGAAACTTTAGTAGATGCCTTTAAGGATATATTTGCTAGAGGACGAAAACCTTTAACACTACAAACGGATAAAGGCTCAGAGTTTTTGAACAAATCATTTCAAAAATTTTTAAAAGAACAAAACGTAGGTTTTTTTGTGACCGAAACGAAGACATAAAGGCATCCATCGTTGAGAGATTTAATCACACTTTAAAGGAGAAAATATGGCAATACTTTACAAGGAGAATCACTCTGAGATTCATAGAAACATTGCCCAAACTAGTGTACGCTTACAATCGTTCTTTTCATCAGAGTATTCAACGCACTCCTGCCAGTGTCACAACCAAAAACCAAGAGGATGTATGGCAAACTTTATACAACAACAAACAGTTTAAAACTACGCCCAAACCCGAACTTAAAATTGGGGATCGCATACGCATAAGCAAAAGCAGGAAAGTATTGAAGAAAGGCTATTTACCCTCTTGGACTGAAGAGTTGTTTACAGTGAGTCAAATAAAGAAAATATCACCCATCACTTACAGTCTTAACGACGATCATGGCGAAGACTCGAAAGGAACATTTTACACTCAAGAAATCCAGAAAGTTGGGGGAAAAAAAGAAATATTTCGCATCGAAGCTATATTGAAACAACGAACTCGACCTGATGGGTCTGATGTGTATTTAGTTAAGTGGTACGGATACAACTCGTCATTTAATTCTTGGATTCCGCGTATATCACTGACGCATTACTCTAATTAATGATGATGGAAGATGATCAACTTTCTGAAAACGGCAGTGCTACTCAACGGATAAGCAGGTGGACACTCTGGCAGATTTTTGGCTATAGGGTTCCCTGCGGTGAAATCGTATTTATGTGTCTGATGCTGCTCATCTACGTAGTGGTTTCGGTATCTTTATATAATCTATCTTGAGGTCATGGTAACGACAATCTGTGGGTGGCTCACCTCTGCAGTTGTCTGGGCAACGTTCTCCCCAGTCCGTCTATAAAACGCTAAAACAGATTTTTTCGTCACGCTTTATCAGTATGGGTTTTTATTTGACACTCCCCAGTAACAGTTCTATAAAATATTACCCAGATAATGCCCCGGGTCATTATATCACCAAATTACCCTAAGCCATTGACTTGGACAGCAACTACGAGGTAGGACTATCAGAAATTCAGTTTCGTAATACAGACGTTAATGTCAGAGGCAGAGAGTGCTGGTTTCGCTATGTAACTCCAGAAATTAACGCAGCGAGTGAAGAATATCGGCATCCGACCACCTTGGAAGTGTTTGTGCCCGAAGGGCTTTATGAAAGCAACGATTTTTTTTTATTCACACGCTCAATACTTTGATAACAAAAGAAGTAGGCCTACGACCGAATAAGAAATCGAAATTTAAATTTTACGATAACCACGCCTCCAGAAAAGTCAGCCTAACATTATACGAAAAAGAGGCTGTATTGTCTCTGAGCCCGAGTTTGCAAAGAGTGTTAAGTCTACCATCCTCCAGCATTAAAGGAGCCGGTCATTTTAGCGCCTCTTTTATGATGGACTTGAACGAAAATTTAAAGAGCGTGTACATCTACTGCATAACGACTACCGGATTTAAACAGTTCACTCAGCTGGGAAATAAGCACTTACTTGGAGCTTTCAACAGACCTTCGTCCATCTTCATCAGTGGTGGTATTGCTACTGAGTGAACTGGAGTTCAGTGCACACGACCACGGGTCGAACCCTGGTCATGTCACTGAAAAATTAGGGTTTTGTACACCGATGGCAAGGTGCGTCTGCCCCGGTCCCGGTTGAGTGTGGGGTTGTTAGCGGCAATATGGATAGCCTCCTTCACCCCACGCTGAAAACATCTATTATCACGGTCGAGAACGCTGATGTCATATTCGAACTGATGTTGCTGGGCGTGTAGGTGGGCGCCTACTGGTGATGATTCCCTTTTGTGTTCTGTCAAGCATTTTCGAAGGTTTCTCTCTACATCTACTGCAACTTGGTGAATGCGCATCCGATGGGTGACGTCATGGCTCCTGTTCTTCGAATCGTTCCAACAACCGACAAGAATCGAGAGGTTTTGAGAAACCTCATTACATTCCTCTAAGTCGCTTTAACTTTAACACGGTGGAAATCTTTTTAACCACTCACCAGGGGCAACAGTTTTCATTCGTGAGCGGGAATACCACAGTGACACTTCACTTTCATCGTAGACGTCCCGATAATTAATAAGGATGCTCTCCCCCTATAAACCCAACACTAAAGCCTACGAAAACTATTACTGTACTCAAGTCGGAGATGGACTTCCCGTCTTTGTCGGGGGAAGACACTGGAGATGTAGAGGATTGGGAAGTTTATTATCCGGTATCCCTACCAAAACTATTACTGTACTCGAGTCGGAGATGGACTTCCCGTCTTGTCGGGGGAAGACGCTGGAGATGTAGAGGATTGGGGAGTTTATTATCCGGTATCGGAAGATCTTTGATTCCTCTGTTGAAAAGTGGAGGAAAGGCCTTAATAAAAGAAGGAGCCCAAACGGGATTGTGTGTGGCCCAAGATGTACTGTCCGGTCAAAATATGAAGACATCTTTAAAACAGCGACGTCGACAAGCTGATAAAAGATTATTGGATCAAGCAGTAAACAATATCACCAGAGCAACATCTCCAGGTAGACCCGCCAGTAAGCAAATAAAATTATCGACATCACCCTGGGCCAGTCAAATTAAACGTAGCAACGGAAAGAGAAGGAGGATCAGAAGGGATGAGAGAGACATTTTGGGGTAGATATTATGGCGCTACTTCACCATCACTCATGCAAGATTGTACATACCGGACTTGATTTGTTTTCTGTAGCCCCCACCCAGACAGCGGTAGAAGAAGGGGCTTTCGTAGAATATCATCCATCAGCCACTCTCTCCCCAGGGGCACCCATCGAATTTTACGTGTCAGGGTCTACGACGGATTATTTGGATTTAAACAACACTCATCATCACGTACGGGCTGAACTAGTGACCCGACCGGATGGGAGAAGCCTGGCGGCCCCCAATACGGACATGGCTCCCGTTAATTACTCGTTACACACTTTGTTTTCTAAAGTGGACGTTAGTCTCGTCGACACCTTAATTTCACCTAGCGAAAACACCTACCCATACACGGCCTACATAGAGTCTACACTCAACTACAGCACGGAAGCCAAAAAGAGCCACCTGACAGCTGGGCTGTACTATGGGGACACTACCGGTCATTTTGAAGATTCGCAGGGAAATGACAACAGTGGACTCCGACGTGGACGGGAGCTGACAGCTGACAGTCATGAAGTGGACATGATGGGCCGACTACACACAGATAGCATCAGGAACGTTACATGATCAACGGTGTGAATGTCAAAATCCTACTCATCCCGTCAAAGAGCAACTTCATTTTGATGGCTCACGACCCGGCTATGGGATTTAAATCCGTCATCACTTATGCTTCCTTGTTTGTTCGAAAAGTCAAATTAAACCCGGCTGTTGCTCTGGCGCATGAAAAAGCGTTGGCAAAAGACACGGAAAAGACAGTTTTGTAATCTGGAGTGTGGTGTTGAATGTGAAGTGATCTACAACGTTGTGGATTTGATAGGATGTTTTAAAAATATCACCCAGAAGCGTTGTGGTGTGAGAAAGTGTGTAACGCTGTCACATGTAAAGGTTTGGAGTCCATGTGACATGTTTGGATTCCATAATGTTTGCAAAGACAATCTTAATCTGGAGTGGGAGTTTCAGTCTGTGCTAGAAAAAAGCGAGTTGATTAAAAAAAAAAGTTGAAAAAGTGTGCCTCCAAAGAAAAAAAAAAAAAGAAGAAAGAAAACCACCAAAAAGATGTGAGCAATCAAAAAAAAAAAAAAAATGTACAACTTTTGTTTTTTGCTTTGATTTTTTTTATAATTTGGTGTGTCAGGTTTTGTTTTGTTGTTGTATAAATTAACCTTGTGTTACAGGTATAAAAAAAAAAGGCGGATTTTTTCATACTGACTTCACTATGGAGAACTCTTTGAGCTCTCTGGAACAGAATCTAGGAAGAGTTGGATGCGCGATAGCGGAGGTAAAGACTGATCTGCAGAATTCTGTGTTGGCGCTGTTTGTGGAGGAAGCGTCGATCTTGTTTCAGACTGAAAAAGAAAACGAAAAACAACTAACAACAACAAATGCGGAGCTTGTCTGGAAACGAGTGTTTGAGACTCTGAACGCCGAGAAACTTCTCCTTCGGTGGTTGGGAGCGTTACATTCGAGCAAAAACATACCTCAGCACCTTTCTTGGTGGTTGAAGAGGGCGTCAACTTGGGACCATACCAAAACGCCCGTGTTTTGGCACAAAGTTCTCGAGCGCGTGATGGCTGTTTGTGATTGAATGATATTTTTTTTCTTTCGTTTTGTTTGTGCCTAAAAAATATCAACAACTTTTTTAATACGCGTGTGATTTGCATGAACTATTTCTTTTTTTATGCTTGATTGAACTCTTGGATGATTATAGGTTGAAGTTTTCTTTCGTTTTGATGATAGATAATAATTGTTGTTTGCGCCTTAAAATAAAAAGGTTTGTTGAGTTTTTTAAATGCGTATGTGTGTGCGTGAATCAAGTATTGGCTTTATATATACATTTTGTGAATGATTAAATGAATCTGTAAAGTTGTTATACGTCAAGTTTTTGTTTGATAAATAACGATAATTGTTTTGTTTTGTTTTTCGCCGCCTAAAAGTCTGTTTTATTAATGATGCACGTAGTGTACCTGTATCTTTTTTTTTTTTTCTATACGTAGGGTGTGGGCTAACTATTTACAGTTTATTATACCGAAATGGAGAGAGAGAGAGCGAGAGAGAGACAGAGAGAGAGAGAGAGGTCTTTGTCACTTATAAATATGTGTACCAGCTCCAATCCAACAACATTAATATGAATGACTGTTTGATATTGAATTATTAAGAGAAACAATGTGTGTGAGAGAGAGATAGATACCTCGTACTATTTTTTTTTCCATTTACGTGGATTAACCGTTTACAATTCGTTCTTATGAAGTAATATGACGCTAAACTCGTGTAATAAACAACAGAAAAAGAAGGTTTTGTTGTTGTTTTTTTTTACCTTGTTTTCATTCGTTTGCGTGGTAACACGAGAGAGTGTTGTTTTTCTGCCTCATCTCTCTTTTCTTTTCACGTGCGAGCGTCAGTGTGAGAGACACGGATATTTGTTATGTGTATTGTTTTGTGTGTGTGTGTGTGTGTGTGTGTGTGTGTGTTTTACATACACGGGCAATCACTCTCATACAAAAGCAAGCATTCGCACGCCTATGAGCAACCAACGTTCTCATACACACCCAAACAAACAAACACCAACAATCCAACACATAACGAAAACGCGCTTGAGATTAACGCGACCTTGAATACGTCTTTACCGGGGGTAAGACCCGTGCGACGTGTCACGTGATTGCTGAGAGAGTTGGAGGACAAAGCCCACCACGTCATGCTGACCGAATTAGCTAAAGTGCGTGAAGGTCGTTCAGACTTAGAAAGAGAAATTATGATGCGAATAAAGACAGTTTTTCTTTTTGAATTTGAATATTTCATTATTGTTTTTTTTATGAACAAATTTTTGTCTAGTGTTTACTCGTAAAATTTGGGGGGGGGGGGGGGGGGGGGGGGGGGGGGGGGGGGGGAACCGATAAAACGCTTAAAGTAAAATGAATAAGATTATTTTATTAAACTGATCGAAATGGACGCCTCGTCTTCAACATAAATAATTATACCACATCACGTAGACGCAGTTGAGGTTGCAGTACGCTCGGGCGCATTCTGTTCCTCCGAGCAAACTGACAAACATAACACGTGGTTTTGTTGTTACGTACCAACACTTCTGGGTTATTACTTTTCTCTTCAAGCTAATCTGAAACGCGCATAGAAAGAAAAATCCATACGGATAATCAGGCCATACACGGCGCCGGTGTGCCATCGAAAACCAATTCAAAGGTAATTTTAAGGTCCATAGACATGATTGTTTTTGTACTCCCAGTTCTTATAGAACAGGATAAAAGCTGTGTGTCTATCTGAGTGTCCGTCCGTGGTCAAAATGTGTTCCACTCGCTCCAGACAAAACTACTGGGTCGATCTTTCTGAAAATTTGTAGGTATGTTCATTATGGGTCACGCATGATGCCTGATGTTTTATTTTACCGTTATAGCCATTACTAGCGGCTATAACGACGGCCCATAACGGTCTTTCTTCTGTATGGAAGATCTCAGGTATGTTCATTATGGGTCACGGATGATGCCCGATGTTTTATTTTACCGTTACAGCCGTTACTAACGGCCCATAATGGTTTTTCTTCTTTATGGAATATCTCAGAAAGTACTTGGCCGATCTTTTTGAAAATTTGTAGGTAAGTTCGTTATGGGTCACGGATGATGCCCGATGTTTGTTTTTTTTTTTTTTAATTTTACCTTTATAGGCTATAACGGCCCATAACGGTTTTCTTCTTTATAGAAAATCTCAGAACTGGGAGTACAAAAAGCTTTGGAGGTTAAAAAAAAAGAACAGTACGCATTCAACGATTCGGTCCACTAATAGTTTTAACACATCGTGTGGGTCAGCGACAGACAAGAAAAAATGACTATGGCTGAGCGGCGCTGACGTCGCTCGACCGATAAACGTAGAAGGAAGTGGTCATTCGAGTAGGTATAATAACCGACCCGATCTTTTTCTCAGTCAACCAAGGAAGTTACTACGACGCAGGTTGAGGTTGATTTTAAAGCGTTTGCTTTGCCTCTCAAAAATGGCGATAAGACGGTCGTTCCTGTCCGGTCTCCCCTGATCCTCCCAGCGGATGTTAGACATGCGTTCATGCTTGCCCTCGAAAGAATGAGAGCGAATGGCGCTCCAGTTGGCGGCGTAAATCTGCCGGTTTTCGGGAGCAATATCATCTTGGTTGAAATCCCCCCCCCCCCCCCCCCCCCCCCCCCCCCCCCCAAATCTAGTCGTCGCTTTTTGTTTTGTCCGACAGATTGATGATGAAGTTTCCTTTTTGCTGTTTTTTTTTTTTTCTCTCTCCGTTTCTCTTCTTTCAATCTTTCTTTGTGTGTTTTTCCCCCTCTTCTCACAGCCGTTTGTTGTCGTGAGATATCAGATGTAAGTCGAAATGATTTTTCTTGCTAAGTTTTTATGGCAAATATGAGATGTGTCTAAAGTATTACGGATTTTATATGTCTTTGCAGGTTATCTGTCTTCTGGAAAGATGCGTAACAGACCTCGAAGACGTGGTTTTTTAGTCTCCATAATCTGTTTAAAAAAAAAATAATAATAAAAAATAAAAAAAATTCAACGTTTCCTCGATTAAAACTCATACAGCAAACTCATGTTATTTAATGTTGTACGCCACGGATAAGGACATCACACCATCATGTAACATCAATCGCATCCATCAATCTCATTTCATTTAATATTGAACCTCTGGCTAAGGACATACCGTCATAAAACCCTGACCACGCATATCAAGGTTAAACCCCCCTTGTCTACTATGATAGCGTGTATATACTCGGTTATGAATGGTCACAGCGCCTAATGTACCGTACACATACTCACGCACCCACTCAAGCACCCACATACACACGCATAAACGCACGCACTCGCTCATAATTACAGAATCTAAAGACGTCCATCCATGACAGATCTTTTTTTTTTCTTAACCTTTTATCAAAATAAAACAGAGATGACTCACAAGGTCAAGCATGGTCAGTACAGTGTACTTAATATCGATAAAAGACTTCATTTTCAGTTTAGTCAACTACTTCATTCGTGATGTTCATCCCATCGGACTCCACCGCCTGTGTTCCTAAACATGGGTGGCGGATTCATGGTCAGTACAGTCAGAGGGTGGGGTGTAGTCGTTTACTGGCCTTAAGTGTGGTCGTGACACACATTGCTCGGTCAGTGTTAGTCATTTGCTCAGTCACAAATGACCCAAGGATGTGACCAATTCATCATCAGGCTACGTGACCAATCAGGGTTGACCCTAGGGCGTGACCAATTGATTATCAGGCTACGTGATCCGTGCGGAACGTGATTAATTAGGGTCACCTATGACGCGACCAATTGATTATCAGGCTACGTGATCCGTGCGGAACGTGATCCGTGCGGAACGTGATCAATTATGACGTCATTTCCTGCTCCTTGCTCCTTGTGAGGGGTCAAAACAACACGGTATACTACCACTCACACTGACACATCCATTCACACACACTCGCACACTTCCCACACGGCATCACACATGCGCACGCACACGCACACACGCACATGCGCGAGCGCGCACACACACTCACACACACACACACACACACACACACACACACACACACATATATATATATATATATATATATATATATATATATATATATATATATATATATGTATATGCGCGAGTGAGCAGAAAAACGGACGGGATGGCGGAACTGCCTTGGATAAAGCAGCAAGCAATAAGTCGAAGGAGAGGTGATCGAATTAAATCAAAGGAAAAAAAGAGGGTTAAAGCGAATGCAGTCAAGTCTCACCTGACAAGGAATAGGACTTTAGATTGCTGAGTTTGGAGAGCGATGGGTAATGCAAAGGAGAAAATGAGGTGAGGGGTGGAAGGGGTTGGGGTGGGATATGCTGGAATGGCGGTCGGTAGGAGCGGAGGTGGTGGAGTCTGAATGAGAAATAAGAGTCTTTCAGACATTATAGGTGCAGACAAGCATGGGAGTTTTTCCTCCTCTCACGGAGTTGTTTTAGAATTAGCGTCATGGCAAGTTGAACAGACGTTTCCAACCTCAAACTCTCTGCCTGTCTGTCAGTCTGTCTGTCTGTCTGTCTGTCTGTCTCTCTCTCTCTCTCTCTCTCTCTCTCTCTCTCTCTGTCTGTCCATCTCTCTCTCTCTCTCTCTCTGTCTCTCTCTCTCTCTCTCTCTCTCTCTCTCTCTCTCTCTCTCTCTCTTTTTTGATAACTCTTCTGTGACCCATGTTAATTCAAGCTATCCTAGTCGACATTCTATGGATCATGTCGTGAACAGTTTTGGAAGGTATCTCATTAATGTCTGTGAACAGTTTAGTTTTTCAATACTAAATGGAACTGTAGTGGGTGATGCACATGGGAATTTTACATATGTGGCTTCATCTGGTTGTAGTGTTATTGATTATGTCTTGATGTCGAGCAGCCTTTTGTCCATGTGTTCGTCGCTGAAAGTTCAGAGCAGAATTGAGTCTAAACATATGCCAGTAGTTTTGGAGTTGTTGACTACCGCTATTGCTGAGATTCCAGAAAGAGTTCAGCCTAAAGGTAAATCTTATTCTAAGTATGTTTGGAATGAAGATTTTAGTCAAGACTTTTATTTGTGTTTAGATTCTGATGAGGTTAAAAACCACATCAATGAAGCAATTGAACTCGTTGATTATGATATTAACGCCGCTTTGACAAAGTTTAATGAGGGTTTATATATAGCTGGACGGTGTATGAAGAAGACTGTAACAACAGGTAGGGACAAAAAGCAGGTTTGGTACGATCTGGAATGTAGACAAAGTAGATTATTTCTAAGGAGAAAGTTGAGAGTTTTTAATAGGACACACGATGACACGGATAGACTGGCATATTGTGAGAACAGAAAACAATATAAATACTTGTTAAGAGATAAAGCAGCTGGACACAGGGAGAGGGTGCTGTTGACGCTACAAGAAAAAATGAATGATCCGAAAGTTTTCTGGGCTACTGTGAAGTCTTATGTTTCAAAATCTTCCGCTTCAAATGAAATTACTAAAGAGGAGTGGTATAATCATTTCAACAATGTATTCAATTCACTGCCTGTTGATGGTAACGATATTGATTCCTTTGACATTGATGGCTATGGTAGTAATGATCATGTTGGTTTCCATGGTGGGGAACAGGTTGATGATGATATTATTGAAGCTTTAGAAGATGATAATATAGATATTCTTGAGCGAGACATAAATAATGATGAAGTTTTGGAAGCTATAACAGCACTAAAAACGGGTAAGGCTTCGGGACCAGATGGTATAATTGGTGAATTTTTCAAAAACCCGTCAACACAAATAATACAATTTCTTGTTAAATACTTCAATTTTCTTTTCACGTCTGGTTCATACCCTGATGTATGGATGGAGTCTTTAATCCAACCATTACATAAAAAAGGTGATACTGCTGTCCCAGATAATTATAGAGGTATATCCTTGCTGAATATAAGTAGTAAAATTTATAGTTTTATTTTAAATAAAAGACTCTCAAATTGGATAGAACAAAAAGAATTAATTCATGAAACCCAAGCCGGCTTTCGAAAACATTACAGTACTATTGATCAGATCTTTACTTTAACAGCGTTAGTTCAAAAGCAGTTAGTTAAACGCAAGAAATTGTATGTTGCTTTCATAGATTTTAAGAAGGCGTTCGATTCGGTGATAAGGGAAAGGCTTTGGATTGTTTTGAAGAAAAATAAGATAAGGGGTAAAATGTTCAATGCAATAAAGAGCATGTATAATGTTGTAAAAGCTAGGGTTAGAGTAGGAGGAGATGTTTCAGAAACATTTATGTGCCCTCTTGGCCTTAAACAAGGAGAAATATGTAGTCCTGTTTTATTTTCTCTTTTTATTAATCATTTAGCTGAAGAAATTACACGAACAGGAAAGCATGGTGTTCAACTTAATCCCGATTTCACAGAAATTTTAATCCTTCTCTTTGCAGACGACGTTGTGCTAGTTTCAGATACTATAAATGGATTACAAACTCAACTAAATATCTTGTGGAATGTGTCCAAGCGATTAGGACTAATTGTGAACCTTGAGAAATCTAATATCGTTATATTTAGAAATGGTGGTTATGTTTCTGTTCGTGAAAGGTGGAAATATGGAAATGAAACACTTTCGATAGTAAATATGTATAAATATTTAGGTATATTCCTTTCTACCCGTCTGTCATATACACATTCTCTTTTGGATTTGTCCAGTCGTGCAAAAAAAGGGGTAATTGCAATATTTCGTATTTTATGGTCAATTGGTAATTCGTCTCCTGCAGTATTTTTCAAACTGTTTGATGGCCAAATACAGCCCATGCTGACGTATGGGGCTGAGATATGGGGTATAAGAACAAATCTTCAGCCAATTGAATCTGTTCATCTTTTTTCTTTAAAAAGGTTTCTCAATATAAAAATACATTCTTCAAATATACTAGCTTATGGTGAGACTGGACGATATCCACTTTTTGTAAATGTTTATGTTAAGTGCCTGAAATATTGGTTACGCATTCTGAGAATGCCTCTGAATAGGTTACCACTTAAAGCATATAACATGTTACTAACTCTGCAGAATCAAGATAAAGAAACTTGGGTGTCCTCCATGCGGAATCTTTTATATCGTTATGGTTTTGGACACGTTTGGGAAAGCCAAGGTGTCGGAAACTGCAATTTGTTCATATCAACCTTTAAAAATAGACTAATAGAGTGTTATAAGCAGGAATGGCATTTTGACATAACAACAAGAGATAGATTCTCTTTTTATTGTTCATTCAATTCGGCGTTATCTATTAGTTTTCATCTAACTACAGTAAAACATGTTCCTGTGTGAAATGCTTTGACTAGATTAAGACTTGGTGTCTCATCATTGAGACCTCATCGTTTACGACATTGTCAAAATGTTTCAGGAGAAAATTTGAACTGCCCATTTTGTTTTGTTAGAGAAACGGAAATACACTTCATTTTAGTATGTCCGAAATATAAGGAACTAAGGGAACAGTATATTCCCACCAAATTCTATAAATACCCATTATGTTTTAGATTATCAATGCTTTTGGCAAACCAGAATAGTATCGTAATAAATAATCTAGCAACATTTATATTCAAATCATTGCAATTGAGACGGCTTTTCCTGATTTAAAAGAATTGCAAACCAGTTTCAATTCATCTGGTATTCCAGCATGTACTTTTGCTTTCCCATTGGTGAACATGTTCTGATAGTGTGTCTAATGTTCGACATGTTACACAATAATTGTTGTCATATTGTACTTGGAACTCAACTCCCATGATATGGGCTGTAGGCCTAATCATTAAATTTCGTATTCGTATTCGTATTCGTATTCTCTCTCTCTCTCTCTCTCTCTCTCTCTCTCTCTGTCTGTCTGTCCATCTCTCTCTCTCTCTCTCTCTCTCTCTCTCTCTCTCTCTCTCTCTCTCTCTCTCTCTATCTCTCTCTCTCTTGTCGCTTTGTGTCCCTGTCTGTCAGTTTGTCTCTGTCTGTCTGTCTCTCTCTGTCGGTCTGTCTGTCTGCCTGTCTGTCTTTCTCTCTCTTTTTGCCTCTGTGTGTGTGTGTGTGTGTGTGTGTGTGTGTGTGTGTGTGTGTGTGTGTTTCTCTATCTTTCTTTCTCTCTCCCTCTCCCTCTCTCCCTCTCCCTCCCTCTCTCTCTCTCTCTCTCTCTCTCTCGCTCTCGCTCTCGCTCTCACAGTTGGCTTTTTCTTGTTTGTAACGATTGTTTGTCTTGCCTGGAGGTGACCATGAAGTCGAAAAGCAGTGTGTGTGTGTGTGTGTGTGTGTGTGTGTGTGTGTGTGTGTAGTATTTTTCATTTCGTTTCTACGGTTCTATTCGACGATCTAGCAGCATCACATTGTGGTACGCCAATATTGTGACAGCTCTTCTTCCCAGTGTTGATCTCCACAACGAGTGAAGACGAAGAAATGATAACATCGCAAGCCTGTTGCCTGCATCACTTTCATTCAGGTCAGAAGAGTTCTTCGTGTCATGCAGCGTGAATTCACGCCTTAGACCTTCGCAGGGGTTTCAAGTCGCACTCGGCGTTATCCCTTTCCCACGGGTAATACATCAAAGCTGGCACCACTCAGGCTTGCGTTATTGTTTTTGTCAGCGGAAAAAAAAATGCTCTGCAAGGAACTTGGGGAGTCAGTGGGGTTGCTCTTGACAGTGAGATCATGACCATGGGAGGTAAGAGAAGGGAAGATTTTTTTTTTATTTGTCTACCTCTGCCCTTCAAGCTACTACATCCACCACTCCACCCCAACGTCCCCGACCTCCTCCCCCTCTCTTTGTCCTCTTGTCCAAGAGAAAGGAGTGTTGTCGTTGACATTTTATTGTGCTTAATACACCCAGAAGGATAGGGCTTCTTTCATGGGGCAGTTGGTGTCGATGTGCAACACGGTGCCTCGATCTGTGTTTAGTAATAGTAGCGCGCGTGTGTGTTGTGGGGGGGGGGGGGGGGGGGGGGGGGGAACTCGAGCACAGGAGACAAGACATACCGGCGAGAAGAATTTGGGGGTGGAAAGTGGGGCGAGGAGAAGGGGTGGGAGTGGGGGGGGGGGGGGGCCTTCAGGGAGAGAAAAGAGTTGAGGGGAGAAGGTAAGGGGAAGAACTATGAGTTGGTTGGCAATCAGCCATCATGGAATCCCTCCTGAAGCTGCTGGAACCCATGGTGGACAGGTTGGTCTGTGATACTGCAGATATCCGCCAGTCTGTTCGTCGGTTGCGTGATACTGCAGATATCCGCCAGTCTGTTCGTCGGTTGCTGACCTGCTTGCAGGTGAGCAGCTGTGTGATGCCCTATGCCAGTCACCTTGCCAGCTTCAGAACCTCCTGTTGACCGTTTGTGGGAAGCCGGGAATGTTCTTCAAGAGAGCAATGATGACCATTACTGTTTTCATGCCATAAGAACGGAGTTTCGTACAGTCATGATTGTGCTTTTTATTTTCACTTGCGCATTGGGATGGCACTGTCGATCATCAGGTTGTTTTGTTTTATGTCAGCTATGTTTGATTTGTTTGTCTGTCCGTTCGCTTGTCTGTCTGTCGTCCAGTTCACGAGGGAACGGTTTAGGCAGATATGTAACAACTGTTACAGGGATCTTTGTAAGGTAAATAAAGATGAGGGAATTTGTGTCCAGATTCTCTCTGTTTCTCAGTGTCTTACTGTCTCTGTTTCTGTCTGTCTGTCTGACTAGACTGTCTGTCTGTCTGTCTGTCTGTCTCTCTCTCTCTCTCTCTCTCTCTCTCTCTCTCTCTCTCTCTCTGTCTGCCTGTCTAGACGTCTGTCTGTCTGTCTGTCTGTCTGTCTGTCTGTCTGTCTCTCTCTCTCTCTCTCTCTCTCTCTCTCTCTCTCTCTCTCTCTCTTTCTCTCTCTCCCTCTTCCGCCTTCTGTACCACCTCCTCTCTCTCCTTTTTTGTGTCACTCTTTCTTTCCCTCTTCCTCCTTTTCCCTTCATTTCTCTCTTTCAAGTCTCTTTCAAGCCTAAGACTGACTCTCAAACGAACAAGACGGTAGCATCTGTGCTTAATTGTCGAGAACCATTTGAGTTATTGGAAATCAAAGACCAGGATACGGAACAGGGGGCAAAACATGATTGAAGATAACTGCTGGAAAAAATATAGCAACAGTCTAGCTCTTTTTTTTTTCTTTTTTTTTTTGCCTCCCTTTAAACATAAAGAAGGCAGGAGTTGGATGGTGAATTTCATGAGGCAAAGAGTTTTAGACAGAGGGGTTAAGTTAAATTAAGCTGCGTTGTAGAAAGACCGCTTTTAGCGCCTGTGTTATTTTTTAACCAGGGATGATGGAAGGAACAAGGAGAAAGGATAAGGAACAGAGAGCGATGAGAAAGAACAAAAAGTGATGGTAAAGTTTGAAAGAAGAGGGGGAAAAGTGTAACTAGTAAGAAGGTGGAAGGTGTGGACCTTTAGGGAATGGACTCAGAGTGTTCTCTCTTAACATTATTGAATAGTCTTTCTGTTAACATTCACCCCCACCCTCTCTGACGCTGGTAGTGGAAGGAGCAACTTTTGGGTACCAGTTTTCGCAGATTTTTTTTTTTTTTTTTTGTATCAGGATGGTTAAAAATACTCGAGCGTGGCTCGGGTGTAATTTAGCAAAGGGTTATGCACTTAACAGTGCATGCGCTCCGAGTGACAGACAGAATTTAGAAATTAGGCAAAACACACTTCACACACACAAAACTTTACTTAGGATACAGGATTAAGATATAATACACTCTTTACGATTTGGTCAAAGTTTCAAGTCTGGCCTTAACACGGCTGATCTGTTCTCACATGTTCTCATCATCAAGAGAGGGCGTGAACTGTCTCGTTCTTCTCACTTTGACACCAGCGGATGACTTGTCTTTCTTTGGAGTTGCTTTGTGGGAGAGGTTCACAGAGGACACCAGCGGGTGTACGGTGACTTGTCTTTGTTCGGAGCTGCTTTGTGGGAGAGGTTCACAGACCGCTGTCCAGTTTGTTGACGTCAGCAACTACATGTAGGCGTGCTGGTTAATGGTTGGTCCATTTGACCACGTGGTAGCATGGAGTCTTGTTCCTGTGCTAGGCCAGTTATTGGACGTAACAGAGTTCTAGGGTTTTTAAGTCAGTCTTTCTTAGTTTCTCCGTCTGTCACTGAAATTGGACACAGGATCTCGTTTGTAAGGGAAGTAAACATTTCCCCTCTCTGGCCTGAACTGGGGTCGAGTTTTACATACTATACTGTAAAGGGCCGTTTCCAGTCTTTTGGCCTCTGGTGAGTGTGTGAATTGGGGGCCTGTTCTCCGCTTTTAGAGAAGAGCAAAAACGGAATGACAGAATTCCAAAACAAACACATAGCGTGGTTAGAACTGTTGGTAAATTTCTTAGATGCTGTGTTACTGTCTTTCTATGTGTTCTCCTCCTCCTTTCTTCTTCTCCTTTTTCTCCTCCGCCTCCTTTTCTTATTGGCGTCATCATCGTCGTCATTATTATTATTATTATTATTATTATTGCGACCACAACCATGTTATTGTAAAAATCCTCTCATTCCTGTCCTCCCACTTCTTCTGTTAGTGTTGTTTTTATTGATACAATTACAATTATCATTATTGTTAATATTACTATTATCATATGATTATATACCATTATTTGTAGTAGTAGAAGGAATAGTGGTGTAAGTAGAAGCAGTTCTATTTTATTTATCTTTTATGGTTGTTTTTATTATATTTTTTTTAACCTGTTATTGTCTCTCTTTCAACCTCGGTTCCATTCCGCGGTTCTGGTCGTTCACTCCAAACCAAATTTTGCACCCAGTTGGAAGAGATAAGTGACTGGCTGTCCGTCCTTTGTCTTCATTGTCATGAATTACCGTTCTTCCTGTGTCTCTCATGAAGAAGACGAAATAGGTCGAAAGGCATTGTGTTTGTTTTGTCATTTGTTTCTTCTTTCGTTCAATGGCGCAGCAATTCTGGTTGTACTTTTGTTTCAGTGTCCATCTGCAGTCCCCCCACTTTGAAACCTCCTTGTAGAGAGTTCAGCTGACCAAGACATTTCTGGTGTCTGTCTGAGAAACAGGTTGAAAGACCATGAAAAACATCTTGGGCGGAGTTTCGAGTCACCTTGTTTGAAGCTAGAACACCAAGGCTGTATCAAAATGCTGTTATGCTCTGCATAGTTATGCGAGGATTGTCTTCAGTTGTGACAAGCTCTTAGCATAACATTATCGGTCTCCAAAACCTCCCGAAGTCGGAGTGTGGCTGCCCATGTGGCGGGGTAATCAAAAACGGTCACACACGTAGAGTTCTCATCCCCAGCTGATGCATTTGTACCATAGTGTTCAAGTGCTTCGGCTGTTCGGATGATCCCTGGAGTCTTTTAGCCAGGGTACGACAACAACAACAACAACAACAACAATGACGGGGACATCAAAACACAAGCAGTGTGAAGTAATGCACTCCGGACCAAGTATGACAGTTTCTCAAGATCTTGGAATCCCTCTGTTCAGCCTTGAACACTGAAGTCTAAAGTTATGTGACCCTGGGTGAGTCACACACATTCGGACACTGAGGAAACATCCAACCAGTTATGAGGAAAGGAGATAATACGAGGAAGGGAGCGCAGCAGCGACTTCAACTTTGATGCGAGATAGAGTGGGGAAGAAAAAAGGGATAGTAGACTTGATGTTGAAGCGCGATTCAGTTAGGCTGCCGTCACGTTTTCTACAGTGTCACGGAGTCGCATTTTTGCTGTGTCCCTGCAGGTTGCCAATGACGGCATATTGGAGGAGATTGAATCGTCATGTTGGCATGGAACAGAGACTAGCGGAGGGAGTAAGAGGGAAGAGGGGGAGAGGGGAGTGAAGGCTGGCGTCTGAAAATGTAAAAACTTATGTCGCGTGTGTATGTATGGCAGAGAGAGAGAGGGGGAGAGAGAGAGAGAGAGAGAGAGAGAGAGAGAGAGAGAGAGAGAGAGAGAGATGATAGGGCTTAACAACAATTCACAAGAAGGGTAAAAACAGACATAAATAATAAAAGCAAGGAAAGAAGAGAGAAAGAAAGATGTGAAGAAAACCAGGGAGGAAAGACAAACGTGGAAAATCTCTCTTCTCTCTCTCTCTCTCTCTCTCTCTCTCTCTCTCTCTCTCTCTCTCTCTCTCATTCAGAAAGAAGGAAAGTGAACAACGACAGCAAAACAACAATTTAAAAAAAAACGAAACAAGAAAACAACAACAAAAACGATAGATCAGTTTGTAGTAGTACGAAAGACAATTGAGTGAAGTTAAGGGAGGACACACACACACACACACACACACACACACACACACACACACACACACACACACACACATATAGAGCAAATTATCCACAAGCAGACAGATGGACTTAGAAAAGGAAAGAAGGAAGATGAAGGGTAAGAATCGAAAAAGGGAAACAAAGAAAAGGAAAAGAAAAGTTAACAACTGCTGTTAAAAAAAAAAAAAGAAAAAGGGCAGAAAAGTTGAAAGAAAACAGAGAAAGTTTTCAAAAGAACAAAACACACTGACACACATACAAGCACTAAAGCAAATATGCTTGAACGTGCATACACACTTAAGCAGGCAAGCGTTCAAGGACACACATGCGCACGCGCGCACACGCACGCACGCACGCACGCACGCACGCACACACACACACACACACACACACACACACACACACACACACACACACACACACACACACACACACTCTTACTCACTCAAACACACATGTGCGCGCATGTGCAGAGGAGAGCTTTAGTCGGGTAAACAGAAGAATAAACGAAGAAATGAAACGGGGAAAAAAAAACTGTAAGAAAGGGGAGAGGTGTGGGGTGGGGAGGGGAGGGGCGGTGTGGGGGGGGGGGGGGGGGGGGAGCACAGAAGACAGAACAGACAGGCAGATGTTCAGGTTTAACCTGTCGTTATGAAAGTGTGCATTCCAACATGTTTGCAGTGACAGGAATGTGGTCGGATGCAAGAAGACTGTCTGGCTTTCTGAGCAAGCTGTGACAGATTGATGTACAGGCTGACTGACATATAGACCATCTAGTCAAGGCATTTAACTCTCATGTTTGAGAACGAGTTTATTGATCTATTACCTGCCCTTCGTCTGAAACCCATTGTTGTTTCGCACCACCCAGTGTGGTGCTTAGGTTAACATCATGGATTTCCAGGGCTGGGTGGTCGTCATTTCGATTCCAATCAGAGCTAATGATTTGTGGGATGTTTTGTGCACCGACTGGGTCCTACCCTGTGCTGAGTTTGCTCAGGGCTCAACTGGCAGGACTGGAATCATGCAGTCGAGGGCTTGACTGGGAGGACTGAAATAATACAGCTGAGTATCATCCACTTGAAGGATGCATCTCCGAGTGTGGTGCTGTGATTTCCTGAACACCTCTCTGGGAATCTGTATCTCTTTTGGTCTTGATTGTCGGTGGATTATGTCATGAAAGTAAGCAAGGAGTAGAGCCCAAGCATGCTGTCTTAAACCAGACAGGAACTCCATAACTTCATCTTCACCATCCTTATCCTCGTCAGTCACGAAAAAAAGCCTCCAATTCTGTGGCCCACCACGTCTATGCCATACATGAGTTTGTGTGGAGGTTGCCTATTTTGATAAGATCATGGGGACCGTTGTTGGTAGGACGTGGTGACGCCTTTAAGAGAGGAACGATCACTCACGCTGGCTCTGCAACTAAGCCATCATTGTTGTAAGTTTAGGGCGCTGTAGATGGTGTCTTTTCGCATATAGCATCAAAACAGGCACCGTTGAACTCCACTGAAGTGACTCTATGGCGGAGCAATGTCTCCTCTGGTGAGTTCGCTCATGATAACTTGTTGTTGGCTACTCCCTGAGGATGCTGATGACGGGGCTGTGGCAGGACAAATCAGGGTGTGGCTGTGGACAGTGAACCGGAGTGAGTGTGGCATGGGCACAGAAGAAGATGAGATCGCAAAATAAAGAAAACAAAACAAAGAAAAAAAAAAAAAAGGGGGGGGGGGGGGGGGAGTTGTTTATCATCATTATTTCATGATTTAGAAAATAGGAATGAAGTAACATCATTTATAAACATGAATCATCTAGGCAAATGCATTTGAAATGTTCTTTTATGTTTACTACTATAATGATTTGCTGTGTAATCTTCCATGCCTTCCCCCCTCCCCTTCTACCTTCTATCCCCCCCCCCCCCCTCCCTCCACCCAACCTCCTGCATCACTCCTTTCCCCTCTAGCAGCAGTGTCTCGCCATCCTATTTTGTTCGATTGTATCCTGCCCTATCATGTTCTGTCCCATCACGCCCCAACAGGTTCTGTCCCATCACGCCCCAACAGGTTCTGTCCCATCACGCCCCAACAGGTTCTGTCCCATCGCATGTCCCATCATAGTCTATCCCATCACATTTGTGTCCCATTACATCTTGTTGCATCGTGTTCTGTCCCGTCACTTTATGTCCCATTATGTAATGCCCACCACATGTCCTGTCATGTTGTGTCCTAACAGGTGATGTTGTACTAAGTTATGCCGGATCACATTATATTCCATCGTGTTGTGTTCCATAACATTATATTCCATCATGTTGTGTTCCATCACATTATATTCCATCGTGTTGTGTCCTATCACATTGTATTCCATCAGGTTTTGTCTCATCACATTATATTCCGTCATGTTGTGTCCCAATCACATTGCATTCCATCGTGTTGTGTCCCAACACATTATATTCCATCATGTTGTGTCCCATCACATTATATTCCATCGTGTTGTGTCTCATCACATTATATTCCATCGTGTTGTGTCCCATCACATTATATTCCATCGTGTTGTGCCTCATCACATTATATTCCCTCATGTTGTGTCCCGTTACAGTATATTCTATCATGTTCTGTCCCATCATATTATATTCTATCATGTTGTGTCCCATCACATTATATTCCATCATGTTCTGTCCCATCATATTATATTCCATCAGGTTGCGTCCCATCATATTAAATTAGATCATGTTGTGTCCCATCACATTAAATTCCATCACGTTGTGTCCCATCACATTATATTCCATCATGGTGTGTCCCATCACATTGTATTCCATCAGGGTGTGTCCCATCACATTATATTCCACCATGGTGTGTCTCATCACATTATATTCCATCGTGTTGTGTCCCATCACATTCCATTCCATCATGTTGTGTCCCATCTCATTAGATTCCATCATGTTGTGTCCCATCTCATTAGATTCCATCATGTTTTGTCCCATCATATTATATTCCATCAGGTTGTGTCCCATCATATTAAATTAGATCATGTTGTGTCCCATCACATTATATTCCATCGTGGTGTGTCTCATCACATTATATTCCATCATGGTGTGTCCCATCACATTATATTCCATCATGGTGTGTCCCATCACATTATATTCCATCATGGTGTGTCCCATCACATTATATTCCATCATGTTGTGTCCCATCAATTATATTCCATCATGGTGTGTCCCATCACATTATATTCCATCATGGTGTGTCTCATCACATTATATTCCATCGTGTTGTGTCCCATCACATTACACTCCATTATGTTGTGTCCCATCTCATTAGATTCCATCATGTTGTGTCCCATCTCATTAGATTCCATCATGTTGTGTCCCATCATATTATATTCCATCAGGTTATGTCCCATCATATTAAATTAGATCCTGTTGTGTCCCATCACATTAAATTCCATCACGTTGTGTCCCATCACATTATATTCCATCATGGTGTGTCCCATCACATTGTATTCCATCATGTTGTGTCCCATCACAGTATATTCCATCATGTTGTGTCCAATCACAGTATATTCCATCATGTTGTGTCCCATCACAGTATATTCCATCATGTTGTGTCCCATCTCATTAGATTCCATCATGTTGTGTCCCATCACAGTATATTCCATCATGTTGTGTCCCATCACATTATATTCCATCAGGTTGTGTCCCGTTACAGTATATTCTCTCATGTTGTGTCTCATCACATTATATTCCATCGTGTCGTGTCCCATCACATTATATTCCATCATGTTGTGTCCCATCACATTAAATTCCATCAGGTTGTGTCATATGACATATTCCACCAAGTTGTGTCCCATCACATTATATTCCATCATGTTGTGTCCCATCACATTATATTCCGTCATGTTGTGTCCCATCACATTATATTCCGTCATGTTGTGTCCCATCACATTACTTCCCATCTGTTTAGCCCCTTCAGGTTATGGCTGATCACATTGTGTGCATCATGTTGTGTTGCATTATATTATTTCCCATCCTGTTGTGTCCCTTCACAGTATGTCTGCGATGAGTAGGGGTGAAAGTATGGTCCTCTAGGGATGCTATACAGGAAGAGTACTCATAAAGCGTGAGTGAGAAACTTTGAAAGTTTGCTTCAACCTTTTCTCTCACTGGTGGTGGAATTGAAAGTTTGCTTCAACCTTTTCTCTCACTGGTGGTGGAATTGAAAGTTTGCTTCAACCTTTTCTCTCACTGGTGGTGGAATTGAAAGTTTGCTTCAACCTTTTCTCTCACTGGTGGTGGAATTGAAAGTTTGCTTCAACCTTTTCTCTCACTGGTGGTGGAAGGAGCAACTTTCCGGAGCAACTATTGCATTGGGAAAAAAAATTCTAGATTCTCAAAGATACTTAGGAATGGCTCATAATGTCATTTCCCTATGGTTTATACATCACGATAGAGGCAGACAGAATTGAAACAAGGGTACACACGAAATGTTTATGCAGGATAAGTGAGTAGGCTTAAAAAGCAGTGAGGTCTACAATTCTGATGGACGCCAATTCAATTTCTTCTTTTCCACAGTGTGCAGGAATGTTGCCAGTTTGAGGGCCTATCAGTGAGTAACTGTGCTGGGTTCTCCACAGTAGTTCACAGAAGGGAACGATGTCCGGACCATGCTGCTAGCCAGAAGACTGACAGGTCAGAAAGTACGGACAAACCAATAAGTTTGACAAAGACTGGCTGGTCAGAAAGTACAGACAAACCAGTTAGAATGACAAAGACTGACAGGTCAGAAAGTACGGACAAACCAGTTAGAATGACAAAGACTGACAGGTCAGAAAGTGCAGACAAACCAGTTAGAATGACAAAGACTGACAGGTCAGAAAGTGCAGACAAACCAATTAGAATGACAAAGACTGACAGGTCAGAAAGTAGGGACAAACCAATTAGAATGACAAAGACTGACAGATCAGAAAGTGCAGACAAACCAATTAGAATGACAAAGACTGACAGGTCAGAAAGTGCAGACAAACCAATTAGAATTACAAAGACTGACAGGTCAGAAAGTACGGACAAACCAATTAGAATGACAAAGACTGACAGGTAAGAAAGTATGGACAAACCAATAAGAATGGCAGAGACTGACTGGTCAGAAGGTACAGACAAATCAGTTAGAATGACATAGACTGGCAGGTCAGAAGGTACAGACAAACCAATTAGAATGACATAGACTGACAGGTCAGAAAGTACGGACAAACCAGTTAGGATGACAGAGACTGAGACGGACAAACCAATTAGAATGACAAAGACTGACGAGTCAGGACGTATGGACAAATCAATTAGATTGACATAGACTGGCAGGTCAGAAAGTAATGGACAAACCAGTTAGAATGACAAAGACTGACAGGTCAGAAAATACGGACAAACCAGTTGGAATGACAAAGACTGACAGGACAGAAAGTAGGGACAAACCAATTAGAATGACAAAGACTGACGGGTCAGAAAGTACGAACAAACCAATTAGAATGACAAAGACTGACTGGTCAGAAAGTACGGACAAACCAATTAGAATGACGAAGACTGGCAGGTCAGAAAGTACAGACAAACCAATTAGAATGACAAAGACTGACGGGTCAGAAAGTACGGACAAACCAATTAGAATGACAAAGACTGGCAGGTCAGAAAGTACAGACAAACCAATTAGAATGACAAAGACTGACGGGTCAGAAAGTACGGACAAACCAATTAGAATGACAAAGACTGACAGGTCAGAAAGTGCAGACAAACCAATTAGAATAACAAAGACTGACAGGTCAGAAAGTAGGGACAAGCCAATTAGAATGACAAAGACTGACGGGTCAGAAAGTACGGACAAACCAGTTAGAATGACAGAGACTGACAGGTCAGAAAATGCAGACAAACCAATTAGAATGACAGAGACTGACAGGTCAGAAAGTACGGACAAACCAATTAGAATGACAAAGACTGACGGGTCAGAAAGTACGGACAAACCAATTAGAATGACAAAGACTGACGGGTCAGAAAGTAGGGACAAACCAGTTAGAATGACAAAGACTGACGGGTCAGAAAGTAGGGACAAACCAATTAGAATGACAGACTGACAGGTCAGAAAGTACGGACAAACCAATTAGAATGACAAAGACTGGCAGGTCAGAAAGTACGGACAAACCAATTAGAATGACAAAGACTGGCAGGTCAGAAAGTACGAACAAACCAATTAGAATGACAAAGACTGGCAGGTCAGAAAGTACGAACAAACTAATTAGAATGACAAAGACTGGCAGGTCAGAAAGTACGGACAAACCCATTAGAATGACAAAGACTGACGGGTCAGAAAGTACGGACAAACCAATTAGAATGACAAAGACTGACAGATCAGAAAGTACGGACAAACCAATTAGAATGACAGACTGACAGGTCAGAAAGTACGAACAAACCAATTAGAATGACAAAGACTGGCAGGTCAGAAAGTACGAACAAACCCATTAGAATGACACTGGATGGGGCTGACAACACAGTGTGAACAGGCAAGCGGAGAGTCTAACTCACAGATGCAGTCAATACGCGTGGCACGGGTCCCAAAAATACATCATACTATGTCAACAGCCTGATTTTTCACTCTGTTGCGGCCATCATCAGGTGTAGCTGATCCTGTCAACTCGGGTAGGTGTCAGGAGACATGAATTATGCAAGTTTACATCAGTGTATCACTGAATAAGCCTGGGGCGCACGTGTGCCAAGTCTTTCCATTTTGTGGGACCGTAACGCCTCTTGATGTGACAGCTGGAGGGAGCCATAAAGTCAGTTTAGTACAGAGTGTATGGAACATCCCTATTGGGGAAAAGTCTCCTTGTTTGTTCTGTGTGCCATGTGTTGGCATTTCTCCTGAGCGATTTGGTGTCGCAAGCAGCATTCATTTGGAGTTACAGGCGTTTAATGAATTTCAACATAGGAGAGAGAGAGAGAGAGAGAGAGAGAGAGAGAGAGAGAGAGAGAGAGAGAGAGTTGCCCTGCTTGTTCGTTATTTACTGTTTACTGTTTTCTGCCTCATTTAGGATTTCCTTTCATACCAATCAAACTGAGGTCACCTGTATTTGTTACTGGTCATCCCTGTGTTTTGTTTGGTTGAACCCAAGATGCAAAAGGCTGTGCCAGTCATGGATGAATGTTAATTTGTGTTTGTTCATTTCTCCAGTTGTTGCTGCGCATATGTGTCACGTATAGGGTATATGGGCAAGCTTGGGACGACATATTTTTTTAGGGAGGGTCTGTCTCCGTGTTTGTTGTGTGTGCTCTGTTTTGGCATTTGTGCTAGGCGATTTGGTGTCGTAAGCAGCATCGGTTTGGAGGCAGTTATGGGCGTGTAATTAATTTCATTAAAGGAGAGAGAGAGATACCGTACTTGTTTGTTATTTACTGTTATTATTCTCTGTCTCATTTAAGATTTTCTTTTAATTCGACTGTTTTACCTAATCTGAGTGGGGATGGGGGGGGGGGGGGGGGGGTAGGGAGGGGGGGGGGGGGAGTGTTGTCAAGCTACATCTAATGTCTTGTTGACTAGTAGTGCCCCAGCAGGAGCGCATTTCTGACGGAGGTTTCCCTGTAGTGGTTGGTCTCGTTCAGGGAAGAGAGAGAAGGAAGACATTTGTGTGTGATGATTGACAGTGGCTACTGACACACACAGCTGTCGAGTAAAGAGCGAGAGAGAGGAGAGGGTTGGGGGGGGGGGGGGGGGGAGAGAGAATGCTGGGGTGGGGGCTCTGGGGACCGGATGGGGGCGAGGGGTAGGAGGATGACGTGACTGTGTTCACTTCATTATAACGTCTCATCATGTTGTGTTCCATCACGTTATGTTCCATCAGGTTGTGTCCCGTAACGTAAGGTTCCATGATGTTTTTTTTTTTTTTATTTTTTATTCATAATGTGACGTCTCTTCACTTGATGTCCCGTTGTGACGTGACAATTGACAGAGCCACACCATCCACTACAACCTCCTCCCATCTCTGACTGTGTCTCTGTCTGTCTGTCTCTCTGTCTGTCTCTGTTTCACAAACTGCAATTAGGGTTACGTCATTTTTCAATGCCTACTGTCACCCCCCCCCCCCTCCCCAACCCCCTCTTTACTTCCCTCCTTCTGTCGGTCTGCCTATTATCCCCAGTAGCAAACCAACTATTGCTAAGACCTATATGTGATGACGACAAAGTAGCAGAGAATTTTTACGTAACCGTGGTGCTGGTCCGCCAGCTGGCGCCCTCCCCCCTCCCCCTTCACCCACCTTCCCTCCCTCTATCACTGACTTCAACGTGGTGACAGCCCTGATATGGCCCTTTGCGTTCGCCTGGACTGTAAGCAACATTACCTTACCTTACCCTCATTCACTTATCTGATAGAGCAGTAGGTTGACAAGAGGATCTCCTCATGCTCCGCCTCTGCTTCAGAGAAGCCTTCAAATTCCCTCTCTCCTGTTTTCTGCCACTCACCCTGGTCACAGGAACGATGGCCACAGACTGTTGCGCGACCTGCCGTGCTTTATGCCGATGACATGGACCGGCCAGATGTCCCGTGTCTCACAGGTGTGGACATTGTAGTTTCATTCATTAGCGTAAATGCTGATGAACACCAGGATCTTAAAGACTGACCTTTCTGATCCAGACTACATTATGTCGCACCACAGAAGTCGGGAAGTGGTGGTCTCATTCCAGACTGATCACTCACCCACCCCACCTCCCACAGGTTACTAATAGTCCCCATCCCCTCTCCTGTTCCATCGTGTTTTGAGTGGCTTTCCTGATCCTCTGACAGCCTGTCAATCAGGCAGGAAACAGAGACAGGATGGGTTAAGCTTAACAAGCAAAAAAAGGGAGATCAAACCTCTCCACTTCACTACTCCACCATAGGCACTAAGGCTGATCACAGTTAGTTTTTTTGTTTGTTTTTTTTTTAAAGCAAAAAAAAAAAAAAAAAAAAAGCTGGTGTATGCCAGAGAGGGGATCGTTAATCTCTCCTGCTCTGAGATCCTGTGTCAAGTTTCACTGATGAACCCAGAAGAACTAAACCTGGATCCCTGCAGCTGGTCTGGCACAAGATCAAGACTCAAAGCTTCCACATGGCCAAGCAGCAACCGATCAGCCTGCCTACCGGACAAGTGAACCAGTCACCATCAAACAGGAGAGGGTTCTACCAACCTCTCCAACTAAGCGGTTAAGTGACGGAGAAACCACTGGGCACCAATTCAGGTTATCAAAACATTTCCTCCTTTTATAATGAACTAAAGTGGGGGGAAACGTCAGCCCAAACAAAGACTGATTCCATTGAGATCTTGCTGATTTGTAGTATTTAAGCTTGTATCCACAAGTGTGAAACTGCCCATAGCTTGTGTAGGTAACTTGTTGTTAATGCGTCATTCATATTTGAACTTATTTCTGTCTGTTACTCGGAGCAAAAGCACTTTTAAGTTTGTAAGCCTATGGTGAATCACTCCTGAGCCATTCTTGAGTATCTTAACAGTCCCAAAAAAAAAATGAACTTTTTTTTATGCCTAGTACTGGAAAGTAGCTCCTTGCATCACTAGTAAGCGAGAGGGTGGAGATGAAATTTGATTTGCAAACTACTCTGTAACTCTAACAGAGAAAGCATTCAGAGTCCTTCCCTTAGAGGACCACACCTGCCACCCTTACTCGTCATCCCCATCACAGTGTGTCCCATCACACTGTGTTCCATCATATTGTGTCCCATCACGTTACATTCCATTGTGGTGTGTCCATCACGTTACATTCCATTATGGCGTGGCCCATCACGTTACATTCCATTATGGTGTGTCCCATCACGTTACATTCCATTATGGTGTGTCCCATCACGTTGCATTCCATTATGGTGTGTCCCATCACGTTGCATTCCATTATGGTGTCCCATCACGTTACATTCCATTACGGTGTGTCCCATCACGTTACATTTCATTATGGTGTGTCCCATCATGTTACATTCCATTATTGTGTGTCCCATCACGATCACGTTACATTCCATTATGGTGTGTCCCATGACGTTATATTCCATTATGGTGTGTCCCATCACGTTACATTCCATTATGATGTGCCCCATCACATGACATTCATTATGATGTGTCCCATCACGTTACATTCCATTATGATGTGTCCCATCACATTGCATTCCATCACATTTTGTCCCGTTTCCTTGTGTCCCATCATGTTTTGCCCCTTCACATTGCATCCATCACATCATGTTCCATCAAATTATGTCTCATTTTGTTGTGTTCCATTGTGTTATGTCCCCTCACATTATGTCCCGTCCCATTGTGTCTCATGTCATTTCCCATCTTTGTAAGTGTCACATCATGTTGTGTCTCATAACATTATGTTCCATAGCATTTTCTCATTCATTAAGTGGTGTCCCTTCACTTAATGCACCATGATGATTATGTCGTATCATCACACTATCCCTGTCATGTTGTGACCTAATGCACCATGATGATTATGTCTTATCATCACACTATCCCCTGTCATGTTGTGACCTAATGCACCATCATGATTATGTCTTATCATCACACTATCCCCTGTCATGTTGTGACCTAATGCACCATCATGATTATGTCTTATCATCACACTATCCCCTGTCATGTTGTGACCTAATGCACCATCATGATTATGTCTTATCATCACACTATCCCCTGTCATGTTGTGACCTAATGCACCATCATGATTATGTCTTATCATCACACTATCCCCTGTCATGTTGTGACCTAATGCACCATCATGATTATGTCTTATCATCACACTATCCCCTGTCATGTTGTGACCTAATGCACCATCATGATTATGTCTTATCATCACACTATCCCCTGTCATGTTGTGACCTAATGCACCATCATGATTATGTCTTATCATCACACTGTCCCCTGTCATGGTGTAACCTAATGCACCATCATGATTATGTCTTATCATCACACTATCCCCTGTCATGTTGTAACCTGTCACATTCAATCCATCACATTATTTCCCATTTTATTGTGTGCCATCATGTTGTGGCCCCATGATATTGCATCCATTACATTGTGTTCTATCACAATGCGTTTCATCATGGCCTGTCCGATCACAGTATTGCCCCGTCATTTAGTGTTCCTCACATCATTGTTCCAGTATATTATGTAATGCTGAACAATTAAGTTGTAGGGGAAAACAAGTGCAGGTTAACAATTCTTTCATCATTATAGTAATGACTTGGCAAGGTTAGAAATTTTAAAAAAAAAAAAAAGGGGGGGGGGGGGGGGGGGGAGGGGTTGATGATGAAGAAAATGGGAAAATGTATATCATAAATATGAAAGCCTTTTACTAGCTGCATGAGGGAACCATTGTAATCCCTCTCGAAGGCAGATCTATAGGTATCACCTGCTCCTAGGCCTTTCGTCCGCTGGATCGGACTCATCAGGGAGACACGGCTGATTGTGTCTGTGCTCTTGGCGTCAAATAGAGACACACCACAGTCCAGTCAAGTATATTATGTCCCATTAAATCATTGTCCCATCATATTTTGTCCCTTTATAATGTTATCCATTTATAAGTGCATTTTATATTCCATCATATTATGTTTCACCACGGTGTGTGCCATGATACTCTGCATATTGTGTCCCATCACATTATGTTTTATTATGTTATGTCCCATCACACTGTCCTGTCATGTCGTGCACATGCATTGTGGTGTCCTGTCACAGTTGTTTTATCACGTCCTGTTCCACCTTATTGTCCCATCATTTTGTGCATATTGTGTGCCATCACTTGTTTCATCTTCTTGTGTCTGATCACATTATGATGTTCCATCGTAATTATTGTGTCCATCACATTGTTATCAGGACTAGAAATTTTCAGATCATTGTTGGTTGTCCATAGGACAGGTAGGTGCCCCCCCCCCCCCCCCCCCGCCCCGCCTCAATTTTTGCTTGCCCTTCCTATACTATGGAGGTCTAATTATTTTTATTAGAATTAAAAAAAAAAAAAAAAAAAAAAAAGATGCAAAGCATATAAACGTACTCCCAGTTTATCTTGAATACGCGTGAGATATTCCATAACGAGGAAAAACCGTTTGGGGCCGTTACAGCTGTTAGTAACGGCTATTCTGATAAACATCAGCCATCATCTGTGACTCATAATGAACATACCTCCAAATTTTCAGAAAGATCGGCCAGAAGATCGGCCAAGTACTTTCTGAGATTTTGCATAAAGAAGAAAACCGTCATGGGCCGTTATAGCCGTTAGTAATTGATATAACGGTATTTAAAAAAAAAAAAAAAAAAAACCATCGGGCATCCTCTGTGACCCATAATGAGCATACTTTCAAATTTTCAGAAAGATCGGCCAAGTACTTTCTGAGATATTCCGTAAAGAAGAAAAACCGTTATGGCCGTTAGTAATGGATACAAGGGTAAAATAAACATATGACATAATCCATGACCCATAATGAACATACCTACAAATTTTCAGAAAGATCGACCACATACTTTCTGAGATATTCCACAAAGAAGAAAAAGCGTTATGGGCCGTTATAGCCGTTAGTAACGGACATAACGGTAATATAAAACATCGGGCATCATCTGTGACCCATAATGAACATACCTACAAATTTTCAGAAAGATCGGCCAAGTACTTTCTGAGATATTCCACTAAGAAGAAAAACCGTTACGGGCCGTTATGGCCGCTAGTAACGGATATAACGGTAAAATAGAACATCGGGCATCATCCGTGACCCGTAATGAACATGCCTACAAATTTTCAGAAAGATCGGCCAAGTACTTTCTGAGATTTTCCATAAAGAAGAAAAACCGTTATGGGCCGTTATAGCTGTTAGTAACGGATATAACGGTAAAATAAAACATCGGGCATCATCCGTGATCCATAATGAACATGCCTACAAATTTTCAGAAAGATCGGCCAAGTGCTTTCTGAGATATACCATAAAGAAGAAAAACCGTTATGGGCCGTTATAGTCGTTAGTAACGGATATAACGGTTAAATAAAACATCGGGCATCATCCGTGACCCATAATGAACGTACCTACAAATATTCAGAAAGATCGGCTCAGTAGTTTTGTCTGGAGCGAGTGGAACACAATTTGTCCACGGACACACACACACACACACACACACACACACACACACACACAAACACACACACACACACACACACACACACACGCACACACACACACACACACACACACACACACACACACACACAGAGCATTTCTTCGTTCTCATTGTAAAGTACTCCCTGTTCTGTAAGAACTGGGAGTACAACAAGATGCAAAGCATATAAACGTACTCCCAGTTTATCCTGAATACGCGTCAGATATTCCATAAAGAGGAAAAACCGTCTTGGGCTGGCGTAACCGTTAGTAATGGCTATTCTGGTAAACATCGGCCATCATCAGTGACCTATAATGAACATACTTACAAATTTTCAGAAAGATCGGCCAAGTACTTTCTGAGATTTCCCATAAAGAAGAAAACCATTATGGGCCGTTAGTAACGGCTATAACGGTTTTCATATCTGTAATATATTTTCTTAATTTAATGTTCCCAGTTTCTCCATCTTCAAACTCCCCCCTCCCCCCCCCCCCCCCCCTCCCCCCCCCCCCCCCCCCCCCCCCCCCCCCCCCCCCCCCCCCTCCTTAAGTCCAAATCTTGCCCAAGTCATTACTATGAAGACAGTTCAGTTGTTGGCCTGCGCTTGTTTTTTCCCCCACTATTAGATTGTTCGTCTATGTATTTGTCCGACTTTATTCAAGTTTAAAAGGCTGTGCCAGTCTTGAATAAAAGTTACTCTGTGTTAGGTTTTCTTATGGGAGCAAAAGTTACCCCACTTGTTTACGGTAAACTTAAACATCGGGCATCATTCGTGACCCATAATGAACATACCTACAAATTGTCAGAAGTATTGGCCACATACTTTCTAAGATATTCCATAAAAAAAAGAACTGTTATGGGCCGTTATAGCCGTTAGTAACGGCTATAACGGTAAACTAAAACATCGGGCATCATCCGTGACCCATAATGAACATACTTTCAAGTTTTCAGAAAGATCGGCCAAGTACTTTCTGAGACATTCCATAAAAAAGAAAAACCGTTATGGGCCGTTGTAGCCGTTAGTAACGGCTATAGTGGTAAACTAAAACGTCGGGCATCAGCCGTCGCCCATAATGAACATGCCTACAAATTTTCAGAAAGATTGGCCAAGTACTTTCTAAGATATTCCATAAAGAAGAAAAACCGTTATGGGCTGTTATAGCCGTTAGTAACGGCTGTAACGGTAAACTAAAACATCGGGCATCATCCGTGACCCATAATGAACATACCTGCTAATTTTCAGAAAGATCGGCCAAGTACTTGCTGAGATACTCCACGAAGAAAAAAATTCGTTACAGGCCGTTACAGCCGTTAGTAACGGCTTTAACGGTAAACTAAAACATCGGGCATTATTCTTGACCCATAATGAACATACCTACAAATTTTCAGAAAGATCGGTCAAGTACTTTCTCAGATATTCCATAAAGAAGAAAAACTGTTACAGCCGTTACTAACGGCTATAACGGTAAATTAAAACATCAGGCATCATTCGTGACCCATAATGAACATACCTGCTACTTTTCACAAAGATCGGCCAAGTACTTTCTGAGATATTCCATAAAGAAAAATAACCGTTACAGGCCGTTACATCCGTTAGTAACAGCTATAACGGTAAACTGAACCATCGGGCATCATCCGTGACCCATAATGAACATACCTACAAATTTTCAGAAAGATCGGCCCAGTAGTTTTGTCTGGAGCGAGTGGAACACATTTTGACCGCGGACGGACGGACGGACAATTCAATTCAATTCAATTCAATTCAAATTTAATCCTTTGACCCCTGTTGGGGCATGGAGGATACAAATGTAACAAAGAGAAATACGAAACTCACTCAGAACAATGTGTGAACATAGTTGCGAAATGCTGAATTCTGGTGAACTGTAATGATCTCATTAAACAATCTTCCCATTTTTTAGAAACTTACTAATATTCAAACAAATGCGTCTTCCTTTTTGAAATAAATTACAAAAGTTGAAAACAGACTTTGGTTTTAGATATTTTTTAGGGATGAATTTTTCACGAAGTTCATTATATTTTGGACATTCCATGATGCAATGAAATTCATCTCCAATTTCACCCATTTCATAGTTACGACAAATACGCAATTCTCTTGGAACATTATGGTGTCTTCCAATTTCAATTTGCAATTTATGGTTACTACATCTAAATTTAAATAAAGATATAACATAAATATCTGGTAAGGTAGAAATATAATGTTCTTTTCCAAAGACAGTCTTTACACTTTTATAGAATACACACTTGTTGCTGTTTTCAAGAGAACTGCGCCAATCACGAGCATAATTATTTTGCAACTCCTTTTTAAACACACTTACATAAGTTACTTCTGTTTGTGAATGAATGAGATTCCCAAACACAATCAAAACCAGTTTCAAATAAAATGCTTTTAACATAACTAAGCCATGGTGAAACGAAAATTCCTTTTGTATATAGTTCATGTAAGATATTATATACTTTGTTTGAATACTTCTTAGAATCAGGAACAACTAAGTTAGCCCAGAACCTTATCATTCTCACTTTAATCAGTACAGATAAAGGATAGATTCCGGTTTCACCATAAATCATTGAAGTCATTGTAGTTTTATTTAATCTAAATAGATACTTTAAAAAACGTAACTGTAACTTTTCTAATATATCAACATTTTCATAACCCCAAATTTCACAACCATACAACAACACAGGTACAACTATGGAATAAAATAATTGTATGCAAACATCAATTGGCAATTTCTGTTTTCTTGCAGTTTGTAATAATGAAAACATTGCCTTGAGAGCCTGATTATAAGCACATTTTTTTGCTTTGTAAAAAGAACCTGTTCTGCTGAACTCGATGCCTAAGTATTTCATTGAATTAAGAACCTCTATTTTTTCATTCCCAAAGAAAAAAATTTCACGCATACTATTTCGACCATGAAAGACAACTATTTTTGTTTTCTTTGGATTTACTTCTAACTGCCATTGCGTGCAATATATATGTAAGGCATTAAGTTCTTTTTGCAAAGCTGATTTAGAATTTGCCAATAAAATTGTATCATCAGCATATAACAATACAAGCAATTTAATAAACTGTTCAAGTTTCAACTCTTGCGTTAAATCATATTCTAAAGTAGAACAGTTATTGTCAATAAGGAACTGTTGTAGATCATTCAAAAATAATGAAAACAATAAGGGTGAAAGGTTTTCTCCTTGACGAACTCCCCTAAAACT
>CM065729.1:66715701-66774464 GCA_033310375.1 Conus canariensis
AAGGTGGGAGCAGTGTGGGAGGGGATTCATGTATTCATGGGTCAAAATGTACAGTGAAAAAGCCAAATTCCAGTCGTCATTTTTTCCTGTGACATCAGTCGGTCTACTTTTGCAGCATGTTGATGTCCTGCAACTGGAGGTTAATCCTTCACTGTGATCTGTGGCCCAGCAGCAGCTGTGATGAAAGAACCTAGAAGAACCTGGATGTGGCTCGAAGGTGGGGGAGGGGGGGGGGGGGGGGGCACAATGAGGAGTGTAGGAGTCACGCCACTAAGGAGGGCACAGGTGATGAGACAGGGGGAGAGAAACAAACAAAGGAAAATAAAGATAGTCTTATACCACCAAATGACCCAGCTCTTGCGCAGTGTCTTCTCTGGCTGGTTACCCCATGGCATCCACTTATTGACTGCTGCCTGTGGACTGTGGTGATGGAGCTGGGACAGGAGGAGTCTGGGGGCTGCAATATATGGGGAAGCCGGAATGAGCTGGGTTGGAAGATATGCACTGAGGGGACATGAGAGAGAGAGAGAGAGAGAGAGAGAGAGAGAGAGAGAGAGAGAGAGAGAGAGAGAGGTAATTTATGCATGTTTTGTTAGTGATGTTAAATGTGAAAAAGGGGGGAAAGACAGTTTTATGGCTCCTCGACAGACAAGTGCATAAAAGCCAATAGAAATGTGAGTTGAAAGAAAAAGTATCGGTAACAATTTGATAACAAAAATCGCTTTTTCTGTCTGTCTCTGTGTCTGTCTGCCAGTCTGTCTGCCTCTTTCTCTATCTCTGTCTATATAATATATATATATATATATATATGTAGAGAGAGAGAGAGAATCTCAGTTCAGTTGGTGCTATCACAAGAAGGAGCTTCCACAGAGCTGAAGACACTGATTACCTCTTCAAGGAGATCAAGGACAGACAGAATCACTCTGTGATCTCCACTGGTGCAAGGGTGCGGCTGGGTGCAAGGATCATGGAATGGATCCTGCTAACCCAAGTAGCTTGTGGTTAGCGAATTACCTGGCTCACTTGTCTTCAGACTTGGGTCTCTCAGTTAGAACAGCGAAGGGTTACCAGTCGGCTGTTTGCGTGACCATTTGGCATATGAGAGGCCAGTCTTGATGATGAATTTTTTACAATGCGAAATAACCGGAGGCGCAGTCCTTACAGAGGCTGGTATAGGTAATCATAGATGAGACCTGTCATGGACCTGTTCCTTGTTCTGGTCTACCTTCAGAAGGAGCACTTTGAACTGTTGAGATCAGTTTCTTTTGCTTTGCCCTCTCACAGAACTTTGAATTCCAGTCTCAGTGGTCTCACTACAGATATTGCCTTCTATAGAGATGATTCATTTTCCCTCTCGTTTTGGGTTTTTTTTTGTGTTTTTTTTTCAGAGTTCTAGGCAAAGAATCAAGAACCAGGAGTCCCCTCCCTTTCCTTGGTAATCAGACTCCTGACAGGGATTTTACCAAGGCAGGATGAGGACCAGAGATTGTGCCCAGCTAGATGCCTCAAATACGGCTGGATATCTTTTGCAGCAAGCAGGAATCCCAGTGCTGCCTTCTTATTTCTCTCAGCGCAGATTTTAAGATGATTGCTGAAGGTACCATTTCCAGATGGGTCACACAGAGCATTTGGGGTGCTTATGATCGAAGTCAGCTGTCGTGATCCAAGAGGCTGTGGCCATAGTCACTTCTGCAGCCTTCCATCATCTATGGTGCCTTGCCTTGCCTTGATCCCTTAACTCTGGGGCATCAGCTCGCTTCATTCCTGTCTGTTGTGTGTGAGGGCTTATGTTTCCGCAATAGGCATGCTGGTCCACTCCTCTCTATTGTCTGCCCATTTCTTCTTTCGTCTGCTTGTGGGTCTCTTTCCCGCAATAGTCCCTTGGACGGTCAGCGTTAGGTGCCACCAAAACTTGCGTTGGAGGCTGACTGCTGCATTTCAGAGAACCTCAGTATCATTAACTCAGGGAATCCAGAACGACCAGAGCTGCTGTGCTGGTTCCCAGGGAATTTCATTCATTGTGGATAATACAGCCATTTCCATCCCTAGGCCTCCTCTTGTGAACTGCCAGAAAAGTGCGCTCCTCTTCTTACTTTGAATTCTTCACCAACTTGACATGGTATTGTTTATGATGCCTAAAGAGGGAATTTTCGCCATTTTTGGTTGTTACGCTTACCATGTCAAATTCACATTCCCACCCGTCCTTCACCTCAAATGTTGCTTTGGTTCTCATGGAAATTTAATGCGCCGTAAGAATTAAATTGGGAAGTGACTCGGAGCTGTGAAAAAGAAGAGCACCAATTAGCTGACAGATGAATAGGCTTGTTGAGGAGGCCTGTACCACAGTAACGGCAAAATTTTGCAAGCATAGCAAACAAATTGGTCATAGGATGGTAAATATGCTAATCAAACCGAGCGAAAGTGGTAAAAACTCCCCATTTCTCTATTGTGGATGAAAGGACAAGGATTTGTACAAAACTGAAACTTAATGTTCACAGAAATGCGAGCAATCACCTCAGAAAATGAACCCTGTATACAGTTCAAAGATCACACAAGTCGCATGTGAAAAATCACAACACAGCATAAAACTTGCATAGGCAGTAAAGCTGGCATTTTGCGTGGAACTCTTATTGAGCTTGTAAAGCAAACGGCCGAAATGACAGTATGAATTAAATCGTGTTGAAAATCGAGGTTGATGGTGAGGTCAGTCAGTCACAGCAAAAGAGAAGCATACCGAGGGCTTGGCAGTGCTCTGGTCATTTAGTCCTTTTGTCACCACTACTGATGCAGTGTTACTGGTGACAGTGTGCTGTATAGGTGTAGGAATTACAATGGACAGTGCACAAAGGCATGCTATGTCTTCTGATTGGGTTGAAAATCCTTTTGTTATGAAAATCAGCTTATGTGTGACATTGAAGGTGTTGTAGTTGGCTTATTTTTGGTGTAAGAAGCATTTCAGTTGTATTATCAGGCTTGAACTGAGGAGTCTTGGTTCAGCCGATGGAATTACTGATATTAAAGGACAGGACACGATTGTCTCTTGAATGTGAAAATGGAAATTGTTCATATGGTGATGTGAAATGTTTCGTATTACATACAAGGGTGTGCTGTATTCCGTCAAGGAAATATCCTTGATTGTCATTACTGGAAGTTAGGGAAACCTGAGAGGATTATCCATATTGAAATCTAAGGACGGGGGTAAGATTGACGTAATGCTTCAGTGCGGACGGAGCAGCAGAAGATTATCCTGAACCAAGTGGTAAATGAGAACAGGCAAGTAGGCACAAATATACCTGTTTGACTTTTCTTGCGTCGTTTTATACTGTTTTTTTTTTTTTTTATACTCTCAAACATATCACAAGAGTGTGTATGAGTTTCTGATGGCGTTAAGTGTTCATTTGTATGCTAAAAACGTATTTTCAAGAAGTGTGTGCGTTTGCACCCATTCAACATTTGAGCATATGAGAGAGAGAGAAAGAGAGAACAAAATATGTGCGATAATTCACCTGTTAAGAAAGAGAAGCCACATTTACAATCTTTGTTGCAGGGCCAAACATGCAGAAAAGCTTCGCGTAAAAAAAAGGAATAAACGGCAGTGGGAAAGTTTTATAAATTGAGAACCCCTTTTGTATGTTAAATATGAAAAAGAAACTCTATACTCAAGACTTAATTGAATGGTGAAATCAAGAACAATCAAAAAGTGTAATAACTTGTGCCCTTTCAATAATGAATGCACTTGACTCCAAGTCATAACTAAACTACCTGTTGTGCACATTAATTAGCAAAAAGGAGGCATTTCGTCAGATCTCTGCTGTGCCATTTTTCAGACAGCAGAATTGATTCTCCAGAGCATTGTTAAACTTTTCATGTGGTGCTTAGCGTTCAGCATATTCTTGACATAAATGTAATAGGATTTGGTGAAGCAGCATGCATGCACACGCATTATCACCTGTATATGCATTCTCTAATGTGCTTGCACTTTAACAAAGCAATTGCGGTTGAAATACAGATTCTAGGGATAGGATCTATATGCGTGCACACAGCTTTCTTTCTTTTTTTTTCAATGAAATCGTTTATTGCACCAAGAAACTGCCTCTTTCATATATTGATGCTTTCTTTTTTTTTTCAATCAGGTGCAAGTTCAACAATGAAACAAAAAAGAGGAGAGAGATATTAGATTCAAAAGGTCGTGGTGTGGTAATTTAACATTCAAGAGGAGCATTTCAGACAGGCTTCACTGTGTTGGCAAAGGGCAGGTGGTGTTGATTAATGCTAGGGCTGCCTCACCCTTGGCATTTGGCCAGCTCACCGCCCGTGCGCGCTTGGAAATGACTAACACCCCCTCCCCTATATCCTTCAATCTCCACGTCTTTTTCCGCAGCTGCACCTCCCGTTTCCCCTCCCCTCGCCCCTCACCAGCGGTGAAAGAACGGCAGTAGTAGAAAGATAGCACAGTCCTCCCAGAGCTTGGGTGACATATAGCCTGCCCCTCTCCTCCCCTTCCTCTTCTCTCGCCAGTCCATTCGCGCACAGCACACAGCGCACAAAACTTCTTTCCCCGTCCGTTATCGATTCAGGGCCGTCGCCTTGGCAACCGACCCCCACCTCCCTTGTTCTCCCCTAGCGTTGTTGACGCGGAGAGGCGGCTATACCGCTTTCCTCTGACTGCGCCCGCAGCCATGCAGCGCGGGCTAGTAGTGGCAGGGATAGCCAGCCAGACTAGCTCACTCTGTCTGCCTGCCTGCCAGCGACAGCTGTCGCCTCACACACTCCCCGCTCCTTCCCTCTACACTGTGTTTGGAGTGGAACGGGGAGAGGATTGGAGTGGGGGGGAAGAGGGTTGGGGGGGGGGGGGGGGGTTGACTGGCTGGTTACACGCTGAGAAGATAGCATGGCAGTACTTGGCATTGAGGGAAGGCTGTGTGCTGAGGAGTGAGCACTTGGTCTTATTATCTGGGGAACTTGTAATAATGGACGGGGGCTGGCAGGCACGTTGTGTTGGGAGGCGAAAAAGACTTGCAGCGAGATATTTACATCGCAGGCAGGCAGGGAAGTGATTACAGTACGCGATCTGTCATGGCTTATTTTTATTGTCCTTGTCAGAGGCTTGGCAGGTGTCAAGCCTGGCTCGTTACAGTGAAAAGTCAACACCAGTATGAGAAGCCAACCTGTTACACCATGGTCCAATAGAAATGATGTAATTGTATTGCATCATAAGTCCCCCCACCTCAGCATGACATTACCACTTCTCTCTTTGTTCAGGGTTCTACTCTGTCTGTGTGTGTGTGTTAACTGTGTGTTCTCCCCCCTCCTGACCCCCGTCCCCGTCCCCCCTGCTGGCTGTGCTTATCTGCCAGTCTGACCAGTGAAAAGCTTTGGCTGTCACGTGATTGTGACAAAGGCAGCTCAGCCTCTGTGTGTGTGTGGAGCTAGTACACAGAGGGGTTGCTACATGTAATTTGTAACGTTTGCATGTGGGTGTCGCGAGTATAGCTTTACAGGGGTAAGCTTGTACAGACGTTGGGGAGGGGTGGGGGTAGTGTCCCGCCCATTGGCCCAAGGCGTCTTTCCAGGGGTTATTTTTCCTGTCATGGCTACCAGTGGCTGGCTGGTTGTGCAAAAAAGAGAGGAGAGAGGTGGTGTGAGGGAGAGGCCAGGGAGTGTGGTGAAGTTGGTGTTGCTGCTTCCAGGACCTCAACTGTGCTGGTTGATTGGCCAGGACCATAGTGGGTAGCAAGTCGGGGCTGGCCACTCCTGCTGCAAGCACAAAACTAAAGCCTGGCTGTCTTCACGTCACGTTCCAAAGCGCGGCCGCCATTAGAATTGGATAGAGGTAAGGATAGTTTGGGAAGGGGTGGGGTGGGGGGAAGGTGTGTGGGTGGGTGGATGGGAATGGTGAACTTGTCTGGTTCCTTGCCAGGATTGTTTTTTTTTTTTTTTTTTTTTTTTCTGTTTCAACCTGAAGGCATGATAAGCAGATAGGCCTAGTGCTGAAGTAGAGTGAAGGGTGTACGGCCAAAATTTGGCTGTTGGGTTATGCAAAGGGCGATTCAAGTGTGGGCTTGTTCTTCCCCGCTGTACGTGGTCTTTGTACGGTCAGAGAAGAGGAAGTTGAACCTGATGACTGGTAACGTACGGAAGTGGGTGAGGAAGACGTCAGCCTTGACATGTGAACACAGGCAGTGTTGACATAACGCATCACACGCCTTGTTTAAACGTGTTTAGATTGCGATGGTGATTTTTCGTTACGCGGTGTCACCTTGGTTCGTTACGAGGTGTTACTATAGGTGGTTTTGATGTATTTAGTTATCATTCGCTTTTGGTTATACAAATATTGAGTGTTTTTTTTCCCGTTGTGCGCTCTGACACATTCGTGTCAAGGATATTCTGCTCCCCCCCCCCCCCCCCTTTTTTTTTTTTTTTTCCTGCTGCGGCGCTCGGTGAGGGAGGGATCTTATTGCTTATGAATCGGTGGGGAGGCCGACAGTACCTCTGGCCAGGATCCCAGCCCCTCGCCGTAGCAGGGTCAAGGCCCCCTAGGGTTACTGACACTCGGCTCCCCCCCCCCCCCCCCCCCTCCAGCTGTTGAATATCAGTAGCGCGGGACCCTCCCCCCCCCCCCCACACACACACACACACACACCCAGCAGAAAAAAATACCGAAGTATCATCAACTCATTGATGATGGCTATTCTGCTGAAGAAGATATGAATAGAAACTTTAGAAAGTTGTAAAGCAGATAAGATTCAGAATGGGCAGACGTTACTTCTTCCCTCCTCCGCCCCCTTTACGTTAAGCATTTTTTTCACTGTGTGTGTGTGTGTGTGTGTGACCATTCCATCTTTGGTCAACACTTCATTTTGCTTGCAAGAACAGTTGCCAAGAAGATGACAACATCAGTGGACAAGTAATATTTGCACTTTGGCATACTGTATAACACGAGTGATGTACACACCATGGAAGCTGGTTGAATCAGTCATTTCTGCAGAAAGTTGTACTTGTGCTGAAATCCATCCATAGCATCGTGATTACCTACGCTGTTCTTTCGTGGGTTTTTTTTTCAGGTTTGCAATTGGAAGGTTCAATCCTGGAATTTCCTTTCACTGTCCTTTTATCTGTGCGCTAATGGTTATGATATGAAAATGAATTTTAGGAGGAAGGTGGGATGAGGTGGAAGGTTAATGCCAAGCTATCAACTGGAATGTAATTGCTTTTGTGGAAAAAAAAAGAAAGAAAAGAAATGTGTGGAGTAATTTTTTTTTTTTTTTTTTAATCCACAGGTTGAATAAGGATATTTACCTCTGTTGTGATGACCTTATCATTCATTCAGTGTTACTCTCAAAAAAAAAAAAAAAAAAGGTACAGTAGAGAAATAGCTTGTTTTTTTGTTTTGTTTTTTTTTTGTTCCCCCTAACTCTGTTCCAAGAAGTGAAGAACTGATTCGACCAGTGTTGAGGAGATGGAAATAGAATGTCAAAAGAATTGGTTGGGTGACCTTGAAATTGATATTTAGCCCACCACCACCCCTGACCCCACCCACAACTTTGTTTTAAATGTATGTTCACTGCACTTGATTATATTTGAACAGTCATTCACATAGAAATGGCTCTGAGACTAGAACTAAGGAAAAGCACTAATCGGCGAGGGGGGGGGGGGGGAAGCACTAATCGGCGAGTGGGGGGGGGGGGGGGTAACAAATGAACCTTTTGTCAAAGGTCACATGATCATTTCAAGTAATGTTCACTGTTTTGCCTTGATAGAACTTCTCTGACTTGAATTACTTTAGTTAATTTGAGAGATTCCATCAGTTATCCCCAGTTTGACATTGGTCAAGGTCATCAGAAGAATGGAAAGTTTTTAGTTCTAACGCATTTAACTTTTTTGTGGGCACAGGTCCATCAATCAAATGTCATGTTGTTATGATGAATCACTATACAGTCAGAGGTTGCAGCTCTACAAAATGAGATTCTTCAAGTGTAAAGGACATGGTATCATCTGTTTCAGTTGGCTGTTCTAATTCTAATGGCCTGTCAGCCTTGACTTTATGATGAACAACGTTGCAAATCTTTTCAACCTAGCTTCCAAGAAGAAATAGCAAAGTTGACTCGCTTTATCAGGTGGTCTTTTCATCCAGTAAACAAGTGAACTACTGCACATTTTTAAGTTGTTACTTCTTGTCATGAACCTGAGAATGCCCAAATGTGTTTTGTGTCTTGATTACTGTAGTTTTGGCTACAACATCAGTTGGCAGATATTGAGTCATGGGTCCCGTGTTCTTCATATTTTGCAAACCTTAGAGTTCCCATGGCAAAATAGGGTTGTTCTGTTTGATACCTTTTAGTTTAGACATAGGTTGAGCTTAGCACCTTCTCCCCCACTCTCTCCTTTACATACACACACACACACACACACACACACACACACACTCATGTTCATCAAAGAAAAGAATCCATTCAACTTCAGTTTCGGCAAAGCTTGAGCCATGTACCCCAGCACCACCCCACTTCCTCTCTTCTCCTTTCAAGCCCCCCCCCCCCCCCCCACCCCACCCCCCTTTCCTGCTTTCTACTTTCTTGTCTTCTTCCGAGTCCATACACACTTACACACATGACCCTCCCACCCCCATCTCCCCTTCTCCTTTTTCCAGCTTGTGAGATTATATTAGAACAGAGTGGGTCATTTTGAAATTTGACCTGATTTTCACCAGCAGTGGAATTTTTTACACCAGTACTTTACAGCGGTACAAAGTTCGGCAGTGCTTAGTTTCAGGAAAAGGAAGATCAGACAGGGCCATAGGCGGACATTGTTGGCTGTGCCTGGGTCATGCCACTGTTCCCAGTATATCGCTGTTCCACAGATCTAGCACTGACATGGGGCACCTTGTTTGTCACCAGTCCACTCACTAGCTTAGGTTTAGGGTAGAGGTTAGCTTAGAGCTCAGGTTAAGGAGAGGGTGAAAGTGATGGAGTTTGATTAGGTTGATGTGTGTGTGTGTGTGTGTGTGTGTGTGTGTGTGTGTGTGTGTGTGTGTGTGTGTGAAATTGAAATAATGTAAGGATCACAGGGTATGTTTTTCAAGTAAAAGTTCCAAAGGAATCCAGTTATGTCCATCATGTATGTTAACTTGTGGACTGCAAGTGCAAAAGGCTTTTATAAGCTATAGTTTTTAATAGTTATGTTTCAGGACTTTGTACATTGATTGTGTTCTTTTTATTATGCAGGCCATATTCAGAATACAAAGGCACAGGTATCTGCTAAGTGAATGTATGTGATATGTTTGTGATACTGACAGATTGAGAAAACCAGAGTTCAGAGAATGTGGTAACGCTTCAGTGCACAAGAATAAAGCTGTCGCTACTTGACTGGCTTTGTATAGTGCTGTCTCCTGTTCACTGCTTGACTGGCTTTGTATAGTGTGTCTCCTGTTTGCCCTGCTAGTATGATGCAAGATGTCTTTGCCATGAAATCATGGGAAGGGTTTAACTTTAGAAAATTATTTGGTTAGTGTCTGAAACTCCTGTCATTATCCCTTTTACTCTTTTAAAATGGGGTGAGAGGTGAATTGGTTGGTTAGTTCTTTAGTATGGAGGCTTGCAGAACTGAGTCTGTGTACTACTTGAGACCAAACCTATGCGTCTTACTTGAAGTTGAAAAGAAGAGAAGGATTTTATGCTTTTGAAGAATGCTTTTGAAGAACCTGCACCACAAGACAAGTTCGCATAATTTACCTTTGAACTCAAGAGAAAGCTGTTGTATTTTGTTATTTTGTTAACACCCAGACATGTATGTTCCTTGACTTAGAACTTGCTGTCTGATCCAATGATTGTGGTCACACATTGTATAATTGGAATGGAAGGTCATCTGTCATAGGTGTCAGTGGTGACGATTCCTCTTTACGTCCACTGCTTTCCCTGAACAGCTAAGGACAAAGAAGAGGCAATGGTTTTAAGTTAGAATCATTATTGAAACTGCTGCTTGTATACATGTCTGGTGCTGTGAGCAGTGCATTGTGTGGTACCGAATACTTCATATTTTCATATGATTTGTCTGGGAATTATAATTTGGATTTTTTGTTTTAATTGACCGGTAAAGTGTTGATCCTCATAAATGGTCACTGGCTCACAACTGATTAACAGTTATGCAAGCCATCTTAGCAAGTTTACCAATACCATTTGTAAGCCCCTGAGCAGTATTTGAAGAAGAAAAAAATGTCCTATGGATTTGGGGTTTAGAAGATGGAAAGCAGCCTCAAATCTTCTCCACAGTGAGAGTATATTGATAGGTCATAATGAATATTGATAGGTCATAATGAATATTGATAGGTCATAATGAGAGCTTTAATCTCGTTTAAAGTTGAGGTCAATGGTTGGGGTCACATAAGAGGCATATAAGAGAGGTATGGAGGCATGGTAGATTTGGGTATCTTATATTTTTTTTCAAATTAATGCTACCGATGGTGTTCCCTTGAAGTCTGGGTCAGGGGTGAAGAGTCAAGTCACAGCTTTATTCTGTTGTCAGATGTACTCATTTGCCAAGTGTCTTATCTTTTTGTCACGGACTGCTCATTTGCCAGATGTACTCATTTGCCAAGTGTCTTATCTTTTTGTCATGGACTGCTCGGATGTACTCATTTGCCAAGTGTCTTATCTTTTTTTCACGAACTGCTCAGATGTACTCATGGACTGCTCGGATGTACTCATTTGCCAAGTGTCTTATCTTTTTTGTCACAGACTGCCAGTCAGGATGAGTGCCTGCACGTGGACGTAAGGCAAACTGGTGAACTTAGGGAGAGAACACAGAGTTCTCACTGAGCACCACTCACTCCAAAACAGTTAGTCGCAACACAAGATTAACAGCACGGTTAACCACATGTAATATGATTTATAAATATCCCTTTCAAACAAATTTTTCACACATGAACCAGCAGAAAAATGGCCTAAAATGAGACACCATCTGGGGGACTCAGAAGACTAAATTCACTGGAGGGTCTTACAGTACCTAAATTCAAAAGGGGTACAAACAGAAATGCTTCCGAAAAGCAGCACAGTTTCTACAAGGAGTTCTCATCCAGTAGGTGGGAGGAAAGCTCTTCACTACACTCTTTAAAAAAACAGAACTGGTACATAGTTCATCAAAAATCTCTTCATGGGGGAAAAACAAAGCTTCCAGATGGAAAGATAATGAACTGTTTAAGACTCGAAAGTACCACAGTTATTTCCGTAATGTCCCCATCAAGAGGAGTCTTCAAGGTTGAGCCATACTAGAGGCACACACTAGAGAAAACAAGGAGCTGCATACTTAGAAGTGCCACTCCCGAGAGACCACCACCCTGGCCTGAAAACACAGACACAGATGTTTAACCAATCACACTGAATAACACACTCCTCACATTAGGGTCTTAGAGGGAACATAGCCAGTTCAGCTCAGAGTTGTGGGGAAAAGTCTGTTTCTCACGTTTTTCATTCATGTCCAACCATGGCATGTACACAAGTCAACCACTCGGGAAGTTGGCTGCCCCAGGTCAGCTGGCTGAAGTGTAGATGGAGGACAAAAAGGAAATCCTCCCGTTGCACAGCGGAGAAGGCGAGTGCCTCACCTGGCACGTCCAGCACACAGGGCAAAAGGCTGGGCTGTAAAGACACATTCCTGGTCAAAGTTCATTATTATAATCATACGGTTGAATCATTATTATCGTTTGCTTCTTTTTTGTTTTAAAGATCAAAGGGAACAAGGGATCAGGATCAATGGATTAAAAAGCATTATAGAAGAATCTTTTTTTCTTCCCATAATGATTTGACAGTTTGTAAGAAAGACCAGAAATACAAAATAACACGAATTTTAAAATGTTAATCAAATAGTACAGGCCATTATCATTTGCATCTTTTTTGTTTCAGAGATCAAAGGAAAAGAGGGATCAGGATCATTTGATCATAAAACATTAATGAAAGAATTTTTTCTCTTCTTGTAATGAATAGATTTGACAGTTTGTAAGAAAGATCAAAAATACAAAACAATACAGATTTTTTTAAATTTTAATCAACGAGAACAGGCCATTCCCCATTCACCAACACACACCTTGACCAGAAGAAAGTAACAGTTGGGGAGTACAGGAACCTGGCCTCGTGCAGCTCACACACAACAGTGCCAGAGCTGAGAATGGGATGTTTTTCCCAGTGAACCCTTCTCAAGGGTCAAAAGGGGTCACAGTCCGATCAGCATTAGTGATGCAAGAAATTCAACATTAAAAAAGAAAGGGAAGATGCCTGACAGTCCTGTTATTTTGGCTAGATTTAAGGGATATCATGCATTAGTTTTAATCCGCTTTCTAGTTGGGTTATCAAAGGAAATTAATATTTTTCACAATTAGATTTAATGGACACATTGATGCAGACCTAGGAACCTGCATGATATTGATATATGATTTACATGTAATATGACCAGCACGTTGGGTGATTGAAAAATATGACCTAATAAAGTGTGATGTTAAGTAAAACTTGTTTGCAGATCTGCATTGCTGCTTTGTGTATAGCCAGTGATTGATATTTGACAGCCAGCCAGGAATGTTATTGTTTTTGTGGAAGTAACAGTGATTGTGAGCGCGAAGTGGAGAACTCATGTGGTACAATGAGGCAAAGCTCAAAGAGAGAAAGAAAATCAGTCGAATAAACGCGGGCAAACAAAAAACAACAATTTTCATTATCAAATAAGTCACAGGGAGGTACCTGTCTTTTGTGTAGTTGGCCATCTGAATGTTTGATGCACAGTTAGTTTGCTGAATATCAAATTGTCACAAGGACTTGCCATTGGTGATCTAAATGTTCAGTACCATACAAATTTCATTTCATAGTGACTTTGTGACTTATCAGAGTGACACTGGGACCCATCAAAGTTGCCATAACTTTTGAATAGTTCACACACATGATACACTCAGAGCTGTTCCTAGACTTCACCCTTTTCCCCCAAAAGAAGCCAGATTCTTGGAAACAATACTCCAACAGAAAATTTAGGGTTCCCAGATCTGTTTAGTGGAGAGAATTAATTTGATTCAAGAGCATTATTACCCATCCTTGTAAAGGTACATTTAGAAACGGAAATGATTTCATACAGCTTGATCCGAAAGGCTATTGGACTTAGTTTTTGATATATTGCCTTTGTTTTTATTCTCTGACTTACATTATTATTTTCATCTATCAACTGCAGATGTACTTTCAGAATCCTTAAGTCTTTAAAAACAAGTTTTGATGGCTGCCAAGAATGTTGCAAGTGTAAATTCAGCTAATCGTTGAGCACAAATTTCTCTGCCAGCATACATAGGTCTAGTTAGGAAGTCCAGAACTTTGGTATTAAGAAACCTGGAGATTAAGTTCTAATGTCATTTGCAGGAGAGTCTAAAATTGGCTTAGATAATACTTTATTATGTACGTTTTTGTGATATTGGGGCCTATGTTAATTTGAAGATTTGAATGATGGTTTTGTGTTATGTGTTAAAACTTTTAGCTTCATTCTGGACTTCCCTTTAGCTCTGAACTGTTTTTGCAGGCAGTGATTCTATGAATTTTAAGGCCTTCTACCATCTCAGCAAGTCAGCAGGTCTGGTGTCTTGCGACACAGCATGGTCAGTCCACAGCATTGACCAGATTCATGACTCGAGGTCTCTTCTTTGGTGTTCCCTGATCAGCAGTTAAGGGAGGGAAAGCTCACCTCCTCCCTGGGGATGAGGGGGGTGTCTTGACCCTTTTTTTTTTTTTTTACTATTCTGGGACACCCCTCCTAAAGCACCCTGGGAAAAGAGGGTAAAAGCTTGGCACAGGATTACTCTCCATCCTCTCTTGGGCTGCTGATCTGAGGAGACCTCTGAGCGATGATTTCAGATCCCCAGGTTCACCATAGGAACCGCTGTCACTGTCCTCTGCTGCTGGAAGAACTTGATCACATGGGGTCAAAAATTGAGGCGCGCAGCATGCCTAGCTCATTCATCTGTTTAATACAGTATGTCTTGTTCATTCATCTGTCGGACATCTTAGGAACAGAACTAGTTGAAGTCATGTTGAGACCACAAAAGGACAAAAAAAGAAAGGTTTGGGGATGATTTAATGGGCTGGGAAAAATAGCGCCATTTTACACAATGAGCGTGATAAAGTAGATTTAAATGATAAAGCTTAAGCCTCGCGCTAACTACATATCAGACAAAGTGTCACAATGTCTGTACATGACGTCTACTAAGGAACAGCTGTTTCATATGTATGCTGTGTGTGTGTGTGTGTGTGCACGCGCACACACACACACACACACAGACAGCATACACACACACACACAGCATACACACACACACACACACACACACACACACACACACACACACACACACACACACACACACCCCACACCACACACACACACATCACACGTGCGTGCACACACACATGCACGGACGCGCGCGCACACGCACACACACACACACACACACACACACACAAATTGTGCGTGCATGCACATGCACACACACACACACACACACACACATTTTACACATGCACACAAAGGCACACACATGCCCACGTACACACACTCTCCTCTCTCTCTCTCTCTCTCTCTCTCTCTCTCTCTCTCTCTCTCTCTTTCACACACACACAGTTACTCAAACTTATAAAGGCATACAACTGTAGATACAGTTTTTGTCAGCAGGGAGGGAGATTTAGTTCACTTGTTACGTAAAGAGGAGAGTCATGTCAATGCTTGTAGCCAGCCTATTCAAAGAAAAGTCATTTGTATTGATCCCTACCAATGGGTGTGTCACTGTCAATGTGTTATGGATCAGGTAGCCATGGAACATGCAACCTGCGACTTGAAAGTGTGAGGATTTGCCTCCCTTGCTCCTTCCCAGCGTTGGGGCTGTGTAACAGGGGAAAAAAGCGTGGGTGTAGCTGCCTTACTTGGGAGCTGCAGTGAATGAATGAATGGCTTGGGAACATTGCGTTAGTGACTGAGAGGAAAACAGAATGGAAAAAGAAAAAAGAAAGAAGAAAAAATAGGAGAGAGAGTTTTGGAACACTTACTATATTTGACTGGCATGTTGTATTGAAGTGAGTCTGTGTAACCACCCTGTTCTGGTTGTCTGTATAATCACCCTGTTCTGGTCGTCTGTGTAATCACCCTGTTCTGGTTGTCTGTGTCTGTTTGCATTTGTTGTCTGCATGTTACTTACGCCTTAAAAAAAAAGAAAGAAAATCTTTGGACGTTGACTTTTTCTTTGCAGTTATTTATCTACTCTAAAGCCAAACCCAGCTCTGCTTAACAATAGATATTGATGAGACATTTCCAGCCATCCCATGCAGGAAGATGTCATCAAATCATCGAAACCATGAGTCAGCAATTGATGTTTAGCCATTTTTCTAATGATACACAATTAACCTCTTCTGAGAAATTGTGATCAGTCTGCAAAGGAACAGCTGTTTCATATGTATGCTCTGTGTGTGTGTTTGTGTGTGTGCTCACACGCACGCATGCATGCACGCACGCACGCACACATGCACCCACACGCGCGCGCGCACACACACACACACACACACACACACACACACACACACACACACACACACGCATACACACACACACATACACACACACCACTGCTGCATACATTTATAGAAAATATATGTTATGCAAACATTGCAAGGAAATATCCCATCTTGCTTTCTTGTTCTCTGACATCAGACCAAGCGACAGAAAGTGTGAGCATGACCTTCACTTTTTGACCCAACTTCTCACAGTTTGACGCATGGTCACAGCTCTGTGGCTTAAATGATAGAAAATGATATTTTCGGTTCGTTTTTTTTTTTTTTTTTTTTTTTTTTTTTTTGTTCATGATATTGATTTGTGTTACAGACGGATTTTCGGTTTGTTCAGTTCATGATATATGTCACAGAAACGTAATTGGTACCTAGACATTGTCATAAAACACCTTTTTTTTGTGTGATCTGGTGTTCTTATTCGGTGGTTTTTCAGTGGGTCACTTGTGTTGTTTTTTTCAAGTGCTTTGTTCAAAGTGCCATATGGCTGGTTCAGCTGGTATGAGACTCATTGCTGAATGACATTGTAGGAAGATCAACCAGGTATGCAGTTTCTATTTAGCAGAGGAACAGATATTTATCAATCAATGTCTTAAACTACATATAGTTTTCAGAGCATTGATTGGCCATATTTGAATTGATCTTACCATTGCAAAATAAGGCTCAGTTATTCTGTGGTGAATCAAGCACATGAAACCATGTTAGGGCAGCAAATCAAAATGCCATATTTTTCCCCCCACTGTAACAGTTAAACAAACAGAATCAACACAAGCAATTTGTGTTCATGACTGGAGTCAGAGAAATTAGAGGAGAAAAAATGTGCGAAAGAAAGAATGAGCCTTATTAGTTATGACTGTGGAGATGACAAGAACATTCAGAGTAAGTTTAGGGTGAAAAACGTTTGTGATGATAGGCCAGTCAAGGAAAGTTAGCTGTTCTTTTTAGATTGAATTCAACTGGGACTTCATCACACTCATGGAAAGTCATCTAGAGACAGCCTTCTCCCCACTTCCGCCTTCCCCTTTTGCACTTTTCTTCCCCCCCCCCCACATCCCTCCCCACATCCCCACCCCTCCCCTCCTCTTCTCCTTTACTGCACTGTTGGGGCTGGAATAGCTCAGTTGGTAGAGCGCCGGACTTGTAATCCAAGCGTTGCTGGTTCAAATCTCCGCAGGGCTGTTTCGGTACAGGGGGATTTTTCCCTCGGAGTTAACATTAGTTCTGACTCCATTTCCCATACAGTCCTTCGAATGAGGCTATAAACCGAGGTTCTGTGTGTGAACGCACGCATAACATCTTGCACACACATAAAATCCCATCACCAACTTTCGGAACAGAAGGCCAGTTTGGCCGTTGGTGTGGATGACACGTTACACATAGCATGCACCTTCCCCGAAGATGAGTATGGCTGCCTTAATGGCGGGATAAAAAACGGTCATGCACACAAAATTCCACTCCCTTTGTAGAGTAGATGGGATTAATACTTGCTTGTCCATACAGAGAGTGTCCGCAGGAGTGTCAGCCTGCATATGCAGAAGAAGAAGACGACTGCATTGTTGGTGTCGCTATGTCACCTAAAAATGATGTTGTGTGAATTAACAATTGAAGTTTGAGAGTCCACTGGCTTCATCAACTCATGGCAATTGTTTACATTCCTCATCTGCCTGGAGATCAAATTCAGGTTAATTGTTTACGTACCTCATCTGTCTGGAGATAAAATTCATGTTAATTGTTTACATTCCTCATCTGTTTGGAGATAAAATTCATGTTAATTGTATACGTTCCTCATCTGTCTGGAGATAAAATTCATGTTAATTGTTTACGTTCCTCATCTGTCTGGAGATAAAATTCATGTTAATTGTTTACGTTCCTCATCTGTCTGGAGATAATTACCAGTATATGCTCAGCCACAAGCAAAAGCCATTGACGGTTTTATACTGGGTGAGGGGAGTGCATGTATGTGAATGAATGGTTATTTCAGCTGCCTTACCATAGGACATGGGTAGCCACAATCTATCATGGGGGAAAATGGCAGATTCCAGGAACAGACCATGTGATCTCTGATGCCCACATGCATTTTTTTTTTTTTTTTTTTTTTTTGTGATCTCTGTCCAGGACGGGGGAAATTGTGATGGTATTGCTTAAGTGCACTAAGTTGATGTATTATTGGTCAGGTTTAGCACACCAAGGTTATCTTTGCACTCGTACACGCATATGCACACTCATGCGCCCACCAAACATTCACCTCTCTCTGGGAATGGGATGTCATGCATTCGTTTCTCTCCTAACACGACTGAGCACAAGAAATCCAATTTCTATGCTACTATAATCAAACATGAAAAATCCAATTACACAAAATGAACAAATCAACGCATAAAAGATCAATACTTCCTGACCCGGGTGATAATAAAAATGACTTCTTACCTGGCCAGGTTTTCACACGCACAACCACGCTTTCACACCACACCACAGTTCTTGAAAAAGTCTCTTCACGTCTTCTTCAGCACTGCTTGATGGTGATGCCCTTGGTTGACTGGCTCCAGGTTTCAGGACTGGGTCTTCGTGGTCGTGTCTGGGATCTCGACGTCAAACTCTTCTTCTTCGTCTCTTTCACCCACCTCTGGGTTCAATTTCAGTTTGTCTGTCTTCACCCACCTCTGGGCTTCAAACTTAGTTTTCTTCTCTTCCAGCTTGTCTTTAACTCTAAGACTTTGCTGTCTCTTCTATCTCCCAGACCACATTTCTCACGACCCTAATCCGTCCTGCTCACTCCTGTCCTCTCTCTCTCCTCTGCCTGCTCTCTCTCTCTCATGGTGTTATTCTCACCTCTCGTTGTTCTCCCTCACTTTATATAGGGAGGGAAACAAAGGATTCCCCTTCGGGCCATGCCTTTGTCCATGCTGCTTCTCAAACCCCCCTGTTCACAAGTACCCTGAATTCTCCATTCGCTACATTCTTCACACATCTGCATTTACACACATCCCTACCTAATTGATTAGCAAACAAACACTTGGCACCAGATGGACATCGAAAATTCCCCGCCGACTTCAGAGGCCACTTTAACACAGTAATTATCTTAAAGAGAGCTACGATAACAACGTTCACGTGCGTTCAGCCAGCCTGACAATAGAACCAACCCAGTGACCCATGGCAATACCATCCGAACGAGTCCAAGACTCCTGCTCTTCAATGACTGTTTACAAAAGAACCTCAGCTGACTTGAGTATTTAGCGCTCACTTGGTGCACCGAGATCCTAGTGGTTACATCCCTCCCCCCTTTCGCTATCAGGCAGGTCCGAACTCCTTATTACCTTAGGTGCCATCTGTCACCTGACCACTTCGTCCTCCTTGACACAGTTCGACCAGGTGTGGTGGGTACGGCACCCTGGTTAATGGGTCTATTACCTATTTGTATACTACGTACAACATCCCTTTGCCTCTGAGCGTTTAATGCCTTTTATGAGATGTTTAACGCCCTTGACAAATTCCCCCCACTTCAAGACAATGCCCTGCATTGGCTAAAACACATTCACGGAGCTGAAACTCTCACAATTCTCTCATTTAAACCAACTCTAATCTAGGCCTCTAATAAGCCTCCTTACACCAGAGAACGCATGCAAGATTTGTCTTGCAACAAAATTAGAGAAAAATCAATACATACACACTAAGAACCTAGCAAATATCAACACCAGTCTGAAATCTCCACCAGCTCTAAGTCGTGTGGCCATATAAACATTATGTTTCTACGGGAATTCTCTCCCTTTCTGTTCATACGCATGGCCTGCAACCAGCCATGTCACGCATACACGATGCTGCACGAGACGCACGCACACACTACATATTTACAATGCCCGGTAGAAATAGTCTGCCCCCACGTTCTCTCATCCAGGTATGTATTTGATGTGGAAGCGGTAGGGTTGGAGCGTCATTGCCCATCTCAACACTCGGCTATTCTTCAGTTGAGCCCTTTGCAGGAAATGCAGGGGCTGGTGGTCCGTCTCCAATATGAATTCCTTTCCGTAAAGATACTTCTGGAATTTCTGGATTCCCCACACGACAGCCAGACATTCCTTTTCCACGGTGGCATATGCTGCTTCCCCTTTATTGAGTTTTCGACTAGCATAGCGTACCGGAACAGTTTTCCATCGTGCTCCTGCAGCAACACGGCTCCCAAACCAATGCCAGAGGCGTCTGTTCTGAGGATGAATGGTCTGGAGAGGTCTGGAAGTTTCAGGATGGGATATGAACCTAGCCTCTGCTTGACGGTCTTCAGTGCCCTCTCAGCTGCCTCGGTCCACTCTACATCATTTGGTTGTCCTTTCTTCACCATATCGCTCAGTGGGCTAGTGATGGCGGCGAAGTTCGGAACGAACTCTCGGTAGAAGCCTATCAAGCCAAGCAGGCTCCGCACTTCCTTTTTTGTCGAGGGTCTTGGGGTAGCAAGCATCCTTTCTACCTTTTCTGGCTCGGGTCGCTTGGAGTCCTCGCAGACCATAAACCCGAGAAAATCAAGATCTGGATGGCCTATTTGGCATTTACATGGGCGGGCTGTAAGACTGGCTTGCCTAAGTCTGCTGAACACTGCCTTAAGTTAGCAGTGTGCTCATCCCTTGTCTCTGATGCAATGAGGATGTCGTCCATGAAGTTGACGATCCCCTCAAGTCCGCTGAGCAGTTTCCTCATCATTCTTGTGAAGACAGCTGGTGCATTGACCAGCCCAAATGGCATTACTATGAACTGATACAGTCCTGATGGGGTGCTGAATGCAGTCAGTTCTTTTGATTCGTCTGTGAGTGGGATCTGCCAGTAGCCTTTACTCAGATCGATCTTTGTGTAGTATTTTCTTTTGCCTGTTGACAGTTCTGCATACAGGTCTTCAATGTTTGGCATGACTTCAGCATCTGTTTTCGTTATGTCATTGAGTCTCCTGTAGTCTACGCAAAACCGATGATCCCCTGTTTTTTTTCTGACAATGACCACTGGGGCACTATATGGGGAGTTGGACCGCTCTATGATTCCCATATCAAGCATTTTTTTAACCTCCTCCCTGATTATGTCTTTGGTGGCATATGGGACTGGGTAAGGCTTAACGTGAACTGGAGTGTTTGTCGTCACATCTATGTGGCAGCGATCCAGATTCGTTTGACCCGGTTTTTCTGTCAGAATGTCTTGAAACTCTTCGCATAGCCGTCTTATCTCTTCTGTCTGGTCTTTGTCCAGCCCATGGAATATCTTAACGTCCTGAAAGTTCTCTCCCTTTTCACAGTCCCAAATCATGATTTCTCCTTCCACTTCAGCATCCTACTCCCCGATGTCGATGACTGCTGCCGCCATTAGCTCTTTGAGCTCTGTTTGACATCCTCTTTCAATGTACTTCCTTAGCATGTTGATGTGAAACAGCTTGTGTTTGCCTTTCACATCCACTCTGTAGTCGTAGTGACCCTTTCTCTCCAGCACCTCGTATGGTCCCTTCCAGTGCATGAGGAGCTTGTTGTGGTCTGTTGGCAACAACAGCAATACCTTATCGCCCACTTGCAGGTTCCTCATTTTTGTTTTCCTGTTGAAGTGGCTCCGATAGATTTCGCTTGACTGCCTGAGGTTTTCCTGTGCAAAGCGACATGTGTCTTCTAGACGGTTCCTGAGGTCTAACACGTACTGGTAGGTGGTTTTCACCTCCTCTCCATCTTCATCGTAGGTCCACAGTTCCTTCAGAATGGACACTGGGCCTCTGATGGTTCGGCCGTATAGCAACTCAAAGGGGGAGAAACCGAGGCTGTCCTGGGGAGCCTCTCGGTAAGCGAAAAGAACTGCAGGAAGATAACGATCCCAGTCTGTTGGTCTCTCTTCACACATTTTCTTTAGCATGTTCTTCAGTGTGCCATTGAACTTCTCCACAAGGCCGTTACACTGTGGGTGATAAGGCGTGGTGTGGAGTTGTTTAACGCCCAGCAGCCTGCTGACTTCACCGAATAGGTCTGAGGTAAACTGTGCCCCCCTATCGCTCAGTATTTCGTTGGGGACCCCTACCCTACAAAAGATCGCCACTAGAGCCTCGGCGATTCTCTCTGTCTCAACGCCCTTCAGAGCCATGGCTTCTGGGTATCTGGTTGCGTAGTCGACTAGCATCAGGATATAGCGGTTTCCCAACTTCGAGGAAGGGGAGATTGGTCCCACGATGTCCACGGCTACCCGCCTGAATGGGGTGTTGATCAGAGGGACTGTGCCTAAAGGGGCTTTCTTTGTTCTTCCTCTTGGGGCCGTTCTCTGGCATGTGTCACAGGATGCACAAAACCGCTTGATGTCTGCCATGATGCCAGGCCAGTAGAAGTGACTCATGACTCTGTCAGCTGTCTTTGCTTTGCCCAGGTGTCCGGACATAAGTGCTTCATGTCCCAGAGACATTACCGTATCCCTGTACTGGGCTGGCACTAACAGTTGTGACGTCACCTTCGCTGTCTTGGAGCTGGTGAAGATCCTGTACAGCAGGCCTTTCTTGACCTTGTATGCGACTGTTCCTCCTCTGGCATCCTGCACCTTCCCATTGGCTACCTCGTACATTTTTTTCAGTGTGGCATCTTTTCCCTGCGCTTCTTTGATCTCTGATGGGGTGGCCATAATTCCTGGTTTCGGTGGTGGTGTTACGAGCGGCTTTATTCTCCTTGATTCCTCTTTAGCTTGATTTCTTGTCAGAACTGCCGCTGCTATTGAGAATGCAGGGTCTGGATCGTCAGGCCGCCGGGATCCTGTGACGTGTCCGATGATTATCTCACACAGTGGGTTGGGCATTACTATTGCCTCAAGGCGCCCACTGTAGAAAGGCGTTTTGACCAACACTTCCGCCACTGGGAATTCCCGCTCTGTCCCATCAATCATAGCACAGATTCGGGTTTCCCCTGTCAGTTCCTTTTCCTTCACCAGGGACCTCTTGACTACTGCACATGTGCAACCACTATCTCTCATAACACTGACTACTCTCCCTCCAATCACCCCTCATTGTATAGGTAATTCAGCTTCCAATGACAAGCAGCACTGTTCGGGCTCTACCAGGGCCCCATCTTTCTCTCCCGCTGGCGATTCGGCCGAGAACTTGGGATTTGGGTTTTTGTACTCTCGTGCACCCAGGATATTACCTGTGACCACGTCGTACAATGGTTTTGGTACCGCCAGAGCCCTTACAAGCCCGCAAAAAATGGTGTGTCTATAAATAGCCAAGCAATTTTGAATTCATCTGCTGTCCCGTCGATCTGCATACACTTTCGTGTTTCACCGGTGAACTCTTCTTGCTTTACCAAAGATTCTCTGATAATTACACCCGTGCATCCAGAATCTCTGATCACGCTGACAACACTCCCCCCTACCACTCCCTCATGCACATCCATGTTATCAACAGAATCAGGGGTACGCGACACATTCCTGAAGTAATAACACTATCTTTCTTTCCGACCTTGCCCTGCCTTTCTTTCGGTAAGATGCGCATTGCAGCGGCTTTCTGGGTCTTAAATCGGCAGTCTCTGGCCACGTGGCCAGTCTTGCCACACTAGAAACAAGTACGCTTGTCTACGATCTTGTCCAGGTGGCCGTCGGCGCTCACCCTCGTGTGCTCACGTGACGGCATGGGCCTACGGGCGGGTAATCCTGACCCATTGTGTGAGGAATGTCCGGTCCTGCTATCTTTAGGTTTTGCTTTCGGGTTTTCCCCTTGCCGTGGCAAGTCACGCCTTGCTTCACGGTAAGTCTCTGCCATCTGAAGTACCTCAGCTATTGTGGTTGCACCTTTTTCCTTAATGTGGATGGTGAGGCCCGTCCCACAACCATCAAGTATCTGTTCCTTCATCACCGGTGTCTTGAGGCCTTCAAAATCACGGTCCACTCCGCTAAGTTCTACCCACTTGTTGAAATAGTGATCCAGTCTAACTCCGAACTGTGTGTATGTCTCACCCTGTTCGATTCTCACCTCGCAAAACTTACGCCTAAAACCTTCTTCAGTCAAATCATATGCCTTTAGTACTGCTTGTTTCACCTTGTCAAAATCCCTCTGATCATCTTTGGGTAAGGTGGAAACAGTGTGTAACGCGCGACCTGTCAACTAGGCAGACAGGCTTATTGCCCAGCCATCTTCGGGCCAGCCCTCGTGCTCGGCAACCGATTCAAACCGACTTATACAGGCATCGATCGAATCAGTTTCTTCTCTGAACAGTGGGAGTTTAAGTCTAGGTGCGCAACTTAGTCTGCGGCTTACTGACTCAGAACTGGTGTCTATTTCACTACGATTTTCAGATTTTATTCTTTCTAACTCAGTTTGTTTGGCTAAAATCTCTGATTCCGCTTCTGCTCTCGCTGTGGCAGCTGCACACTCTGCATCTGCTGCATCTGCTTTAGCCTTCGACGCAGCAGTTTCAAGTCTAAGTCTCTCGGACTCAGCATCTGCTCTAGCTTTCGCAGCTATACACTCGGCCTCTGCTTTAGCCTTAGACACAGCAGTTTCTGCCTCTAGATTTCTTTTGACGGCTGCTAGCTGTTCCTTTTCAAATTTCCTTCTTTCAGCCCTTTCATCTCTCTCAGTCTTTTGCTGAGTTTCTACAAACTTACGCAGTTCATCTCCTGTATATCCTAGTTTCTCCCCTAAACTCATCAGTTTCTCAGTGGGAGTAAAACTTTCTTCAGCCATTTTGTTGTTTTAGCACCACTAAAACGGTTACTCTTACAGACCCGGAAAAAGTCAGTAAACAGTTGATCTACCAAACGTTACGAGTACACCAACCAGTGGTAGTGTTCCTAACACAAAGGAGCCTTAATCTTAAACCACAGCTTCTGTGAGAGTTAAGACTAGAACCTTGTTCTTCGTTTCTCTGAACGACCGTTGATTAATACAACCACCCTACACACGTCAATACTCAACACTCAAAGAACTAAAGGAAATAATTAGAAGAGCTAATTATAATTGCCTTTAGTGGACGCTTCGCCCCAGCACTACTCTAGTACTCACTTTGTTTCCCTCCTGAGACTAATTTGGGCCATGCAATCATGGCAGGCTCGCCACTTTGTCCAGGACGGGGGAAATTGTGATGGTATTGCTTAAGTGCACTAAGTTGATGTATTATTGGTCAGGTTTAGCACACCAAGGTTATCTTTGCACTCGTACACGCATATGCACACTCATGCGCCCACCAAACATTCACCTCTATCTGGGAATGGGATGTCACGCATTCGTTTCTCTCCTAACACGACTGAGCACAAGAAATCCAATTTCTATGCTACTATAATCAAACATGAAAAATCCAATTACACAAAATGAACAAATCAACGCATAAAAGATCAATACTTCCTAATCCGGGGTGATAATAAAAATGACTTCTTACCTGGCCAGGTTTTCACACGCACAACCACGCTTTCACACCACACCACAGTTCATGAAAAAGTCTCTTCACGTCTTCTTCAGCACTGCTTGATGGTGATGCCCTTGGTTGACTGGCTCCAGGTTTCAGGACTGGGTCTTCATGGTCGTCTCTGGGATCTCGACGTCAAACTCTTCTTCGTGCCACTCACAATGAAACATGTTCTTTTAGAGTGTTGGGACTTGCACGATGTGAGACACAAACATTTTACAGCAGAGTCCATGAAAATCCTGTTCAGGGATGTCCCGCCTGACGTGATCTTTGAGTTTTTGAGAGAGATTAACATTTTTCATCTGATTTAAGATTTTACGGATGAAAGATTTTTAACGAAGTTTCTGGTGCGTTTCTAGAAGATGTCATTTAAAGAGATGTGTGAAAGGTGGTTTTTTTTTTTTTTTTTTTTTAATGACTTGTGAGTTGATTTTAACGTGGTGACAGCCCTGATGTGGCCCCTTGCGGTCGGCTGGGCTATAAGCAACATTATCTTATCTTATCTTCTTCTTCATCTCTTTCACCCACCTCTGGGTTCAATTTCAGTTTGTCTTCACCCACCTCTGGGCTTCAAACTTAGTTTTCTTCTCTTCCAGCTTGTCTTTAACTCTAAGACTTTGCTGTCTCTTCTATCTCCCAGACCACGTTTCTCTCGACCCTAATCCGTCCTGCTCACTCCTCTCCTCTCTCCTCTGCCTGCTCTCTCTCTCTCATGGTGTTATTCTCACCTCTCGTTATTCTCCCTCACTTTATATAGGGAGGGAAACAAAGGATTCCCCTTCGGGCCATGCCTTTGTCCATGCTGCTTCTCAAACCCCCCTGTTCACAAGTACCCTGAATTCTCCGTTCGCTACATTCTTCACACATCTGCATTTACACACATCCCTACCTAATTGATTAGCAAACAAACACTTGGCACCAGATGGACATTGAAAATTCCCGGCCGACTTCAGAGGCCACTTTAACACAGTAATTATCTTAAAGAGAGCTACGATAACAACGTCCACGCGCGTTCAACCAGCCTGACAATAGAACCAACCCAGTGACCCACGGCAATACCATCCGAACGAGTCCAAGACTCCTGCTCTTCAATGACTGTTTACAAAAGAACCTCAGCTGACTGAGTATTTAGCACTCACTTGGTGCACCGAGGTCCTAGTGGTTACATCCCTCCCCCCTTTCGCTATCGGGCAGGTCCGAACTCCTTATTACCTTAGGTGCCATCTGTCACCTGACCACTTCGTCCTCCTTGACACAGTTCGACCAGGTGCGGTGGGTACAGCACCCTGGTTAATGGGTCTATTACCTATTTGTATACTACGTACAACATCCCCTTGCGTCTGAGCGTTTAATGCCTTTTGTGAGAGGTTTAACGCCCTTGACAATCTCTCTTGCAAGGGAGGGGAGGAATGGGGGTGTCCATGGTGTGGGACCTCGATGTCATGTTTATGTAGTATACAATCCAGTCAACCCCATCTTCCCTCTGCATGTGGCTGATTAGTTCTGTCCCAGAATTGTGTGACAGTTGGTATCTAACCAGTGGATATTGAGGATCTTCCTTAGAAAAGAGAGTGATTTGCATTAGCAGTGCATGTTTGTGTGTGACATTACTTTGCACACGTACAAACACACATGTACATGTGCATGCACACTTTCATGAGAGAGAGAGGAAAAAAAGTGATTTGTCATGGAGGAATGGGTAACAATGTTGGTATTAGCTAAATTTACTACAATGTTACCCAGGAGAGGGGAAAAATGCTCGTCATACCAGATGGTCCTGTCAAAATCCAACCTGTGATCCATACCAGCAGTTCGATTTCTTTCGGTATACACTTTTGAAAACTTTAACATGTTTTTGCTGATTATTGTGCTTTCTGCCGAGTGCAATGTTCGCCTACAACTGGGTTTTACCTGTGGCCCATGAAAGTTCTTAAAAGAAGTCATCAGCTAACCCATTGTTCTACCATCTCCCCTTCTCTCCGACCACACCACTTCCCTCTCCAGCATGCATTGTTAGCAGAAAAGATGCATGGTACTTTGACTGGATGGGCCCATTGGACACTCATTGATCAGCTGATTTTATAGACATCTACAGCAAGTCACTGTCAGCATTTAATGAAGTCGTAGGTCCAGAGCAAAATGAAAAAAAAAAAATTTGTGGAAGAGCATTGCCGTGTATCATCTGTTTTGACTAGCTGTTGCAAGTTCTGATAGTAATAGTCTGTCAGCATTGCCTTTACTCCTGAACAAATTGTCACAAATCATTTGAACATGCCCCCATTACAACAAAAAAGACCGGGGGTGGGGTGGGGGGGGAGCAAATGTGATTCGGATCTTTTTTTTCACATAATTTGAACTGTACTTAAAATTGACTGAATGTTTTGTTGTTGTTGTTGTTGTTTCCAGTAATTGACTGTCCCTTGATGTACACCCCAAAATGATCTGAAGCTCCACTCGTTTAGTCTTTATCTCTGTGCTGCTCTTAGTTAATTTTTCTGTCTTCTCTCTCATTCTGTGTGTGGGTGTGTGTGTGTGAGAGTGTGTGTGTGGGTGTTTGTGTGTGTGTGTGTGTGTGTGTGTGTGTGTGTGTGTGTGTGTGTGTGTGTGTGTGTGATTTTCAGAAAAATAAGATCACCCTAAACAGTTCATTCGGTACATTCCCTCACATTGTTATCAGAGGCTCAGCCCCACTGTGGTGCTTGATTGAAAGCAAGACTATGGCCACTCCATAAATATCCCTTCAGCCCATGGTGTCAGTGCAAACATGCCAAAAGCCAGAGTGGAGGAAAAAAAATGCCAGAATACTTGAAGATCTCTTCACACCACTCTCCAATGCAACCCCCCCCCCCCCCCCCCCACCATGGTGGTGATTGGATGGATGCAAAGATCATGGACACACAGGATATACCTACCCCCCCCCCCCCCCCCCCTTCTCTGGAGTGGTGTAGGATGTTAGGTTGAATGACTTCATCACCCCACTCCCCTGACACAAGCCCCCAGAGTGGTGTGAAATGCTAAAATTGCTGAGATTAGGGAAACACTCCTTCATCCCTCTTCTTTAGTGCAACCCTCAGAGTGGTACTAAATGCAAGAATGATGGAAACTTGGGAAATTCACCTACATACCATTCTTTAAAATGCAAACCTCCCAGAGTGGCACTAGAGGCAAGAATCATGGATACTCTGGGAATATTCCTTCACCTCACAGTTGCATGATGCAGCACTCCACAGTAGTATTGGATGCAAAAACCATGGACACTCAAGAAAATTACCCGTTTACTCCCCCATTGCCACACATCCTTCCCCATCCCCCCATCCTCCTACCCCCATGCCTTTCCCTTTCTCTGGAGTGGCATGGGATGTGAGATTAGTGAACTCCTTCACCCCACACACACACCCTTACGCAAGCCACCAGAATAATATGAAACACAAGAATTTCAGAAGCTTAGGAAAATGACCCCTTCAACCCTCTCCCTTTGATACATCTCCCCACCCCCCCCCCCCCCCTCCCCCCACCCCTCCCCGCTACCCCTATTGTTCTTCAATGCAAGAATCAGGGAGACGCTGCAAATTCCCTTTCATCCCGCTGCAAATTCCCTTTCATCCCACTCCTTTCACTCGGACCACCAGAATGGTATTGAATGTAAAAATGGTGGACACATAGGGAAACACCCCTTTACCATACTCCCCGCAACACAGCACTCCAGAATGGTAATGGAGACAAGAATCAGTAGGACTGGAAATGCCACTTCATCCCATTCCTTGAACCCTAACCACCATGATGCTATTGGACGATGCAAGAATCATGGACACTCAGGGAATATCCTTCAGCCCACTCCTATAATGCAACCCCTTCCCCCCCAAGAAAGGTATTGGATGCAAGAATCATGGATGCTCGGGGAATATCCTTCAATCCACTCCTATAATGCAACCCCTCCCCCCCCCCCCCCCCCCAAAGAGGTATTGGATGCAAGAATCATGGACACTCAGGGCATATCCTTCAACCCACTCCTATAATGCAACCCCTCCCCCCCCCCCCCCCCCCTCAAGAGAGGTATTGGATGCAAGAATCATGGACACTCAGGGCATATCCTTCAACCCATTCCTATAATGCAACCCCCCCAAGAGAGGTATTGGATGCAAGAATCATGGACACTCGGGGCATATCTTCAACCCACTCCTATAATGCAACCCCTCCCCCCCCCCCCCCCCCCCCCCCAAGAGAGGTATTGGATGCAAGAATCATGGACACTCAGGGCATATCCTTCAACCCACTCCTATAATGCAACCCCTCCCCCCCCCCCCCCCCCCCAAAAGAGGTATTGGATGCAAAAATCATGGACACTCAGGAATATTCTTCAACCCACACCTATAATGCAACCCCTTATCTCTCCTCCCCCCCCCCCCCTCCTCCCCCCAGAAAATACCCCCCTTTACCCCATTTCCCCACTGCAGCCTCCTCCCCTCTGCCCACTCTTTCTGCCCTCCTGCTGAATGAGAATAAACACAAGAGCAAGGGATTGTTGTTTGTTCATGGTTTTTGAGTTGAAGAATCATAATCATCCAGTAAATCCCCCTTCACGCCACTCCCCTAATGCAGTCGCTATGAACTGTAGTAAGGTGGTATGGAAAAGAATAATGATGGTGCTTCATTTCCAAAGTATATTGTCTGTTCAGAGCCATAATATAGATAGATAGATGCTTTGCTTGGTTGGTTGGTTGGTTTGTCTTTAAGGGTGGGGGAGGATAGAGGGGAAGGGATACTTCTGAAGAGCTCATTTGCTCAAAGAATAAGAAAATTCACAAAAAAAAAAACTTATATTGATAGGTGCCATCACTGGTGGGAATCAACTAGTGAATGGTTGAAAGGAAATTTTAAATGAGGAGGTTGCCACCAAGTCTGTCCAAAGACGGTTGTCATGAATTCGCCAATACTCGTACCCCGACAGAACCAAACCAGTGGTGTAGACATGCAGAGGCCATTGAAAAGGACGTCAGCCTGATAGCAGGGCATGGAGAGCCACAGAACTGGAGACCTTTTTGTTAAGCTGATTGATGAGGATGAGGGTGATGAAGATAATGCTATGGATTTCCACCCAGGTCTGAGGCTGCCTGACGGAACTGTTCTCTGTGCTTACTGTCATAATAATATATATCCCAGCATCCACAGGTCTGAGAGATAAGACACCTTTGATGTTGATCAGAAAATTTGAGCGGCACTCTTAGAGACACATGTATCCATTAAGTGGATGAAACTTGACTGTGTGGCTCCAGTCTCCCCAGTTGAGCCCATGCCAAACTCAAGTCAGGGTAAGAGCTAGTCGAGGCAAGAAAATCCCACAAATAGCTCTGATGGGAATCCAACCCACGAGCTCCCAGCCCGGAGTCTGCAACTCTAATCAGCTGGTGAGAATGATAATGATCAAGTTCTACTGCTCATCAGAAACTAAATAGCTGAGTTTGGTGTCTCTTTCAGAGTATATTCAGGCTTCAACAAGGCCTCTAGTCAGAGACTACATAACGGGGTCAGTGCTTCCTTTTATAATATATCCAGGCTTCAACAAGGCCTCTAGTCAGAGACTGCATAACAGGGTCAGTGCTTCCTTTCACAATATATTCAGGCTTCAGTAAGGCCTCTAGTCAGAGACTGCATAGCAGGAGTCACTGTTTCCATTTCATGATATATTCAGGCTTCAACTAGGCCGCCATCCTTTCACAATATATTCAGGTTTAAACTAGGCCTTTAGTCAGAGACTGCATAACACTGTTAACAGGAGTCACTGTTTCCATTTCATGATATATTCAGGCCTCAACTAGGCCACCATCCTTTTGCAATATATTCAGGTTTAAACTAGGCCTTTAGTCAGAGGCTGCATAACAGGAGTCCGTTTCCATTTCATAATATATTCGGGCCTCAACTAGGCAGCTATCCTGTCATAATATATTCAGGCTTCAACTAGGCCGCCTTGGTGGTTGGTGTGTGTGTGTGTGAAAAAAACACACACACACACACACACACACACACACACACACACAAAATACCTCATTTTATAATCGAACTTGACAGCCTCCCCATGCAGAAGTTCAGAACACCAACCATTGTATTGTGGTAGCTGGCTGTTGTTAGCTATGTGATGATCTGAGCCTCAAAAAGATACAGTGTGATGTGATATGAATCATGCCTAAGCATATTTTATGAGGCATACTACATATCTTACCCCAGTGGACTTGTCCCAAATCAGTTATGCTCCTTGAACAAAACCCAACCTAAGGTTGTATTGATTGCATTGAGGCTGTCTGTATTTGTTTAATTTTGATGGAGCTCATAATGCATTGCTAGGGTTGAGTTTACTCTAATGTTTGTTTGCACACCTGTTTCACTGTTCTTGCTGTGCATGCAAGTCCAATGAACAGCGTACAGTGTGCATGAAGGCCCTGTGTGAGCTACATGTGCAGCGTTTGCTTTTAGTTCTCTACTTTTACCTTGCCCACTGGAACGTAAGTTGGGTTTTTTTTGTTGTTGTTTTTTTTCCTATTGGAACGTTTTCAATGGTTTTGTTGGTAACATTCCTTTTTTAAAAAGTGAAGAGGTTCTGCTCTGTTTGACTGACTGGTTAAACGGTCTTGAGCTTCTTTGTTTTGAGTTTATTTTTTAACTCTGATAATATGGTTTCTGTGATGAACAGGACGAAACAAAGAAAGGGTAAAAAAGAAAAAAAAAAGGTTTGCTGTTATTTGATTTGTTCTCAGCCCTGATGTAGCTTCTGTGCATGGAAATGAACGGGAGAATACTGTGACCTGTGCATCAAGAGAGGCATATTGAAACAGAGGAAGATGCTTTTTCTAATTATGATGAATGAGAGGGGCCCTGCCAATTGTGTCACACCTGTTGCTCAGTTGTCAGATGGGGCTCTCATGTTTTGGAAACAGTTGTGTTGTTTTTGTTGGGGTTTTTTTCCCATATAAAAACTGCCATCCGCCGTTGTTGCCTAGCTTGCAGGCCTTGTGTAGCAAGCCAGTAGAACAAGGTTTTGGTTTCTGCCCTGTCTTGCCCATCTGTCTGACTCAAGTGTTGTGTTTGTCTGGGAGATAAACAGTTGTGCAGATCTTATTCGCCATGTACAGGGTTGTTTGAAAGGTCAGTATTAAGAGCCCTCTTCCCCCTACTCAACTCCACCCACCCCACCCCCGCCCCTTCTCTTTCTCTCCTTCCCCCCCATACGTTCACCATCACCCTGACCAGTCCTGGTTTTCTCAGCTGACTCCTTTTTTTTTCTTTTTTTTGTCATTTAAATCTTTTAAAGTTTGTTGTTGTTGTAAGCTTTGATAATTGGTCAGTTTTATACCCACTCCTACCAACGGTAAGAAGGTAATGACAGAGGTGAAGGGGGATAACTAGGAAAAAAAAAATGTTTTAACCCTCCATCACCCTGCCTTTACTTTGTTTGTTTTTTCCTTTTTTTTTCTTTTTGTAAAGGCGGTCTTTTATTTTGTTTTAGTTTTTTCCCTCTCTCTCTTTCTCTTACATATTTGTCTGTTTGAATTTCTACGACGGACATTTGTGGCAAACGTTTAGTGTTTTTTTTATGGTATAAAAGAGGGGGTTTCTGTTTGACTTTATGGTGTATCGACTCATTCATTTTGTTTGACTTATATTCTCCTGTCTCTGTGCCTTGTTCGCTGGCTCTCATATAATGATAAATGTGTTCTCTATAGACATGTATGACAGGAAAGTACTTTACATTTTAGGGGTTGATACCTAAAAAACCAGGGTTTCTGTGTGACCTAGTGTATGGTGCACTGCTTCACTCGTACCATGCAAGGTGTGGGTATGTGACTGCATGCATGATCGTATACACAAACTGTGAGGGTGGATCGACAATACATGTATACATGTTAAACACAAGAAATGCTAATCCTGTGTAACAATAACTAACTAACTAACCAACCAACTAACTGACTGACTAAATAAATGATAAGAAATAGTTTTCAGATTTCTGAAAATACACTTGCTCTATTAATGGATGATAAGACAACTGGGAGATGTATTCTACTTTCCTTGGGATGGGAGAGTGCGTAGAGACTTGGTTTACATACAGTCCACTAGGTTTCACCATCAAATGGACAACCTGTTGAAGATGGGCAGCAAAGATGGTAGTTTTGATGCAGGGTGACAGCAGGATTTGAACTCACAGCATGCAGCTGTAGACTTAATGCTCCCCCTCTTCGGCAACCTTGCACGATATGAGTATAAATCGTTTGTCTGCAGTCATTTTGAGATTGCCAAGTCTATAATTCACTTTTAGCACGCTGACTCCAGCACCTTCTAAATTTAAGTCTGAGCACAGCATCGGATAGTACGCAATAATGATGGCAAACCAGTCTTTTCCAAATGTACTGCCCCCCCTCCCCCCCTCTCTTTCTCTATCTCCCCCCCTCAATGATACTGTCATTATTTCAGTTACACTAATACAGTGGGACAGAGAAAAAAAAAGAGAAAGGAAATATGGATTGGAGAAATAGACACTGCTTTCCTCTTCTCTTCTTTCCTCGGTAAACAGCAATCGGACAGTGTTCTTTGTGGTCCTTTCTTTTGAAAGTCTTGGCACTTCTCTTTTCACCCAGTGGCTAATTTTTCACAATGCTTCTAACGTATGTGTGGTCAAGGTACTGACTGGTGTGAGCATACAACAGCAGGATTTTTATTTTAATCCCCTTGCAGGGCCTTCCATGTTAAACAGGCTTAGGATGACAGTCATTCACTTGCCTTGATCTCCTTCCTTTGCCCCCAGATCTTTGCTATTTTCAGCTCCTCATTAACTCTTCTTTTCTTTCTTTTTTTTTTATTTCAATGTTCTTTAGATCCTCCAGGTTTGCTGCACTGTGCAAACTGTGACTAATGGGAAGGAGATTCTGGAGGTCAAGAGAGCACTGGCTCTCATCATCTCCTTAGCTTGGACCTCTCCTTGGCAGGGGATAATCCTTGATTCCCATGTAGCAGTAGGCTATACTTATGTAGGTTTTTAAGAGACACTTGCCCAGCCTGCCAAGTTCACCCTGCTGTGTTTTGCTCTCTGTTCCCAAGACCTGGACGTAATCAGGGGGAAAGGGTGGACTTGTACTCAGTCTTCCCCGAAGCTGGAGGAGTATGGCTGCCTTAATGGCAGGATGAAAAAACGGTCATGCACACAAAACTCCACTCCCTTTGTTGGGTAGATGGGATTAATACTTGCCTGTCTACGCAAGGAGTGTCCGCAGGAGTATTAGCCTGCGTATGCAGAAAGAAAGAAAGGACTCCGTCATGTATCCATCCTGAATCCTGGAGGAGGTCAAGAGAGGGATTTCTTGAACCTGCCCACTTGGTCACCCTCCATGGTGGATGATTAGGGAGGGACAAACAGTATGCATTCAGAGACAGAAGTAAGATCAAAAACGTATTTAGGGCTTTGTGGCTGGCAGTGGAAGGAGCTGAGGACGTTGTCAGACTCTTGATGATCCCCCAGGGCTGTCAAAGCTTAGCAAGCAGTGCCAAGTCTATCAGGCAGCTGAGGAATGGGTTATTCCTTGATGAATGTGGTTTATAGCATTGGTTAGATCACCTCCAGAAAGCAGTTTTGTCGTTGCGTGGAGCAGTTGTCACGGTCAGGATTCACCAGAGGGCTTTCTAAGGCATCCAGATCTTTATCCGAACTTACATTACAAGGAGTTCTCAAAGGTCATCAAGTTACAGCCCTTAAGAGGTCAGAAAGAGTACCCACAATATTTTTTTCTCAATGTCTTTACTCTGTCATTGCCACAGGCCATCAAAGTAGAATATCTGAATGCTTAAATGGATGTTTAAGTTCCATGTTCAATGCAGTTGCTTCCAATGTCAGAAGTTAGGCCATTTACAAGGTCAGTGCTCTGGGGAGGAGATTTGTGGCATGTGTTGCAAAGCAGTCCATAAAGGACAGCTGGCAGGATCAGCCTGCTGTGCAAAATGCAGGTCATGGCCACCCGTCCTCTTCACATGACTGCTCTTTGTGCCAGTTTGAATGTTCAATCCATAGTGTCAGGACGGACGAAAAGCCTCTTTTAGAAGCAAAGGAAGTTGGTGCTTTGTAGTATGAGCCCTTGTCTGGTCCATCTTATTCTGCAGTGTTGAAGAAAGTGTTAGTCATCTGTTGTCAGACAGACCTGTCATTTCCTCCTGAGATACTGCAAGACATATTGATCGTTCCAGACAGGGAGACTGAAACCTGCCTGTCTCAAGAGAAAGGAAATGTCTCAGGCAGAGGCGTAAAACCTTGCCTCCCATACTACTGCTCAGCTGTCTGTAATTCACGCTGATGGGCGTCTGGGAACCCAGCCTGTGTGCAGTACTTACCTTTAAGAGCAGAGGGGGCAAAGAAGTGTGGTGAGAGTAAAGACAAAGAAGAGACCTCCACCAACTCCTACACTGCTTGCTCGGAGGCAGTGATACTGGCAGTTGGTCGAAAAACCTTCATGGTCCGTGGCAGATGATGGGTGAAGTTGCAGAGAGGCACTGAATTATTTGCAGCTTGACTCATCATGTATAACACGGATAACTGTATTTTACTGGAATATTTCTCTGGAATTTTTTTTCTTCAAATTCTGGGTAACCACAACTCCTCTTTTTGTCATGGCTAAAGCCAGTGGTAGTACCTCTGCAGGAGACACAAATATAGAAGCAGAAGACTGGCAGACTTTTTGGTTATTCTGCCCCAGCAGTCCAGTCTGTCCCAGTAGTCCAAACAAACTCAGCCCTGTAACCCAGGCCACCTTGCGGAATACACACATGTAGGCAGGCAGGTATGCACGCACGCACGCGTGCAAGCAACACACACACACACACACACACACACACACACACACACACACACACACACACACACACACACTCTCATTCACTCACTCACTCACTCACTCACCCACCCACTTACTCACTCACTCACTCACCCATCCACCCAACCCCTCGCACAGGCGTTCAAGCACGCACATGCACACACACAATCAACCAAAGTCCTTTTTGAGACACAGGGGGCAAAAAACTAGATGACAGTTTTTAAAAAAATATGATGAAGAAAAAGGAATTGTCAAAAAGAATGACAAAAACAGAAGAAAAAGGAATTGTCAAAGAGAATGACAAAAACAGAGGACAGTACAGACAGAAATTCCAGAGGCAGGTGTGTAGTTTATTTTGAAATATCAGTGATCATAGTCATGGGGGCTTACCCTTCTCTAGCCTCCACTAATTGGTAATAGTGTATTTTGGCATGCCAAAACTACTTGAATGATTGTACAGATACACACAGAAAAAGAAGGGGGGAGGGAGAGTTGCATAACAGCTGTGGAGTGATCTGTTGAGAATCTTGTTTCAATATCCATGGCAACATATGATTACCATACCACCACAAGATAAGATTTTAAAGTCAGTCATAAACTGATATTCACAATTTTCAGTTCCATGACCTGTTCTGTGTTGTATGTCCAGTGAATCTGACCTGTACGAAGTTATGTTCTGTGTTGTTTTCAGAGCAGTGCAGATGCCATGCCTGTGTGCATCAAGTTTGAGCCTAAAAACACAAGTGCCTCGCAAAGCCAGCCATCATCACAACATCCACCATCATCACAACCACCACCTCATCCGACACTGCAGCCATCATCCACGGCGAATGGATCCACTTCAGCTCAGAGTGCCGAAATTTCTGCCACAAGTGTGCCCCGTAGTGATGGACCTGGAGTTGCCAGGGTTTCTGGTGCCTCTCAGCCCGGCTCGACCTCGGCTGCTTCTTCCACAATCATGCAGAACACAAACGGTACAGCAGCAGAGGCAGAAAAGGCTGCTGTTGTGTCAGAAGACGCCATTGATTATGACAGCGTGCGAGGTGTGTTTGGCTGGGCGACTCTCGATGAGGTCAATGTTCCCTATATCATCCGCAAGGGGAAACGATTTGTGGCTGTGCGGATTGTGGAAAAGAAGGTTCTCAACAAGTACCCCAACTCATTTCCTGATGAGCTGGGCAGAAAGGAACCACTGGTCAGCTACTTTGTGACAGAGGCGGAAGCCACGCTTCTCAATGAAATCAATACAGACCACTGTAGTTATGAGTATGGCCACCAGCCATTCACTACCAAAGACCTCATTGTGGATCTGCTGGAGTTTGAAGATTTCTATAGGCTTGTGAAGAAAACCTTTCCAGATAATGTGTTGGCAGCTATTACTGCCACTGAGAATACAAAAAGGTCCAGTGTAGACGAGAGAAAGATTGTGCTGTCTAAGGTGTGTGGCTGGATGCAGATCAACAACACAGTGACTCCTTACATTCTCAGGTCCCATGACAAGTACGTGCCTTTGTCTGTCATTCAGTATGCGGCACAACTGTTGACTAAAGAGCAGGTGGAAGGCCACCTGCCTACTGCCGAAGAGTGTGAATTGTTGAACGACACATGCAGAGCTGCTGGCTTCGATTTCACCTTTGGAAGGAACACCAAGCTTCTGCACATTGCAGAAGTAATGCAGCGGTGTCAGGTGAAAATTTTTGAGCTTCCGTTTGAGAACCCGTTGCAGCATGCACAATACATTGACTCGCTGAATCAGGGTGAAGCCACAGGGCAGGCCGCCCCTCTCATCGCACCCTCTGGCATTGTAGGCAGCATGGCTTTACCCTTTCAGTCCAGACCAGTCTTCAGTGAGGGCCCACCCAACCTGAACCCTTTCACCCCATACAACCCATTCATGTCTATGATGAATATGATCTCACAGGCTCCCATATCAGCATCCTCCCATATGCTTCCTAGGACCTCTCAAATGGCGCCTGCCAAGTCCATGACAACCGGGCCTCAACTGTCACTGGTTCGTACCCAGACTACACCCATCTTCTATCCCCCTGCTACCCCAGCCTCACAGTCGAGAGGTTCCCAGGTGAACAGCAGTTCTGTCATGTCTCAGACATCAGGCATGATGCCAGGCACACATAACAAGACCCCTGGTGCTCCGACGGTGGGTAATCTCCGTGGACACGGCTCCAGCCCCCCACAAGGACGCCTTGGAGCTCCAGTGGCAGGTTCGTCAGTGCCGTCTCAGCGTCAGGGTCATGGGGGCATTCCGGGTGCAGGACCGCTACCCCATGTTTCCTCTCAGTCTGCTCTGACTCGTCCTCCACCTCCAAATTACCCAGGTTCTTCACACGTTAGACAGGCATTGACTCACCCCTCTATAAGTAGCCCTTCTTCCCAGCGTGGCCCTGCAGCCCACCCCTTCATGCCTTCCTCTCATCCTGCCAGTGACCCTGAGATGGTCATGCCTGGAGTGGGGCCTGTGCCAAGAGGTGCTGTTCCCATGGTGGGATTTCCTTCTGGAACACTACCGCCTGGCAGTATACCACCTCATATGGGTATGCCTCATCCCCAACCCTTGGCCCAGTCCCAGCCACCCCCATCCCATTCTCAGCCCCATGTAATGACTCAGTTCCACCCCCCAGGCCAGCTTCAGTCTCATGGAGGAGGTCCAGCAGTTCGTTCACAGTTGCCCAGCACATCAGTGGATCTGGTTGGTGCTCCCAGCCATTCTAACTCTGCTCTCCCAATCTCCAGTGCTCCAGTGTTCCCAGTGCAGTTAAGCCAGGCTGCTCAACAAAACCACATCAGTTCTGGGAGATTGGGAGGTGCGGAATCTGTTACGAAGTCATCTGGCACTGCCTCCATTCAGACACAAGGACCAGACAACCATTTGAAACTTGTTGGGGACATCAGAGCAGAGATGGTGAATGGGAAAAGCATTTCGTGTTTGAAAAGAAACTCTGTTGAACGCACAGGGAGTTTCTGCCTGGTTGAGGCAGTGGCAAAGCTGTACTTTCCCCGATGCAGTTTGTCAGAGTTTGTGAATGCTTTACAAAATGTGCTGGGTATTAACCTTCCTGTCTGTACAGAGCCTGAAGCCAAAGCGTTCATTCATTTCTACAACCTGCCTGTGGCCAGACTGAATGACAATCACATGATCAGCCTGCAGGATCTGAAGAACTACTTCCCGCAGATCTCCTACATGTTCCGGCACGCTGCCTTGGACACTGCCAGCATGCATGGGCAGTTCCTGTCATCGGGCACGCGCAGGTCCTCAGGCACTGAATGTGCCACGAAGCTGGCTTCCCCGTCAGCACCTATCACGATCGTTTTGAACAACAATGACAGTTCAGATGTGATCAACATAGATTCTGGGCCCCCCACACCCAGCAGAGACAGCTCCAATGCCAGGAATTCTGCAAAACGCAAGGCGGGGGATCCAGGGATTGTCGGCAGCAAACAGAGTCGCCCTGCAGGGGACCAGAGGCTACCATACAGGGTGGATGAAGTGGATGGGAATGTGACAACAGTAACAGGTTCGTACCAGTTCTTCCAGGTTTTCCTCATATAATAATGCACTGTGTCAAACTCTTGGAAGCTGAGATAAGTATGCTAGATCTGTTTGCGTGTGTGTGTGTTTAATCATTTGAGAAGCATGATTGAAGAATAACTCCAGATGAATTTATCCATCAAAGGAAAGGGAAAGGATTTAGGATGATGCTAAAATGCCAGCAAGAAACGTTAACAGGTGAAATCCCTCAATAGCAGAAATCCAGTCCACATGCCAACAAGGAAAATAAACTAGTGAAATCTCTCAGTAGCAATAATCTTATCCCCTGTTCCCCTCACCTCCCCCCTACCTCCTCCATTCTCCCTTCACTCACATCACTCCTCGTCCCCTTTCCCACCCCTTAGTTGAACTCCATGGTTGGTGGGTAAAAGAGGGATGAACATTTGAAACTTTTTTTTTTTTTTTTTTGCTGTTCCATCTTCTGTGCCACCTCAGTGGCAGTGCACGCACCCATGCTGCTCATTCCGACACCCCGTCTACAGCCACAGCCCAGTCAGTCCCACCGCAGCCCCGGCACTGGCAAACAAGTCATCAAGAGGCAACCTACTGGAGGAGACACTGCACTGCTGCTGAGTCACTTCGGTGGTGTTCAGTGGCGCCTGTTCTGATCCAACATATGCAGGACTCCACCTACTAAGCCCCCTACTGACGACAATAATTGCTTAGTCATGGATCCGGTGTGAGTGAGCTCTCCCACCGGAGGGCGCCACCACATCTGTCCAGCGACAGCCCCTTGGACTTGCCAATACCGGTGACCCCGACAGAACCAAACCAAGGCCACAGATGCGGAGAGGACATTGAAACTGAGGTCACCATGAGAGCAGGGCATGAAGGGCCATAAAATTTGAGACTTTTTTTTTTCATGCTGATCTATGAGAATGAGGATGATGAGGTAAGGTAAGATAAGGGTAATGTTGCTTATAGCCCAACCGACAGCAAAGGGCCATATCAGGGCTGTCACCACGTTAAAATCAGCTCACAAGTCATCAACAACAAAAAAAAAAAAAAAAGGAAACCACCAACAACCTTTCACACATCTCTTGAAACAAAATACATCTTCTAAAAGCATACCAGAAATTTCGTTAAAAATCTTTTTTCTGTAGAATCTTAGATCAGATGAAAAATGTTAATCTCTTTCAGAAACTCAAAGATCATGTCAGGTGGGACATCTTTGAACAGGGTTTTCATGGAGTCTGCTGTAAAGTGTTTATGTCTCACGTCGTGCAAGTCCCAACAATCTAAAAGAATATGTTTCAGTGTGAGTGGAACATGACATGGAATTCACCATGCTACAGATTTCCACTCTAGTCTGAGACTGCATGACAGGGCTGTACTCTACACTTCCTTTCATAATATATCCCGGCGTCAACCAGGCCTGAGAGATACAGACAGCTGAAGTATTGGTCAGGAAATTTGAGCAACACTCTCAGAGATGCATCTTAAGTGGATGAAACTCGACTCTGGTCCCAGTCTTCCCAACTGAGCCCGTAGCAGACTCAGGTCTGGGTAGGAGCTGGTCAGGGCAGAAAAATCCCACATGACTATGAAGGGAATCGAACCCACGCCCTTCTAGCTGGGAGTCTGCAATGCTAACCACTTTGCCACGGTGGCTGGTGAAAATTTGAAACCTAAAACATAGTTCATCGGCAAAGAAACATCCCAAATGGCAGAAGCTACAGGACTACACATCCAGATGGTCCCAGGATAATGGTTGTGACAGCAATTTGGAATTGGAAACCAGTGAAAAGACCAGATTTAGGTGCTTCATGGATAGTACACGAGGAAGCTGAAGAGGACACACCTTTGTCAGCTTTGATGCAATTCAGGGGGGCTTTCAAGTTCCTGCAAGTGACCCAAAGTCCATCAAAAGACTAAGAAATGGGTCTTTTCATGTTGAATTCAAATCAAACCATAATTTAGATCAGATCTGGAGTGCTATGACGTTTACAGACAGAGGAATCAAAGTGTCTCCACCTAAGCAGCTAAATATTCCAAAGGTGTCATTAGATGTCCAGATCTGAAAGGTGTTTTACTGGTAGAAACAGGAGTGAAGTGGAAAGACAAGGGGGGGGGGGGGGGGGGGGGGGGGGTATTGATTTGACTACATGGCCATTCACAAGGGATTAGATAGACAGAATCCCTACCAACAAACTCTTTTTGACACTCTGCATTCCATCCGTCATTGCCACAGACCATCAGAGGTGGTCATTTCAGTGTCAACGTGGACCTCCACATTTCATCTCCATGGAGGTGTTTCAGATGTCAAAAACTTTGCTACATTCAGGACAGATTGTTTGGGCATCAGCATTGTCTTAAGTGCTGCAAAGTAGTCCACAAGGGGCATTGCCAGGGACCCACCCTTTGTGCAAACTGTGCTGATAGCTGTCTTCCTCTTCGTTGGACTGCCTGGAGAGGGACAAAGAGAAATTTATACCAAAAAAAAGTAAGAAGAAAAGAAGAACCCTTTAATAATACCAAGAAGAAAAGAAAAGGGGGTAAGTGGGATTGTGAGCAGTCAGTCTGTATTTTCCACATTCTGTTCATCATCTGTGAAGAAAAGACAACGGTGTCTGTCTGCTCTCAGACTGTCCTGTATATTCCTGCGGATGAAAGGTGTTGCCTCTGGCCAGTTCACTAAACCAACATGCCTCATGGCAGGAGTGTTCACCCTGTAGTCCAAATCATCTGCTGCAGGGCTTTCTGGGAAACTCGCTCTCCCACTTCATCTCTCTGAGCTTTTCTCACTCTCCCACTTCATCTCTCTGAGCTTTTCTCACTCTCCCACTTTGTCTGTCTGAGCTTTTCTCACTCTCCCACTTTGTCTCTCTGAGCTTTTCTCACTCTCCCACTTTGTCTCTCTGAGCTTTTCTCACTCTCCCACTTCATCTCTCTGGGCTCAGTGCTCTCAACAGAGGAGAAATGACCAAAAGGTTCTCAGCCTGCTGGCGGGTCAGCCATGGGACTGACAACCCAGCCCATAAATCAGCCTTGGCAGTTCCTGATTCACTCTCTGTGCTGCAGGTACAAGATGGGGATGTGGAAATTGACTGAAATGTTTCCATTGTGCCATCATTACAGATATCACGTCATTTGAGCAACCAGATCCTGAATTCAGAATTGAAGGAGCTGCAACTCATTGCTCCTCTGTCAACACCTGAAGCCTGTAGCAGTTGCTGTCCAAGAGACACAGATTTCCAGCCATAATTTTTTTTTATGCTTTCCAGCCCTGTGTATCTAAAACCAGCACAACCCACTGCAGTTGGATGATGGGAGGAGCGTTGTTACTCATCCACATTCAGCCCTACCAAGCTCATTAGTAGTGTGAATACTTTTTCTGGTACAACTTGTCTTCTGGAACGTGTCTTTTGAGAGCTAGGTATGTGCAGACCTGTTTATCTATACGCTTTCGCAGTATTTTGTCTACATGTTTGGCAAAAATGTGACGATTTAGGGGGAAAAAAAAAAAGAATTCTGGCAATGAACTTCTTGATTGCACTTGTGGAGTGTAAACATGGCAGAGGCTTTGACCAGAGACTGACAACTCATGCCAATTCTGGGCGTGATTTCTCATCAGACTTGTCTGTTCCTTAAATTAAAACAGTCAGAACAAAATAACCCCCCACCTCCCCACGCCCACCCTCCCACCCCCCAACCAAGTGGCTAGCGAGCTGAGCTTGTGCCATAGTGTGCTGATTAATCAAATGTGAAAGTAATTTGTAATGTTAAAAAGAAGCAATTTCATCACAGTCAGTGCAACATCAGGTGTTTACTACCAAGAAGGAGCCTCTGCAGTGTGATGCGGATGCCAAGTGAAAACAAAACAGATGCCCCCTCCCCCCTCCCTTCACCTGTTACAGAGGCTTTTTAAGTTTTGTCCACACTCTTTGTCGAAAATATGCTTGTTTTTTGTTGAAAAGTATACCAGTAGCAGTTTTAGGGTAAACAGGTCTCTGTGTGTTATCTGAATGATGGATTGCCACCATACCTCCATTCTTCCTCATGCACACCACTTTCATAGATTTGTCAGAGTGAGATCCTTCACTGGTCTTTGACTGTGAATGGTGTGCCCAGGGTGATCTGCAGGGAAGTGACCTTTTTCTTATTGTTTTAACATCAAAAACTACTGAAAACTTGGGTGTGTGTGAACACATCGATTTTATGCTAGTTACTGGGACCTTTTCACAGGAAACATCCTAAAACTAGAACGGATAAAAGAGGAAGTAAAACGAGATGTAACTTCGAAATGAGCAAACATCAGTCTTGGAAAGAGTTCAGCTCCAAGCTGGCAGCAAAACCGCTCGAGGAAAAGTCTGGAAAATAATTTTTTTAAGAAAAAGGTTAGAGGGGAAAACATAACTATCACTTCAAACCTGCAGATGCTGATTTCAGACTTGCAAGCTGTCTCCAGTCTGTTAGTCTCTTCTCCCTTCCTGTTCCCCCTTGACTCTGTGGGGAGTCCTAGGGGTGCCACACTGAAGAACTGAAGGTTCCTCCAGCTCTGTCACTGTCAGTTGTGTGCCAAAGCCCAGGTTCTGTAAATCTTTTCTCTGTCCACACTGCAGTCTCATCCAATGGTTCCATTGTGTCTTCTGTCTTCCATTGCATCTCCCTCATTCAACAGTTCCCTGGAGGGTTGTTTTAGCAAAGCTTTTGGATCTTGTTACATGGCCATATCAGCCATCAACATGGTTTTCTTTTTCTGCCTGATGTCAGTAAATCTTCTTATGGTTCCATGTGCTGTCTGCTGGTTTGACACATTTGTAGACTGGTGTTATGATCAGTGTATCTGTTTTGTATCTTGACATACCTTCTCATTTTTTTTTTTATGGCTTGGATTCCTGGATTCTGTGAGGGTCTGTGTTTTGCATGCATCATCATAGGAAGATAGATGATACCAGGGCAAGGAGAAGCCTGATCTTGTGTTCCATGGAGATATTCCTGTCCTGTTCCAATCATCTGAACAGTGCTGTGGTTGTCTTGTCTGACCGCAAGAGGATTCTGAGTTGGGACCCCACTCTGCTAATGATGGATCGCTGGTAAGTGAACTGTCGAATAGATTCTAGTTTTTGATCATGGGCTGTTATATATCAGTATTGCTGGTGGTATTATGGCTGGCTATCAACTTGGTCTTCCCGGCACTGAGTTCTGTGTCATAGCTTGTGGTTTCATCCACTCTTTCAGCAAGCATGGCAGAATCTTGTTCACTGCCTGCCAGGCAGTCGATGTCATCTGCAAATCGAAGGTTTGTGATGGTTCTTCCTCCAGAACTGACTGTGCTGACATGGTCTTCAAGTGCATCAGTCATGGTGTGTTCCAGGAATATGTTGAAAAATGAGGAAAATACAAGGCGAACTGTAACTGAAGTTTGAACTGTTTCTCCAGTGGCACCTTGTAAGAGCATTGCAGTAGTTGCTTTAGAATACAGTTGCTGAATGGTGGTGTTAAGCCTCTGCATTATGTTCAATCTGTTAGCGTTGAGTTATTATTGAAAAAAAAACCAACTTTTCCTGTATCATTTATTCTGCGGTTTTTTTTTGTTGTTCTTTTTTTTTTTCTTTTTTCAATAAACTTCTCAAAGAAAAATCTAACTTTTCCTGTGACAATGCTGAAGATTATAAACGTGCCCTTTCCATTTGTTAAACTGAAATCAGTCCTTCAACCTTGAAGTGTTTAACAACCCTGCATTTTCCTGGAAAGCGCTCTCCTGATTCTTTTAAAGTTTGTTGTCTTATCTGGACTGCAGGGTACTGTCTGTCCTCATTCAAATTCCAAAACCCGAACAGCATTGACAAATCCTGTCAGCTATTGCCCTGTAGATCCAGCCAGTAGTCTTTATAAGTTAATGAAAAAGGTTAACTCGTGTCTGATGTGGAAGGTGGAAACCGATGGCCTTTTGGTCACAGAACAGTGCAGTATCTGCAAGTTCTGTTCTACAGTTGACCATTTTGGTAGCTTTTTTTTTATCTTGAGAAAGCCTACAACACCCCAGAGAATCATAATTTGGATGGTGTTTTAATGGATCATAATTTGGATTTTAGGGGCCTCCTTCCTGAGTTCTTCTCTTGATTGAAAACTTTGTTGGTGTTAGCAGCTTGCCATAAGACATCCACGAACAAGAATTGTGTGTATCCCAAGGGAGCATTCTTTTTCCTACTGTCTTGAGCATGAAAATTAATGGCACAGCTCGATTAACCAAGTTTTCAGGTCCTCTTTGTTGTTGACAACTTTGTGCTCAGTGCAGTAGGAATGAGTTGTACAAGCATACAAAGTCGACTCCTCTTTGTGCTCAGTGCAGTAGGAATGAGTTGTACAAGCATACAAAGTCGACTCCTCTTTGTGCTCAGTGCAGTAGGAATGAGTTGTACAAGCATACAAAGTCGACTCCTCTTCATGCTCAGTGCAGTAGGAATGAGTTGTACAAGCATACAAAGTCGACTCCTCTTTGTGCTCAGTGCAGTAGGAGTGAGTTGTACAAGCATACAAAGTCGACTCCTCTTTGTGCTCAGTGCAGTAGGAATGAGTTGTACAAGCATGCAAAGTCGACTCCTCTTTGTGCTCAGTGCAGTAGGAATGAGTTGTACAAGCATACAAAGTCGACTCCTCTTCATGCTCAGTGCAGTAGGAATGAGTTGTACAAGCATACAAAGTCGACTCCTCTTCATGCTCAGTGCAGTAGGAGTGAGTTGTACAAGCATACAAAGTCGACTCCTCTTTGTGCTCAGTGCAGTAGGAATGAGTTGTACAAGCATACACAGTCGACTCCTCTTTGTGCTCAGTGCAGTAGAAGTGAGTTGTACAAGCATACAAAGTCGACTCCTCTTTGTACTCAGTGCAGTAGGAGTGAGTTGTACAAGCATACAAAGTCGACTCCTCTTCATGCTCAGTGCAGTAGGAGTGAGTTGTACAAGCATACAAAGTTGACTCCCAACAAAGCATGGATAGGATCCGATGGTGGGCTGAGGAAAGTGTTTTTTTTTTTAATTCATGAAATATGTCTGCTTTCATAACTTTCAGCAGTACTTGGCTGACTCCGAAATTCATCTGGATAAAATCCATCATTCCAGGTGTGAGAAATGAGCATGTGCAGTTCACTGCCTTTGTTGCCTAAACTTTTACAAATTGTAATATAGACATAGTGAGATCTGAACATGAAAACCAAGCTGACCTCCTGACAAAGCAAATGCATCATAATGTGTGCATTGTAAAGTTTCAAAATTCACTTCACACTAATCACAGGTAGCCCATTCACTTCTCTTGTTCATACCAACAAAACTATTCCATATATGTATACATGCAGAACAAAAGTAAAGCCTCTGAAATGAACAAAAGAAATTTAGGGTCTAAGAAGCTCTGTTGTCATCATAAGGCTGGAGTGATATGTATATATGTCAGTGTTATTTATCTCACTTTGTCATCACCTGTTTGAACTTCAGCCAAGTTGCTGGTTGGCTGACCCCAGTTTCACCATGCTTGGTCTGCCACTTGGCTCCATGTTCAGAGTGTAGGTGGGGAATTGTTTGACACCTTAAGATAGAGCTGTGAAATAAGGTTTATTCATGGCTTAGAACTGCTCCTGTACTGGAGTTGGCTACTGATCACATGCAACTTTTCTGTCTTGGAGAGAAATGAAAATGATGAACACCCGTGACAGGTGTGCCTGCCTTGTAGATGCTCTGCCAGAGCGTTTTTGTTTGGATGGGTATAGCTGCCTTGGTAGCCATCAAAAAGTTTTTAAAAAAGTCTCGCTTCCTGGAAGTGATTCCTCTTTGTTATCAGTATTAGGTCCTAGTCAGTATACTGCCCCTACATTGTAAGGTCATGATTGTTTTATAAGCGTTTCTGTAGATGTTGTAGAGAGGTTCCACTGTGAAGGATAGTGATCACACCTTATGAATTTTCGCGGTTTTGTGACCTCAACCTTCACTGAAACTAGTGAAAGGCATTTGGGAAGGTTTACATTTGCTTGCTTGTTTGTTTGTTGAATTAATTTTATTTTTGTTTTGTTTTTTGTATGATTTTTTTTTTTTTATCATATGCTGCTGTGGCAGATCTTTATTTAAAAAAAAAAAAAAAAAAGATTGATTGAAAGGGCCTCAAGAAATAAGGCAACAAAGCTTGAGATTGTTGTTGTCATCATCTTCATGATACATCATACATGTGTTTGCACAAGCAAGCACATTTCATGGTTATTTGGTGTTTGAAATTCTTTGACTATTTTTTTTTTCTTTTTTTTTTTATACAAATTTTTTGTATGAAGAGAAATGATGTTTTAAAAGAAGGATAAATAATCTTATCTGAGCTCTCTTTGAAAGAAAAAAAAAATTATACATTTTGAGAAAAGTAAATCCCACTTTTTTTTTAAGAATATGAAATATTTATGAAAGATTTTTAAAAGACTTCATTTTCATGCTTTTGTCCAGTGGATGAATGAATTCAGGATTTGTTTCTGACTGGTGATTACAAGTATTTCACAGGTTCCAATGATGAAATACTGACAAAGGAAGCGCCACCAGTACTAAGATTGTACCGATCGAACATTCATTTGACTGGGTGTTGGAACTAATTAAGTGGGCCAGTGTGTTAGCAGCACTTGACTTTCACCTGTACTGCAGTGACCAGCCTGTCGGGTTTGCTTGAGTGCTTTTGCTGAGGTTGCCATACCGGTTTTAGAAATTGATATCACAAGCAATGTAGATTTATTTCAAGAGTGAAACTAAACCGGTTGATTTGACCTTGCAATTAAAGCAGCTCTTGGTTAAAGATCTAGACCTTGGTGTCCTGCTAATGTTGAATGATGACAGGCACTACAGGAGTGGCTTTCAAAGTTCTGCAAGCTCAGGCAGGGTCTGGTATGGTGGGGGGTCTCATGGTGACTTGTCTTTGATTGCTTCATTTCAAGTGATGGCATTGGCGTTTGGTACAATGAGGCTGGCATAAGTATGTTTGGGGAAGTAGGGATGGATCACTCAAGGAGAAACGTCGCCAAAGGCGAGAGAGTGTCTAAGATAAGACAGTTAACAACAACAACGACAAAAGACAATGAAAATTGTAACATCTGTTAGATACACAAACTAAGATAAAAACCTTTGTCATTTATTGTCATGGATCTGTGTAAACCCTGTATTGGTTGTGTAGTGGTGCATATGATTAATTTTGAACGCATTTGTGTTAGGCATGTCAGTTCATCAAAATTCTCCTGAAAAGCAGTTAACTTGGATGTTTTAGATATGGAACATGAAGCCAGGTGAGCCTGCTTAGCCACAGGGAATATGAAATGAAAATGGACTGGAACGACCTGTTCTCTTGGCTACTTTCCTTCAGTTAGGGTTGAAGGACCTTTAGCCACACCTCCAGTTCTTTTTCATCATGTCACTGTGTCAGTCCATCTTTTGTTGTGGGATACTTTGGTACCAAAAAAAAAAAAAAAAAAATGCAGTGTGTTAGTGTTGAGAAAAAATTCAGCCTCGAGTATTTCTGGATAGTAGTGTACAGTGTGATTCATGAAAAGACCAAGCCATAAAGTAAATTTTTGCTTTTTTCTGTTGCAGTGAGTGAGACGGAGTCCTCCACAACAAAACCACAAGTCATCGTCATCGATTGAGTCATCAGTCTTAACATCACTATCTGCTCTTGTAGAAAGGCATTGTTGATAGGGCCAGTTATTTTTTTCCACAAGTGATTTTGGTTTTTGTTGTTTGTTTGTAAACACACACCCCTCCTCCCCTCCCCGCCCCCCTTTTGTAATTGCTTTAATCGTGGCAGAAATGTTGGACTTTTGAATATCACCAGCATTTACTGTTAGTGTTTTGGAGCAACAGTTTCTGTTTATAGTTTGACTTGCAAAAAAAAAAAAAAAAAAAAAAGAAGAATGTGGAGAAAAAAAAAAGAAAATGAAACCAGTCAACTGACCAAAATATATGATCATCAGAATCATAATTTTATATATGAAAAGGTCACAGATGTTTGTAAGGATTAATTAAAGATGATGTACCATGTGCTGTTTTAGCATTGCTGGCTTTTAAAAAAAAGAAAAAAAGAATGGACCTGACATGATCAGAATGCTGCTTCAGTTGATTGATGTTGCTGTGACACGTCTGTTTCATCATTGCTTGTATAGTTTATGAGAGAGAGAGAGAGGTGATTTTCTGCAGTGTATTAAAAAAAAGAAATGATGTACATGGAGTTCACACAGGTATTATGGTTATAATACGAGGGTTGACTGCCAGAACCCAGTATCTGACGTAAACATATAAGGGAGATACTGGGTTCTGGCAGTCAACCCATTTTTAATATATTAATTATTATTATTTATAGATAGCCGACTGCGACATTGTGAAGCACATTTCAGAGGGTGGGAAAAGTGTGTGATTTACAAGACAATGCATGAATGTGCACATGAGCAAGTCCTGTAAACAAGTGCCATGTTATCTTCGACTGCAATACAGTGTTTCCTAGGCATGGTCAGGTGTGGGCAGCCAGGAGGGAAGGGAGGGGACCTCAGATGAAGGGAGAGGGGTTGCAGGCAGCCTCAGAGGCGGATGAGAGCATCCAGACCTGTGAGCTTTTGGGTTGAGGGTGAATTTGGGGGGGGGGGGGGGGGGGGGGGGGGGGGGGGGGTCCTCTGCCCTGCGGATTCACACATATCGTAACAAAATGGAGGAAGTGAGAATCTGGAGAAGGAGAGTTCAGCACACATGTGTGTGCGTTCATGCTTACACACTCTCTCAGTCGCATGCACGCACACACGCACACGCACGCATACACGCACACGCACACACACACACACACACACACACACACACACACACACGTACGCATGCACATACACACGCGTACGCACGCACATACACACACGTACACACACACACACACACACTCGCACACACACACACACTCGCACACACACACACACACACACATTCGCACACACACACACACACACACACACACACACACACACACACACACATTGTGGGGAGAAGACAGGAATGTGCAGAGCATTGGCAGCGTTTTTGGTGTGCCATCAAACGACACTGACATCACAAAATGCAGAATTATCTATTGTACCAGAGTGAGCAGCCATAATTTTGTCAACCAGTTGAAGGCATGATGATGAATGTTACACTCTGACTTAATGTTTCTTGCAACAAAACTCTGCAGAAGTGACAGAGAGTGACAAAAGCTGTAACTTGTAAACAAAGCAGTTGATGATACACCCTGTCCTGTTAGTTATTTGAATTGGATTGCACCATTTTGAAAGTAAGTTTCTGAAGTTTTCAAATTTTCCTTGGGGGTGGTGGGGGAGGGGGGGGGGGGGGGCACATGGGGGCACCCACACATTTACATGGCCTTAGAATATCAGCTATTTTTTGCTTTTCCTTTTGGGGTTCCTTGAAGAATGACACTGCATACTCCTCCGTACCAATGATAATCCTCTTAAACAATAACCTTGTTAATGTCGAACAGCTGTTTGCGACCCTGTTAATTAAAAAGTCATTCATGACCCCGTTACAATCAGGACTATTGCTACTGTTAGGCGCCTGTGTGCTTCACCTTATTTGCTGCGGAATTCCCCAATGAATTCCCCAATGATTACCCGGTTAATGTTGAGCAGTGAGAGTCAGTGAAGGTCTTCTTCCTCTTTTTTTAAAATTTTTTTTAAAACTTTTTTTTTAATTTGTTTAATTTGTTAATCTGTTGGAAAGGTAAGGGTGTTTTCTGAATTGAACAATGTTTAGGGTTTTTTTTTTTTTAGAATCAGAATATGGACCCCACCCACTCATCCCAAATTGTCCTGTCTCAGCATGTTCTTAAAAATCACTGATGCCACCCTCTTGGCATTTTCATTTCTTCTCTTTTGTGTACAACCACACTCAAACTTGAAGAGGTTAGTGCTTGCATGGTTTTAGGGGCAATGGTCAGCAGAAGAGCTGGACAACAAAGACCATCATGGCATTTGTAAAACTTCTGTGTTTGTCTTTTTCTTTTGTTCCGTCTTCAGTTATTCCTTTTTTAATGGTTACTGGTTTTCTCTCGTGTTTTTTTTTTTTTTATACTTCCAGGCTACAGCTTGTTTTGTTAATGAAGTGTGTGATTTTTTTTGTTTGTTTTTTTGTTTTGTTTTTGGTAATGAAATCTTGTACAGACGGGAGTTTTTAGAAATTCGTTTCATACATTTGTCTGTCTATAATGCATGACAGTGTCAGTGATCATTTTGTCAGAATTTGAAGACTGCGCTGGAAGGGGAAGCCAGCGACTTGTGTTTTGTCAAAGAAAATCATTGCATGTTGTAGGAGTCATCGTAAGTGTGATTAAAAAATGTGAAAAGTTTTGCAGCTTGATTAAAAAGGCTTTGTAATAATGTATACAACCACGTTGATATTCAACATCATGCTGCAAGCTGGAAAAGATCTCAGATGGAAAATAGTGTGTGGCTCTGCCCAGTTAGTAAATGTTTATACGCATGCTTGTTCAACTCTTGTGCGTATTGTTGAGTGACCCCAGCCAGCCGTATTAAACGATCACACACGTCAGCAAGATTAAGCAGAAACTTCCGAGCGGACTTTGACGAAATGACAGATAGAAGGAAGGCGGCCCAAGGGTGCATCTCTAAGTCAGCTTTAGCGGAGGTGTGGTGTGGCCTGGTTCTTTGTTGGGACCTAAGGTGCAAGTGAGCATTGTAAAGAATTCTGTCTGTAAGGCACTGCCAGAACATTGACTCTCGGAAGCAGATGTCTTGGTTCCTTTTTGCCTGCTTGAAATAAGAGGTCAGTTGATGAATGTTCAAGCAGTTAGTATAGTGTGTAGTTAGTGAATGTATGCATTTATTCCATAAACAAAAAACACACAGAGACAGAAACTACACACACACACACACACACACACACACACACACACACACACACACACACACACACACCTTTATGGACCCATGCTCTTCTCAGTTTAGTTAGTGTTTTGTGAATGTGCAAACCGTAGGAGCATGTTGCACATAGAAATCAACCGACAGTTACTTTCAACAGTAATTTTACTCATTTGAAATTCCGTTACAAAATAACCATTTAGTTCAGTGATTTCTTAAACGGTAGAGAGGGAGGAGGAGGGGTGAGGACAGAGGTGTACAAACACGTGTGAACAGACACACATGCACGGTAAGCATGCGCTTGAAAACTGCCTCAGTTGATTAAATCATGATCTGAGAGTTTAAAGAAACGTGAAAGCATTGTTCCCAGTCGTCCTTTACCCAGTAACGTTACGAGGCTGGTTTCCTTTGCATTTATTAGGAGTACTGATATAGCGCCTATCGTAGCCGTGGACCAAGCGCTAGTTGCAATTAAGATCCACACTCCAGGTTACGCAACGGGCTGCCAGCCTGGAGGAGTTGACTGTAGTAGAGCTTGCCCGCTTGCGCTACATTCAGTCGTTTGCCATGTCATTCAGTCAGTATCGATCAGTCCATTCTTCTTCTTCTTCTTCTTCTTCTTCTTCACCTTCTTTGTTTCGATTTTTAATGCAGGTTGGATGCTGTGTGTAACGTGTCGCACAATACCAACAGTCAAACCGGCTTTCTCTCCCGAACTGTTGGTAGAGGGATTTTGACTTGTGTGCAAGATGTTGCGTGTACGGCGACACACACACAGAACGTCGGTTTAGTGTCTCGTTAGAAGGACTTAGTGTACGGGAAAGGCGAGTCAGAACCAATGATAATTCTGAGGGGAAAATTCCCCGAGTACCGAAAAGGTTAGGCGGAGTTCGAACCCCCACAACCCCGACGATCATGGTCCGGCGGTCTACCACCTGAGCTGTTCTGGCCTTCGAGCCTTATGTTGGTGGGAGGAAGAGGGTTGGGGTTGGAAAGGGGGGGGGGGGGGGGGGGGGGGGGGGGGGGGGGGGGGGGGTCAGCCTTTGTTTCTCATACTGTGAAGATTTTTTTTTTCACATTGTTTTATTTTAGAGTTGGAGTGATTCGCTGTCCCTAGTGATGATGATGATGATGATTATCTAAATGACGACGTGATGATCCCTAGTTTAAGAGGCCTGGTTTTATATTATACTCTGCTTTAAAGCCTGCATTTTTGTTTGAAAATAGATTGTGTGGGTGTGTGTATGTTGCAATATCTGATCCCCCCCCCCCCCACACACACACACACACCCCGTCCCCCCCCCCCCCCCAAAAAAAAAAAAAAGACTATTCATTACTTGGTTAACTTGCCCTCCTCGTCCAGGGTCTGCCTACAGCAACGCTTTGTCAGTGGGGATAGGGGGGAAGGGGGTGAGGCATTAAAAAACAAATGTGCTTTTTTTTTCTTTTAACCAACGGCGCTTGCCGTTCAGATCGAGCTATGTGTAAATCCACAAGTAAGAATGGAAAAGGGGAAAAGGCAAAGTAGGCCACAGATTTTCTGTTGACTGAAATGAAGCGAGGGGAAGGCGTGGGAGACGTTGTAGCTTTCAATTCAAATCCTGTGGCTGTCACTTAGATTTGCATGTCTGTCGCTGATCATTCATGTATTTCAGCCTGGCTCGATCAGCAGATGTTGGCTGTGTCTGGACTCTCACAACACACACACACACACACACACACACACACACCGGTTTCCTTGCGCATGTTTGTTTTACTGAGATACTACAAGGGCTGGTGTGTTCAGGCTTTAAAGCCAACCGACCTTGTTTGCTTGTCGACTTCTCGGATCATGGTGTCGTTTGAGTATTCGGCGCTCACCATCATCTCCAGTCGCCGAGTCTGTGCGATGCCAACCATGCAGAAGACTGGGTATGCTGATAATAGTGGAGGAAGGCCTTGGACTACTTTTCTTTTTGTTTCTCCCTCCACCCCCCCCCCCCCCCCACCCCTTCCCTTTTTTTGCCTCTTTTTTTTTTCTTCTTCCCACAAAGCTGAAATTTTTAGTAGCTTGTATAGCAGTGGCCTCTTGGATTTGATTCTCTGGCAAAAGGAAGCAAATCCTGCCGCAGGTTGTATATATATTCCAGTCGAATATTTGAAGAGTAGATTGGACAGTAGGCAAGTTCATAACGTCGTAGTTGTTTATCTTGCAAGGTATGGGCCGTGTCTGTCCTTACTAGTTGTTCTCTTTTTTTTTTTTTTTTTTTTTTCTCCTTCTCTTCCCCAAGCGCTTTTCATCGTCTTGTTGACTGTTCATGAATATTAGGGGTAGTTTTCACTGGCAGTAAGACCATAGGCCTACTTGCGAAATGAATGATTCTTGCAATACTATGATTTCATGAGGTGAAGGTTTCTTCGTGTTACTGTCGGTAACATCTTAGTCCGTCAGACGGCGTCTTCCCACCGACCTACACTCGTTTTTCTTTCTTTCTTTCTTTCTTTTAATCTCTTAAGGGAGTTGCACATATTACATCCGAACAATGCTTAACATTTGTAACATCTGGTGTTGGATCGATACTGACGGGGGAAAAAAAAATAGAAAAAAAAAAGTGGAGTTCTCTGTGTGTGTGTGTGTGTGTGTGTGTGTGTGTGTGTGTGATGTAAACAGCGTCGCGGGATTGGTGGATTTTTTTTTTTTCTTGTCGTGTTTGGTTAAAGACTTATACTTTCTCCACCCCCTTGCCGACTACACCGGATTCATTCCTTACTCATAGTCAGATCAGAGTGTCTACACCTGTGACCCTGCTTCAGTTTTCTCCCTTCATTGCCACCCCCCCCCCCCCCCCCCCCCCCCACCTCGTCTAGTGTCTGGATAGGAAAATGTCTGCTGGTATATTGGCCATATGGAAGACCATGGGCGATTTTTGTTTGTTTATTATTAAGCCAAAGGGACTTTGTTTATTATTAAGCCAAAGGGACTGAAGCGATTTTTTTTTTTTAAGCATCTCACGATCCTTCTAGTTGCAGCTTGGCGTCGACTTTAGTAAATGGGCTTGCTAGGTTATGATCAACCGTCATCGGGACTTGACACATAAAACCCGAGATTATGACCTCGGCCCTGTTTGGGGGTGGGGGTGGGGGGTGGGAGAGCTTTAGTAAACGTTTGTCGGAATGGAATTCGGTTGAAGATTGTATGTAAAACCAACGATCAATATGGGTGCCATGTCATGCATCTTCGGAGTCGAGATTCGCATGGATAGGGCTATGGGTCTCGATCTCCAGAATTTGTCAACGGATGATCAGGATAAACATGCGACAAAGCTGGTGAATGAGGAAACGCGCGTATAGTGACAATACCGTGTTGTGGGCTTTGCTTCCGACGGATCGGTTGGACAACTAACTGTTTGTTTTCATTATCGCTCTACGTCGTGGGTATTAAATGACCCACAGTCATCATGATTTTCACGTGATAAAGTACAGTCAGTTTTGAGGCTGTCTCCACAAAAAAAAAAGTCATTTAATCAAGAAAGCATGGACCCCTTTCAGTACTTTTTTTTTTTTTAAGTCAACGAACACCAAAAACAAAAGCATGATAAGGCTCTATTCTCATAAACCGTAACGATCACCAGAGACCCAGAGTACGGCAAAGCTGTAGTCCTTCGGAAAATGCATGGGTCAGTGGAGACCCACGACGTACAGCAGGGATGTAGTCCTGAAGAAAAACATTGGTCAGTGGAGACCCACGACGTACAGCAAGGCTGTAGTCCTTCAGAAAAAAGTATGGGTCGGTGGAGACCCACGACGTATAGCAAAGCTGTAGTTCTTCAGAAAAAGCATGGGTCGGTGGAGACCCACGACGTACAGCAAAGCTGTAATCCTTAAGAAAAAGCATGGGTCAGCAGAGACCCACGACGTACAGCAAAGCTGTAGTCCTTCAGAAAAAGCATGGGTCAGCAGAGACCCACGACGTATAGCAAGGCTGTAGTCCTTCAGAAAAAGCATGGGTCGGTGGAGATCCACGACCTATGGTGCGCCAACTTTAAGGCGACGGTACGGCAAGAGTGGGTCGTTACACCAACATCTTCACATCAGTACCTATGATGCCATGATGTGTTGGCGAAAGTTGGTTTCCACCTCCCCGGCACGTGAAAGGTCGGTGCCACTCGCACAGTGGTTGCAGTGGAAGAAGTCATGGAACTTACTTCGCCCCTAGCCCACCCCCTACCCCCATACTCCCCATCCTGCTCCTCAAGCTGAGGGCAAGGACAAAAGAACGTAGCCCCCCAAGGTTGGTTACTGCGCAGGATAAGTCGGTACGGAGTGCGCGATGTTCAACCACAAACCTCGGGATTTTTCTAGAAGGGTAGTGGACATCTCAAGTCACTCTGTCATGCGCTGTGATATCCTCATCAGTTTCTCTGACTTGAATGGAAAGAACCTGTTTTGAGCAGAGCTGTAGCACATCTTCAAGCATGAAAAAAGACTCCTCTGACTTGATTTTTGTTGCCGCTTGTGGCACACTCCAGGTCGAACTAAGTGCATCCAGAGCCGCCAATACTTCTCAATGCTGTCTTTGTGTAGAATGTCTGCTGACAGGACAAAGCTCCGACAGACGGTATTCAACCCTTGACCTGTCGCACGGATCGGCAAGGGACGAGCAGGGAAGGGCGAGGAACTCGTTGAACTCCAAAAAGAGAGTGGCCGGGTGAACTGGCCTATATGCAAGTACAGACTGTCTGCAGGTGTAGGATGGCAACCCACAGAAGACTAGAACAGATGGTGGTGTATCTTTTGTATTTACTCTGCTTACCAGTCAATCGGTGGCAGCAGCTGTTGAGTGTGTGTCGTCATGTCCTTATCCCCCGTCCCATTCAGCAGAAAGACTGGCTGTAGTTTAGAGCAGTTGGAGTGAACGTGTGATAGCGCTACCGAGCTTTCTGTCACATGGGCAAACATGACGAAAATGTTTTGACGGTACGGTGTCCCCTTTATGACAGTCTTGTCGTTAATCTGTACGAAACGGGGTTTGAGGCCACCGCATGGTCTCGTTGCACGGCGTGCATTAGATTGGCCAAACCCCAATTTCGTTGATAGGCAGTAAGCGCCAGGGACGGAACGGCAGATTTGGTTGTGACGCGACTACACTGAACATCAAACAGTACATTACAGTTGGCTGATCTTAAATGAGATAAGGTTTGTTCCTGGTCGATCTGCATTTCGAGGCTTGTTGACTTGCAGGACCCCAGACACGAATTGAAGCGACCTGTTGAATCCTGCCGACAGTTGACGATATTGATAGAATGTGCAAGGTGGTCGCTCGCCTGTGCCGTAAGCAAAATTGCTGGGACCCCGCCTGCGCTTTGCCGTGAGCATAGGTAATGTTAGATGCGCTTTGAACAAAACGTCTGCGAAATGCTCTGGACTGTCGAGCCCTTTGGTATCGGCGTGTTTCAGTTGGACACTCTGTCTCGAGTAAAGCCCTTAGACGTAATGGCTGAGTTTTACGTCCTCATAGCGAAAGCTTATATAGGGACATGTTGTTCTTCCTGCTGTGGCCATTTTCCTTGTAGAAATGATGACATCAGAAAAGGATTCCGGGGACTAAGATGGGACACTTTGGGGGCATGATCGGGTAGGGCCTACTAAACCACACGAGTGTACAGACATGGGCATGTCATTGATGTGCAGTGTGTGTGTGTGTGGTGTGTGTACGGCTGTGACAGATGTGAACGAGTTTTGTTTAGCGGCCTGGACAGCGCAGCGCAATGAAATTCAGTCTTTGCCTCTACCCCCCTCCGTCCCTAGCTGTCGCACATGTCAGTTTGTTCAAAGCTTAGGATTTGGTTTGTCTCCACCACCACCACCACCACCACCACCCCTCCCATCCCACTCCTCTTCTTCCTCCTCGTTGTCAAATGGAAAATGTGTGTCGCAACACGCGAACATACGTTTCATGCACAACACACTCACTTGGACACGTGCGCACTCAGGACAATTTGAGCAGGTGAATGATGTAGACGTATGCGTGCGAGTCTGTATGAATGCTGTGTTTCCCCATCACTCACTCATCTCTCTCTCTCTCTCTCTCTCTCTCTCTCTCTCTCTCCTCTCTCTCTCTCTCTTGATGCTTGAGTCTAAAATCATCGACACGATGAAAAGACTTCAAATGAAATAATTAACTAACTCTGTGTGTGTGTGTGTGTGTTTCAAATAAGCATTGCGAACGACAATGGAAATAATGCGACCCCACCAATGTGTACGATGTAAACTATCACTGACAAATGTTTGGTGGTTTTGTTACCACTCGGAGCAACTTCAAAAACATCAAAATGCACGTGTGTGTGTGTGTGTGTGTGTGTGTGTGTGTGTGTTAGACGAGCAAGACTTCAGGTTTTATTGTGAAGATGGTTCTGCTAACTTTTATCCCTTTTGTTCTATAACAAAGCTGCAGTATAGTTTGAGGGGGGGGGGGGGGGGGGGGCGAGCGTTTATTATTTCCAGGCTGCTTTTTGAACACAGTTCGTATGGAGTGTAACGGGGGGGGGGGGGGGG
>CM065729.1:66787064-66789564 GCA_033310375.1 Conus canariensis
TTACTGAGAGAAGAAATGACAGCTTTCAGTTCTCGTAAAGTAAGGGCAGTATCGACATAGAGTGAATTAATTATCACCTTCAGGATCTTTACATATCTATTTCTTGGCTCCAGTTTCTCAGAACAGTCTCTATTTTTCTGAGAATAAAAGTTACACCCGAAGGTGCGAGTGGGACACAGAGAAATTCTGTCCTCAACGGCCGAACCAACCAGCTGGGAGCAATCCTGCACCATCCTTGGAAGCCTGCGCTGTGTTCACATAGGGTGAAGGCACGCACAGGGCATGCCTTTGAGATGTCAAGGGACATAACTGCTCTCTGGCAGATGTCCTTGCGTAATGGCGACTGGGTGTGACACGACAGAATCTCCACGGGAGCGTCCCCGTTGGTGTACTGCAGAACCCATCAGCGAAAGACGCCACAGTCAACCAACTGCCATGTCGATCCATCCCACAGCCCCGCTCGTTGCTGTTCCGCTGACAGGCGAAGACAGTACAGCTCCTAAAACGGCCAAGCTTTCGCCACTTGAGGTCTAACGTGCCCTCTGAAGTTTCTCCTGGATTATAGTCTTTCATGCTGTCAACAGAACCTTCTCTACGGTCAGCGAGTCTTTCCTCACCGACACTGGGCCTTAGTGAAGTTTATCCTGGATTATAGTCTTTCATGCTGTCAACAGAACCTTCCCTACGGTCAGCGAGTCTTTCCTCACCGACACTGGGCCTTTCTCCAGAGTCAGCCTAAAGGGAGACAAGAACACGATACGCCCGAAGGTGCGAGTGGGAGGCAGAGAGGTACTGTCCTCAACTGCCAAGACAACCAACTGGAAGCAATCCTGCTCCACCTTTAGAAGCCTGGCCTGTGTTTATACAGGACGTTCTTTACGTTCATATATCTGCAAACGTGTCTACAAAAGAGCCAGCTTTCTGTCAATTCTTTAGAAGTTCGTTGCTATTCATTCTAATTGGGCAATGTGATAAACTCGTCCATTTTTCATTTGACTGATTTTTTTCCTGCACACTTTATAGATGTTGATGGCAGCAAGCTTCATTCTTGAAGAAGCTGGACCAGAACTGTCTCTTGGCCTGTGTGATTGTATTATAACCGAAACAGTTTGCTTTCCTCATTGCAGTATAGTGCCTCTGGCTGTCTGTCTTTAATTAAGTTGTTTTTTTTTTAGTATATATTTCCCGAATGTTTATCCAGTTTTATCAATGTATATGGGGATGGAATGATCAGCAGGTGTTAATACAGAATGATCAGCAGGTGTTAATATAGAATGATCAGCAGGTGTTAATACAGAATGATCAGCAGTGTTTGATACAGAATGATCCATTGAAATACAGAATGATCAGCAGGTGTTAATACAGAATGATCAGCAGGTGTTGATACAGACTGATCCATTGAAATACAGAATGATCAGCAGGTGTTAACAAAGAATGATCAGCAGGTGTTAATACAGAATGATCAGTAGGTATTAACAAAGAATGATCAGCAGGTGTTGATACAGAATGATCAGCAGGTGTTGATACAGACTGATCCATTGAAATACAGAATGATCAGTAGGTATTAACAAAGAATGATCAGCAGGTGTTAATACAGAATGATCAGCAGGTGTTGATACAGACTGATCCATTGAAATACAGAATGATCAGCAGGTGTTAACAAAGAATGATCAGCAGGTGTTAATACAGAATGATCAGTAGGTATTAACAAAGAATGATCAGCAGGTGTTGATACAGAATGATCAGTAGGTGTTAACAAAGAATGATCAGCAGGTGTTAATACAGAATGATCAGCAGGTGTTAATACAGTTTCTGTGGACCTGAGATAGAAAGTATCGACATTATCCTCTTGAATGTGATCAGTATTTTGTGCTTGTGAATGGCTTTTTAAATTTATTCTCATCAACACGTTCATGTATTATATTCTGGAATATCTCTGTCTTTATTGCATGGACTGACCGCTCATTTAGGGCAGTCATAACTGGCAGTTGATCACATCAAATGGTGTCGATGAATCTTTTCCAAGGACAGTTGGAAGCAAGAGCTAGTGAAACAAAAGACAGGTCTATTGCTGATGCTCTCTGGCGTGGGCGAGATATCAGTGTGTGTGTGTGTGTGTGTGTGTGTGTGTGTGTGTGTGTGTGTGTGTGTGTGTGTGTGTGTGAGTGTTCATGTGTGTGTGTGTGTGGGGGGGGGGGGGGTGGGAGGGCGGTCGGTGCGCGCGCGTGCGTGTGCGCGTGTATGTGTGTTCATATGTGTGTGTGTGTGTGTGTGTGTGTGTGTATGTGTGTGTGTGCGTGTGTGTGTGTGTGTGTGTGTGTGTGTGTGTGTGTGTGTGTGTGTGTGTGTGTGTGTGTGTGTGTGCACGCACCGGCACGCACGTGTTCAAGTGAATAAGCGTGGTAGTAAAAAACAAGAATGGAGATCAGCTTGTAAGTCAAAAGCAATCCAGGGTTTAACTCTGTGCCCCTCTATCATAGCTGTTCACACACACACACAC
>CM065729.1:66822064-66832939 GCA_033310375.1 Conus canariensis
CATCCCCAATCAATCACTGTGGAGCAGAATTAAGGGATCTCTAGGCTTATTCAGTTGCAGTCCAGAAAGAAAACTTGATGTGGTTGTTTGCTGTGAATGTGTATGTCACATATTATCATTGATATGAACATGGTGATGGCATAACTGATTTTTGGTTGATGCAGGTTAAGGATGCCACACCCTGAGTTTTCATTAGTGTGCTCAGTGGGAAAATTCAGCTAGGATTGTACTTTTCCCAAGCACGGCTGAGTCAGTGAAACTTGGAATGGAAATCAAGGAGTGGGGAGAATCTGTAGGCCCATCCAGTCAAGATTCGGTAACACTTGTGACTGCAGAATATGAAAAAGAAAAGGAAAAAGCTGTGGAAGAGAGACAAACTAAAAAGCTTGAATCAGAAGCTGCAGGCCTTCACAGAGTCAGAGAACATGAAGCTGCAGAGCGAAAAACAAAAAATTAAAACAAACATAAAGCAGCGGAACATTAAAAAGACAGCGAGGATAAACTCGCTCTCAAAAAAAAAAAAAAAAGCAACAAAAGTCCACTGAAATAGGTGGTACTTCGGACGCTGCTAGTGAAATGTCAACGGCTCCCATTCAAAATCTGCCCATGACTTTTTCTTTGGATTCGTTTTATGAAGCCAGCTGAAAAAACATTGACACATATCTTGTCTGCTTCGAGATGCTGACAACAGACTTTGACGTAGATCCATAAAAGTGAAATGTCGGACTCGTACAGTGTCTCAGAGGTGCGGCAAAGTTGCCACCGAATAAGTTCACGGATTATGAAGTTGAGAGAAATGCACTCCTGACAAGGTAAGAGCTGACGGCTAATGCCTGTCGGTAAAAATTCTGAATCTTCCACCTTTGGATATGTTATCCTAACCCGCACTCAGCGGTCTTCACTCAGACCATTATTATTACCACGGCTAAGAGAAATATCTTTATTTCCGTGTTCATATTTCAGTGATAATGTACACTGGGTTTTTGTTTGTTTGTTTGTTTGTTTGTTTTGTTAAAGAATTCTGTTATATCTATTCCTTTCTTTGTTTTGTCACCTGATATTTAAAAAGAATAGTTTCTCGATTGCTTTTTTTCTCTTTCTTTCTTTCTTTTTTCTTTTTTTTTAAATTTGTTCTTGTTTACTTTGGCCCTTCGCCCCAAGGAACTGCAGGCTGTCAATAATATTTCTCCAGCACACCCGACTCTGGGCCGTCCTTTCTGCCTCAATCAAGGCGGCTTCCATCCTCTTCAGCTTGCTTCTACGTCTCTTCTCCGAGATCTGTGTCTGGGTCAGAGAGAACTATAAAATGCCGATTCTGGCTCACCCACCTCCGCCAGCTCCAACCGGCTTTAGCCGGTTTCGCTGCTGCTCCGGCGGATTACCCAGAATCGGCATTTTATAGTTCTCTCTACGTTTATAAAAAAAATATGATAAACACTTTACAAACATACATAATGTGTAGGATTATCTGTTTTTAACACTAATTTAGAAAACTTTTGAGACTTAAGTTTTTGCTTAATCCTTCGTTTTTCTTGATCGTTTTCAATAACATCATTTTCTTTCATACATTCATCAAATGCGTCTCTATCTTTCATGTGGAATAAAACCACTGTCTTTAATTGCTCTCTAAAGTCTTTTAAAACTGAGTTATATTTTTGACATAAAATCCACACACTTATCCCAGCATGTCTCCCGCTAAAAGCCAGTTTTGATAAAGTGTTTCTCTTTTTAACTATATCCTTTTCTGCCGAACAGTCATCTATAATAAATAGTGTCTGCGTTCCCTCAAACAATCTATAAAAGTGTTCTAAACACTCACTCAGTTTATTGCTGGGATCAATCAAATAGATTTCATCATCCGTCCATATAAACCTTCTGTCGTGATATGCTTTGTTCCATTTAAGTGTCGGACAGAAAATTACAATATGATCAAACTTATAACGATAAACTGTTTGTAATAGGTCGAGGACAAATATTGTTTTTCCACAACCTCTGTCCACAAATCAATGAACAATGAGGGGTTTTTGTCATAAAGTTTAACTGCTCCATAGTTTTAAAACATAATTTAATCTAATCCAGTTATTGTTTTTATCATACCCTCTGTCAAAACTTGTTCAGTATAATAAAAACCTATAAGGTCTAAATGTGTAAGATTAATCCAGTTCAGTTCTGTAAGATCGTTTCTATTTAGACTAATATCAATTTTGTTGCTTGTTGTTATGACCTTAATATCCTCGCCATTGTAAAGAACAACGACAGTAACTTTAAGTTTGTCAACGTCTAAGTTTTGCCAGCTAATAAGAATTCCTTTTAGAAGATTGTCACTGACGCCCAGAGCTCCATTTCTCGCCTCATCTTTTAAGATAGAAATTTTAAATATCATTGTGAACGTGTCTCCTAATTTTGTGCGTGGAATGAACTGTAATTTTGTAGAAGCTTTCTTTAAAACCGATTCTCTTCTGTGGAGGATGTACTGTTTGTCCCCAAACGGCTTTATTTCGATCTCTTTCCGACTGTTGTCCTCTGGCATAAGACTTACATGTAAAGGGCCAGAGTTCAATGCTTTTCTGAAACTTTTTTGACGGTCAAAAAATGTAAATGGGCTTAAGAATTCAAATTTTATGTCCCATTCTAAATATGGTTCTAAGTGCCATTTGTTGTCAGTTTTTCGAACTATTTTATATTCATACTGACCTGTATTATTTGCTTCTAGATTGCGTAGTTGTTCTAGTTTAGGAAACCTTTTGCTGTCGTCAACCTCTTTGCGCTTATAATAACCATCTTTAGTGTACTCAAAACCATACAAAGTGCCTATCTCACCGTTTTGTTCAAAGTCCTCAACGTCTGCAAGGTCTTTTAATTCTAAAGTTACACACCTCTCAGGCGCTAATGTAACTCCTGATTCTTCTGGCCCACGAGACATTATTTTTTAGTACACCTTATTATTTTATTTCTAAAACAATGTGCAGGTTATCACATTTCACGACTTTCCCTGTTTTATCTGTGATCTTTATATTAAATGATCTGACCCTCCCACAAGCTAATCTTTTAAACTGTAAATTAGGGAATTGTATAATTTCATAATCGCAATATGCAGCTTTCCCTGATGGAAGAGCTCTTAAAACAGTTGAGGGCCTTCCATCATATAAGTTTTCATCAGTGCTCAGCTCGTCCAAATGAACATAGAGTAATGAATGTAATGCAAGATCGAGCGGATATTCTCCCTCATAAGTAGTTTCGTCTGATGTAACTATAAAACTATGATTGTCATTTGCAAAGCCTAACATTTTAGCTAGCTCTACATCAAAAAGGTAATGGTCTACTTCTTCTTCAGGTTTGAATGTCAACATTATTTTCAAATTTGCATTGTTAAGTTTGAGAGTAATGTCGAAGTTACTCATTGCTTCTTTCAGCGAGCAAAACCCGTAATAACCATCAGGTATGGTTAACTGGCTAACTAAGTTTCCTCTATTATCAAATTTTTTAATCTTATTATTCTCCTTGGTTTCAGTTATATTAAACCATACGACTTTGTAAAAAATTTCATGGAGTGCAACCCTTTGGGTTCCGCAGTTATTATCAATAGCATATTCTAAAAACGAAGGACTGTCTTGAGTTGTTATTGTTACAAACATTTTTAAAACAAATTTAAAAATGAGCGCATTCAAATATACTAATGCAAAATATTCTGTCGGGCCGCACTACAGTCCTAAAGATATAACAACTGATACCCTCGACATTTCTGTGACTCAGTCTGACGCCTTTCAAGTAAAGGTTAGTACTCCATTGAACAGATATCTTAACCCTCCTATTAAAAACGACTACATCCCGAAAGTGTGGTTTAGTCATCCGATGCAGTTTTATCAGAACCAGTTAAACTTTGCTGTCTTTTGTGCATCAACTGGGTGTGGAGTGTCGTATGCTGATCATTTAAATCATCCTGATCCTTTGGTGAGGTCAGTGTATAGATTTCATTTTTATTACACCTTCAGACGTATTTTATCTGAACTGCAAGCGCCATTACCAAATGACAAAACGTTTAATCCATTCAGCAACAGAATAGATTACAAGGCTTTTGAAAGGATCTGTAACGAATTTGATATTGACCCAAAGACAGACTTTAGACAAAAGTTGGATCTTAATCATGGTTTAGGCACTCTTTATTATTGGGGAGTGCACAGAAAGTATAACTATGATTGGGATCCTCCTTACACATCTTTTTCTTCAGGCACAACTGTTCACCTCGGGTCCATAGAGCAAGAGCATAAAACAGCATGGACAACATTTATTTTGGATACTTCTAAGGGCCTAACAAAAGCAGGAATAGAACGAATAAACGACTCTATTCGTACTTATGTTTGGTGTTTGCTAGGTTCGCAAGCACAAACGAGATCAAACATAATTGATCCTTCTACTGGCTTTGACGCCCAAAAACAGTATTTAGCAAATTTAGAGGATTCTATTAATTCTGCAATTGATTTGCCTTCAAGTATTAAAAGGTACCAAAATGTTTTGCAATACGCAAGATCGAAAGTAGACTTTGCTGTCGGCACTGGTTTATACATGCTGCCTTCTGACCTCAGACTTCAGATAGGAACAATAATAAACTATAATAATGAAATCCTTGTGGCTGGCAATGAAGAGAAGGTCGGAAAAAACGACATAAATTCTAAGCCAGCAATAGCAATAAAAAAAGAAGTCCCCTCAAAACCCCATCCAATCCCCAAGGCCCAAAGCCCAAAGGCCATTGAAGACGCGGACTTTGTTCGTGATGACCATGAATATGAAAAGACGGCACTTGTTATTGGATTAACTGCCCTAGGATTACTTGGTCTTTATCTTACTATAAAGTAACCCAACTATTAAGACAACTAATGCCCATAAGTGCTCAGCCATAAAGCCAACTACTTTACTTGCGGCAGACAAAAGCCAGCTAACGATCCCACCTATTATACCAGGCAAAGAGTCTATGGCCTTAGTGGCTAATTTTTTTAATAAACTTGCAAGATGATCAAGTTGTTTTTTTACCCATGATTTATCTGATGGTGGTGATGGTGGCACTGCTCCCCCACCACCGCCGCCTGTAATAGCCAACACCAGTGTACTTATTGCAAATCCTAAGGCTGTTATAACACTTGCTAATGTGACACCTTGCTCTCTAAACAGTGTTCTTATTCGTTCTGCTAACGTTGTGTCTTCATATAAAATTCTTTGGATAGTTTCTCTTATTCTGCTCACTTGAGTTCGTAATTGTTCTCGGTTAGTAGACAACACTTCTAGTCTTGCTGATCTCTCTTGTTCAAGATCTTTTAGTCTTTGTGTTATTCTTTCTTTAACACCAGGTCCTAAGTTGTGGTCATCAGCCTCAACTAGTTTTTCTTTTTCTCTTTTTATATGCTCATCTAGTTCACCCAGTTTTGCTAAATTGTTTGTTAATTCGCCTCTGATGCTTCTCAAAGCATGATCAAGGGCCGTTATTTCTCTCATAGGTAGCGGCGGATCGTGCATAGTTTTTAATACTGTTTCTTCTGAAAAACTGGTTTCTGCTTCTATTATTTTGTCTGCTGTTGGGCTTAAATCTTTAAGGGGTATGTTTTGAATTTGGTTTTCTGTTGGGAGTTTCTGTAGTGTGTTTTGAAGTTTAGCAACTGCTTCCCTATCTAATTTTGGTTTAGTAATACCAAGGCGATTTTGTTCGCTCACACTGAGCCTTTGTCTAATTGTACTCTTTTTTAAAAACTTTGATGAGTCTGGTTTAGTTGTAAGCTGAACAAGTTGTCCTTGCTCGTTTTTAAAAAACAAATGGTCATCTTTTGTTTCAAAATCATTAGGGTCTATAAATTCGGGAGGTTCTTGGCCTAAACTTTGATAAAATGATTTGACCTTACTTTGTGTTAATTCACGCCGCAATGATTGTAATGGATGTGTCAAAGGAGTCATTTCACTCATGTCGTCTCCAGGATCAAAAACATCATAATCTTCTTCACCTTCAATGCCTGCCATGTTTTTAAATAATTAACTTTTTATTTTGTTTTATAAAAAAATGTCACAAGCATATGGCTCAATTCTTGACCCGCATAGAAGACTGAAAGAGCCCTTTGGCGTGAAGGGAAATAAACAGAATATTATTGTTCCAAATAATCCATCTACTATTGATTCAGATCAAATTCTTACTGTTAAATTTCCAGACCTAGGAGCAGATGAAGTGATTGTGCCGGGATCTGCACGGCTTACTTTCAAAATAGAACTTGATTCAGCAACAGACGTAAACAGGACAGTTGTACAGAATCTGGGACGGGCAATCGTTAAGAAAATTTCTATAAAACTTGAGGGGCAAGAAATATTTTCTTTACACAATGCAGACATATTTCTAATCTATTGTGATCTATGGCTAACCGATAATGAAAGGGCCGATCTTGCGTTTCAAGGAATCGAAAATAACGAAGCACTAAAACACAGAATAGACGCCGAAGATGCTAAAGCCGGCAACAAGTATGAAGCTGTAAGTTTTGCTTATGGAAATCGCTTTTCTATACCCTTAGATTTTGAGTTGTTAAAAGCGCATGCGCCATACTTTCAAGGAGCATTAAAAGACAGATTGTCATATGAACTAACTTTTAATGAATACAAACGTGTCATTAAATCTACAGACACTGATTCCAAGTACAGCATTTTCGACATCTCGTTAGAGTTTGACATTGTTAGCAACCCTAACTTAGCAAGGCTGATTGAGCAACAATATCAATCAAAATTAGCAATATATTACGAAAGAATGATTCATCATTCAAAATATCCTAAAAGCAGAGCAGACACTATATGGAACTTTAGTTTTAGCGCCGCAGCACGATCACTTAAAGGTATTTTATTGCTGTGTGAAGATGATAAAGAACCATACCAAAGACAAAGTGAAAAGTTTATCAATCCTAAAATAACGAAAGTACAATGTTCAATTGAGGGTAGTCCTAACCAAGTCTACGGTAGTGGGCTTAAACCTTATCATCATTTTGATGAAATAAGAAAATTGTTTGGAGGCGGGAGGTCTAGAAATCCAACAGTAGACCTTGTGTCTAAAGATCTACACCTTCACAGTGTTAGACTTGATGAATATTTAACAACGAAATACGGTTTATGGATTGACCTAAGGTCAACAGAGGATAATCAGTTGCATGGGAGTGGGAGAACAGTTAAAGACGTAATAAACATTCAAATTGATAAAGAAAAAGAGAGTGATAAACCACTTAATGTACATTTGTTTTTAATATATGATGCGCAGCTGAATATTCAAGATAACAGATTAAAAGATATCCAATACTAAATTATTTTTATTTTTAAAAAAAAGCATGTCTGTTCAGGTTTATCCAAAAGTGCCCAAAGAAGAGATAGTAGGCAACTCTGTTGCTGTAGACATAAAAATTTTCAGATTAACCAACATTACACAAATGCAACAAAAACTAGAGCAGGACCTTTCAAAATACAGCAAAACCAAACGAAGGTATTCTGCTGTCTTTAATGCTGTTACATATGTTAATACTGGAGCATCGGCGGTTAGTGCTTTAACAGCAGGAACAAGTGTAGGTCTCTTAGCAACAGGCATAGGTGCACCGGTAGCTATACCTCTAGGTGGTGTGTCTTTAACTCTTGGCCTGTGTTCATTGGCTGTAAGTGCTGTCAGCAAAAAATAAAAACTAAACTCCAAAAGCACACAGCTATAGTTCAACTAATAACAGCTAAACTTAGTTCCTTCAAACTGACAATAAATAAAGCACTTGCCGACTCAAACATCACGGATGAAGAATTTAGTCGCCTACAGGCTGATTTTGAGGACTACAAAAGACAAAAGTTTGATCTTCAAAGAAAGGCAAGGGCAACTTTTTCTCAACAGCCAGACACCGACCAGATAAAAAAGGAATGTTTAAAAAAAGTAAACGAGACATTAAACTCTGTTCTAAACAGCTCACATTAACAACCCCAAAGGGCGTTTATACTTTAGTTTATGAGTCCAAGCACAAAAAGACCGTTGATATTGATTCTGATTAAGTATTTTTTTAAATTTAAATAAATATGTTGAGTTAGAAAAGAAGCTCAACATGGATAAGATATATGACAGTTTTGACTCTTGGTTAGATGCAATGGAAGAGGAAGAGCGTTTGTCAAAAGCTTTAAATTAGGTCGTTTTAGAAGTTATTGATCCAACAAACGTACAGGCAAGCGTTGTACATGCTATTTCTCAAGTTCCAAGTAAACTAACAATAAACCCTCCAGTTAAAGTAAGGTTAGTTGTTTTAATCGACTATATAACAATAAACGAAGAAAATCTAGAAGTCTGGGTCTCAACTAAACAGCAGACTATTCTTTCTCATAATGACTTAACACCCGGTTGGGCAGACCAGCTGCTTACACAGTTTAATGAAGCCTCTGAAGCAGCTAAAATGAGAGGCTCTGGTTGGTCAGAGGGTGAAGTCCTAGACATCAGATTAAGACAGGCTAAGTATGAGCCAATTGTAGGCAAGTCTTACATTCCACTGCCCCCAGCATTGGTTGCAAAAAGAGCAGTTCTGAACATAAAGAATTCAAACAACAAATGTTTTATGTGGTGCGTTCTTGCTAGGCTACACTTTGTTAAAAAAAATGCAGAGAGAGTTACTAACTATTTACAGTGGGCTAATGATCTTAACTTTAACGGCCTTGAATTTCCTATGGCTGTAGACAAGATTGATCAGTTTGAAAAACAGAATCCGCCAATAACTGTTAATGTCTACACGTGGTCTGTTAAATCAGGTCTTCTACCAATTAGAGTGTCAAAAAACAGTCCATCAATAGGAGAACCAGACAAACACCATGTAGACTTACTCCTGATGCAAAGCCTTAATGGGTTGCACTATACGCTAATACGCACAATGAGTAGACTGTTGGTGCATACTACAAAAAATGGGCACAAACAAGAATTCTGTAGAAAATGTTTAACAAGAATTTCGTCTGTTCAAGCCGCGAGCGAACATGTAAAGCATTGTCTCAGTCCAGTGGACTGCAATACAGAACTAATTATGCCAAGAGAAGGCAGTAAGGTTAGTTTTAAGAATTACAAAAAACTCCAGAGGTCACCATACGTTGTTTACGCAGACTTTGAATCGCTTATTGTTCCTTATGAAGGACCAGCTCCAAAACATTTACCAAAAACAGTTATAATGAATAATCACCAGATTTGTTCATTTGCCTTCATTGTTGTCAGGTCAGATGGTGAACATTCAAAGCCAGAATTATACAGAGGACCACATGCAGCAAAACATTTCTTAAAACGCATGCAAGAAGTTCGTAATGTCTGTTCTAATAATCTAGTCCTATCCGATCTTAAGATGACCCCTGAAGATCAAGATCGCTATGACTCAGCCACTCACTGTTGGATTTGTGGTTTAGAGCTAACACCTAAAAGTTTAAATCCAACAGTAAGAGACCATGATCACATTAGCGGAGAATTCAGAGGAGCAGCCCATAACAATTGCAATCTTCAACTAAAGTTTGATCCTAGGACTTGGAGACTTCCTATATTCTTTCATAACTTGCGAGGTTACGATTCTCATCTTATATTGCAAGCAGTAACTAGCGCCTTTAGGGTGTCATGCATTGCGCAGTCATCAGAAAAGTACATGTGTTTCACTTTAAATAATTTATCTTTTTATGACTCTATGCAACACCTGATGGGATCATTAGAGTCACTAGCAGGATCCTTAAAGTCCTGCCCAATAACGGAAGAATATTTTGACCCAACTCTTGTTAGAAAGGGCGTTTACCCTTATGAGTACATGAACAGTTGGGAAAGGTTTGACGAAGATACACTTCCGCCTAAAGGTGCGTTCTTTAGTAGTCTTAGAGGAAAGGACATCAGTGATTCTGATTATTCTTATGCTCAAGATGCGTGGCAGAAGTTAGAGTGTAAAACGATGGGAGACTATCATGATTCCTATTTAATGGCGGATACCTGTTTGTTGGCGGACGTCTTTGAAAATTATAGGAAGACCTGCATGAAACATTACAGCTTGGATCCTGCGCATTATATTTCTGCGCCTGGAATGAGTTGGGATGCTTTCTTAAAATTTACAGGAGTACAGATTGATTTATTGTCTGACCTGCCAATGCTTCAGATGATTGAAAACGGATTGCGTGGAGGAATCAGTATGGCGTCGCACCATTACTGTAAAGCAAACAACAAATACTTGGACGACTATGATCCAAGTAAAAGGTCTAACTATCTCATGTATTTAGATGCAAACAATCTGTATGGATGGGCAATGGCGCAATCACTTCCATTACGTAACTTTAAAATGTACACAGATACGGATAATATTCAAAAAGCATTAAAGTGGTTGGGCAGTTTGACGCCAGATCAACAGTGTGGATACATTCTAGAAGTTGACTTAGAATATCCTCAGGAACTCCATGATTACCATAATGACTATCCATTAGCAGCAGAAAGTCTAAAGATGGCAAAAACAGAACCACCTAAACTTGTGCCTAATCTTCGAGGCAAAAAAAATTATGTCTGCCATTACAGGCTTCTACAATTTTATTTAAGACATGGTTTGAAGTTGACAGCTGTTCATCGTATAATTGCTTTTGATCAAGAACAGTTCATGAAACCATACATAATGAAGAACACTGATCTCAGAACTAAATCCACAGATGCTTCAGAAAAAGACTTTTTCAAGCTGATGAACAACAGCTGTTTTGGAAAGACTATGGAGAATCCGCACAAGCGCAAAGATGTTAGATTGGTCACCAGAGAGAACGATGCAATTAAGCTAACTTCAAAACCTAATTATCAGGACTTCAGAAGATTTCATGATCAGCTTTTTGGCATAATGATGAAAAAAAAGAAAG
>CM065729.1:66833039-66853039 GCA_033310375.1 Conus canariensis
TTTTTTACCCATGATTTATCTGATGGTGGTGATGGTGGCACTGCTCCCCCACCACCGCCGCCTGTAATAGCCAACACCAGTGTACTTATTGCAAATCCTAAGGCTGTTATAACACTTGCTAATGTGACACCTTGCTCTCTAAACAGTGTTCTTATTCGTTCTGCTAACGTTGTGTCTTCATATAAAATTCTTTGGATAGTTTCTCTTATTCTGCTCACTTGAGTTCGTAATTGTTCTCGGTTAGTAGACAACACTTCTAGTCTTGCTGATCTCTCTTGTTCAAGATCTTTTAGTCTTTGTGTTATTCTTTCTTTAACACCAGGTCCTAAGTTGTGGTCATCAGCCTCAACTAGTTTTTCTTTTTCTCTTTTTATATGCTCATCTAGTTCACCCAGTTTTGCTAAATTGTTTGTTAATTCGCCTCTGATGCTTCTCAAAGCATGATCAAGGGCCGTTATTTCTCTCATAGGTAGCGGCGGATCGTGCATAGTTTTTAATACTGTTTCTTCTGAAAAACTGGTTTCTGCTTCTATTATTTTGTCTGCTGTTGGGCTTAAATCTTTAAGGGGTATGTTTTGAATTTGGTTTTCTGTTGGGAGTTTCTGTAGTGTGTTTTGAAGTTTAGCAACTGCTTCCCTATCTAATTTTGGTTTAGTAATACCAAGGCGATTTTGTTCGCTCACACTGAGCCTTTGTCTAATTGTACTCTTTTTTAAAAACTTTGATGAGTCTGGTTTAGTTGTAAGCTGAACAAGTTGTCCTTGCTCGTTTTTAAAAAACAAATGGTCATCTTTTGTTTCAAAATCATTAGGGTCTATAAATTCGGGAGGTTCTTGGCCTAAACTTTGATAAAATGATTTGACCTTACTTTGTGTTAATTCACGCCGCAATGATTGTAATGGATGTGTCAAAGGAGTCATTTCACTCATGTCGTCTCCAGGATCAAAAACATCATAATCTTCTTCACCTTCAATGCCTGCCATGTTTTTAAATAATTAACTTTTTATTTTGTTTTATAAAAAAATGTCACAAGCATATGGCTCAATTCTTGACCCGCATAGAAGACTGAAAGAGCCCTTTGGCGTGAAGGGAAATAAACAGAATATTATTGTTCCAAATAATCCATCTACTATTGATTCAGATCAAATTCTTACTGTTAAATTTCCAGACCTAGGAGCAGATGAAGTGATTGTGCCGGGATCTGCACGGCTTACTTTCAAAATAGAACTTGATTCAGCAACAGACGTAAACAGGACAGTTGTACAGAATCTGGGACGGGCAATCGTTAAGAAAATTTCTATAAAACTTGAGGGGCAAGAAATATTTTCTTTACACAATGCAGACATATTTCTAATCTATTGTGATCTATGGCTAACCGATAATGAAAGGGCCGATCTTGCGTTTCAAGGAATCGAAAATAACGAAGCACTAAAACACAGAATAGACGCCGAAGATGCTAAAGCCGGCAACAAGTATGAAGCTGTAAGTTTTGCTTATGGAAATCGCTTTTCTATACCCTTAGATTTTGAGTTGTTAAAAGCGCATGCGCCATACTTTCAAGGAGCATTAAAAGACAGATTGTCATATGAACTAACTTTTAATGAATACAAACGTGTCATTAAATCTACAGACACTGATTCCAAGTACAGCATTTTCGACATCTCGTTAGAGTTTGACATTGTTAGCAACCCTAACTTAGCAAGGCTGATTGAGCAACAATATCAATCAAAATTAGCAATATATTACGAAAGAATGATTCATCATTCAAAATATCCTAAAAGCAGAGCAGACACTATATGGAACTTTAGTTTTAGCGCCGCAGCACGATCACTTAAAGGTATTTTATTGCTGTGTGAAGATGATAAAGAACCATACCAAAGACAAAGTGAAAAGTTTATCAATCCTAAAATAACGAAAGTACAATGTTCAATTGAGGGTAGTCCTAACCAAGTCTACGGTAGTGGGCTTAAACCTTATCATCATTTTGATGAAATAAGAAAATTGTTTGGAGGCGGGAGGTCTAGAAATCCAACAGTAGACCTTGTGTCTAAAGATCTACACCTTCACAGTGTTAGACTTGATGAATATTTAACAACGAAATACGGTTTATGGATTGACCTAAGGTCAACAGAGGATAATCAGTTGCATGGGAGTGGGAGAACAGTTAAAGACGTAATAAACATTCAAATTGATAAAGAAAAAGAGAGTGATAAACCACTTAATGTACATTTGTTTTTAATATATGATGCGCAGCTGAATATTCAAGATAACAGATTAAAAGATATCCAATACTAAATTATTTTTATTTTTAAAAAAAAGCATGTCTGTTCAGGTTTATCCAAAAGTGCCCAAAGAAGAGATAGTAGGCAACTCTGTTGCTGTAGACATAAAAATTTTCAGATTAACCAACATTACACAAATGCAACAAAAACTAGAGCAGGACCTTTCAAAATACAGCAAAACCAAACGAAGGTATTCTGCTGTCTTTAATGCTGTTACATATGTTAATACTGGAGCATCGGCGGTTAGTGCTTTAACAGCAGGAACAAGTGTAGGTCTCTTAGCAACAGGCATAGGTGCACCGGTAGCTATACCTCTAGGTGGTGTGTCTTTAACTCTTGGCCTGTGTTCATTGGCTGTAAGTGCTGTCAGCAAAAAAATAAAAACTAAACTCCAAAAGCACACAGCTATAGTTCAACTAATAACAGCTAAACTTAGTTCCTTCAAACTGACAATAAATAAAGCACTTGCCGACTCAAACATCACGGATGAAGAATTTAGTCGCCTACAGGCTGATTTTGAGGACTACAAAAGACAAAAGTTTGATCTTCAAAGAAAGGCAAGGGCAACTTTTTCTCAACAGCCAGACACCGACCAGATAAAAAAGGAATGTTTAAAAAAAGTAAACGAGACATTAAACTCTGTTCTAAACAGCTCACATTAACAACCCCAAAGGGCGTTTATACTTTAGTTTATGAGTCCAAGCACAAAAAGACCGTTGATATTGATTCTGATTAAGTATTTTTTTAAATTTAAATAAATATGTTGAGTTAGAAAAGAAGCTCAACATGGATAAGATATATGACAGTTTTGACTCTTGGTTAGATGCAATGGAAGAGGAAGAGCGTTTGTCAAAAGCTTTAAATTAGGTCGTTTTAGAAGTTATTGATCCAACAAACGTACAGGCAAGCGTTGTACATGCTATTTCTCAAGTTCCAAGTAAACTAACAATAAACCCTCCAGTTAAAGTAAGGTTAGTTGTTTTAATCGACTATATAACAATAAACGAAGAAAATCTAGAAGTCTGGGTCTCAACTAAACAGCAGACTATTCTTTCTCATAATGACTTAACACCCGGTTGGGCAGACCAGCTGCTTACACAGTTTAATGAAGCCTCTGAAGCAGCTAAAATGAGAGGCTCTGGTTGGTCAGAGGGTGAAGTCCTAGACATCAGATTAAGACAGGCTAAGTATGAGCCAATTGTAGGCAAGTCTTACATTCCACTGCCCCCAGCATTGGTTGCAAAAAGAGCAGTTCTGAACATAAAGAATTCAAACAACAAATGTTTTATGTGGTGCGTTCTTGCTAGGCTACACTTTGTTAAAAAAAATGCAGAGAGAGTTACTAACTATTTACAGTGGGCTAATGATCTTAACTTTAACGGCCTTGAATTTCCTATGGCTGTAGACAAGATTGATCAGTTTGAAAAACAGAATCCGCCAATAACTGTTAATGTCTACACGTGGTCTGTTAAATCAGGTCTTCTACCAATTAGAGTGTCAAAAAACAGTCCATCAATAGGAGAACCAGACAAACACCATGTAGACTTACTCCTGATGCAAAGCCTTAATGGGTTGCACTATACGCTAATACGCACAATGAGTAGACTGTTGGTGCATACTACAAAAAATGGGCACAAACAAGAATTCTGTAGAAAATGTTTAACAAGAATTTCGTCTGTTCAAGCCGCGAGCGAACATGTAAAGCATTGTCTCAGTCCAGTGGACTGCAATACAGAACTAATTATGCCAAGAGAAGGCAGTAAGGTTAGTTTTAAGAATTACAAAAAACTCCAGAGGTCACCATACGTTGTTTACGCAGACTTTGAATCGCTTATTGTTCCTTATGAAGGACCAGCTCCAAAACATTTACCAAAAACAGTTATAATGAATAATCACCAGATTTGTTCATTTGCCTTCATTGTTGTCAGGTCAGATGGTGAACATTCAAAGCCAGAATTATACAGAGGACCACATGCAGCAAAACATTTCTTAAAACGCATGCAAGAAGTTCGTAATGTCTGTTCTAATAATCTAGTCCTATCCGATCTTAAGATGACCCCTGAAGATCAAGATCGCTATGACTCAGCCACTCACTGTTGGATTTGTGGTTTAGAGCTAACACCTAAAAGTTTAAATCCAACAGTAAGAGACCATGATCACATTAGCGGAGAATTCAGAGGAGCAGCCCATAACAATTGCAATCTTCAACTAAAGTTTGATCCTAGGACTTGGAGACTTCCTATATTCTTTCATAACTTGCGAGGTTACGATTCTCATCTTATATTGCAAGCAGTAACTAGCGCCTTTAGGGTGTCATGCATTGCGCAGTCATCAGAAAAGTACATGTGTTTCACTTTAAATAATTTATCTTTTTATGACTCTATGCAACACCTGATGGGATCATTAGAGTCACTAGCAGGATCCTTAAAGTCCTGCCCAATAACGGAAGAATATTTTGACCCAACTCTTGTTAGAAAGGGCGTTTACCCTTATGAGTACATGAACAGTTGGGAAAGGTTTGACGAAGATACACTTCCGCCTAAAGGTGCGTTCTTTAGTAGTCTTAGAGGAAAGGACATCAGTGATTCTGATTATTCTTATGCTCAAGATGCGTGGCAGAAGTTAGAGTGTAAAACGATGGGAGACTATCATGATTCCTATTTAATGGCGGATACCTGTTTGTTGGCGGACGTCTTTGAAAATTATAGGAAGACCTGCATGAAACATTACAGCTTGGATCCTGCGCATTATATTTCTGCGCCTGGAATGAGTTGGGATGCTTTCTTAAAATTTACAGGAGTACAGATTGATTTATTGTCTGACCTGCCAATGCTTCAGATGATTGAAAACGGATTGCGTGGAGGAATCAGTATGGCGTCGCACCATTACTGTAAAGCAAACAACAAATACTTGGACGACTATGATCCAAGTAAAAGGTCTAACTATCTCATGTATTTAGATGCAAACAATCTGTATGGATGGGCAATGGCGCAATCACTTCCATTACGTAACTTTAAAATGTACACAGATACGGATAATATTCAAAAAGCATTAAAGTGGTTGGGCAGTTTGACGCCAGATCAACAGTGTGGATACATTCTAGAAGTTGACTTAGAATATCCTCAGGAACTCCATGATTACCATAATGACTATCCATTAGCAGCAGAAAGTCTAAAGATGGCAAAAACAGAACCACCTAAACTTGTGCCTAATCTTCGAGGCAAAAAAAATTATGTCTGCCATTACAGGCTTCTACAATTTTATTTAAGACATGGTTTGAAGTTGACAGCTGTTCATCGTATAATTGCTTTTGATCAAGAACAGTTCATGAAACCATACATAATGAAGAACACTGATCTCAGAACTAAATCCACAGATGCTTCAGAAAAAGACTTTTTCAAGCTGATGAACAACAGCTGTTTTGGAAAGACTATGGAGAATCCGCACAAGCGCAAAGATGTTAGATTGGTCACCAGAGAGAACGATGCAATTAAGCTAACTTCAAAACCTAATTATCAGGACTTCAGAAGATTTCATGATCAGCTTTTTGGCATAATGATGAAAAAAAAGAAAGTCAAATTGGATAAGCCCGTTTTTATTGGGTTTACTGTTTTAGAATTATCAAAGCTTTTGATGTTAGAATTTCTTTACGACTACTTTAAACCCTTGTATCCTGAGTCCAGAGTTCTGTACACAGATACAGATTCCTTTGTAATCGACATCCCTACTGAAGATATCTATAAAGACATGGAATTAGAAGTGGCTAAAGGGCATGCTGGATGGTACGACACATCTGATTACCCTAAAGATTCGCCTTTGCATTCAGATATTAATAAGAAGGTTTTAGGTAAGATGAAGGATGAATTATCTGGAGGTGTGATTAAGGAGTTTATTGGTTTGAGGTCGAAAATGTACAGTCTTTCAAGCCAAAAAAAAGTTGTTAAAAAAGCAAAGGGAATATCTCGCAGCGCTGTGCAGTCAAGCATATCCCATGACAACTATAAAGAAGCATTGTTTGACAATAAGACTTTTCATCATGACAACGTAAAACTACGATCTAATCTACATGAGATCAACACAACTGTTGTAACAAAGAAGTCATTAGATAGAACAAACACAAAACGTGTGTTTGTTAATCCAGAGTTTTCATATGCAATCGGGCATTGGAAAACAACATAATTACATACCTTCTTCATCCGCGGGTTTATATTTTTCCTCAAATGTATCTAGAAGCTCAATCATATCAATTTCCAATTCAGACAAATTTTTTCTCATGTTTGCTTGATGTGCACGAATTTTTTTTATTTTTTCAAGATATTCTTTATCCGTTATTCTGATAATCAAAATTTGGGATCGTAGGCGATCAGGATGCGTTGCCATGTACCGATGAATCCACTTAATTGTTTCCTTAATAGCTGAACACGTATCATATGATTCTTGTATTAATTCTAAGGTCTCTTTTTTTATCATCTTTTTAGTTTCATGTAAGATTTCTTCCTTTTGAGCTTCCATTTTAAACTCAAATATATTTACGTAAATTAATTAAGCGGAACTGTGTCTGGCGGGATTATCTGCAGTTCTTCCTTCACAAAAGATCTTCGGGGGGCTGGTCGTTTTGTTGTGTCAGTTTCTCGTAAATAATACACGGGCGGATTCATCTTTACAATTCTTTTTATTTCATATGAGTCAACACTCCAAACTGGATCTGTTGCCCTGATGCGAGTGTCCCCTTCTGCTTCTCCCGGTAAATAAAGGTACCTTACTTTCAAACCAAATGGTAATAGTTTGCTTGATGAACTGGCGTCTCCTTCAACAACATTTATTGTTTGTTTTCTGATTGCTTGTACTGGTTTTAGACCTTTAAATTCTTCATTATTCATTGCGCGCAAAACTGAGGGCAGTCTTCTAACCCATTCTGTGTTGCGAGAATTGTCAATCAGCTCTCTGTGATACTGGTAGGAGAAAAGTCTTTCAGATAACTGTTTGTTAAAGTTTTCAACCAAACCCTGTGATCTGTGAACTCCTGGAATGCTTCTTTTAATGGTAACTCTATGTTTTAACAATAATTGATTTACTTGACCTTTAAATTCTTTTCCATCATCGACTTGAATCATGCGAGGATAAGTTAAGGGTCCTCGTTGATATATCAGTTGTATAGCGACAGCAACAGCAGAAGCACTCTTTTGTGTTAATGGTTCCGCATCTTTGTATCTTGAAGCTATGTCAATGACTGTAAGTGCGTACTTAAATCTTTTTTGTCTAATCGTATCATGGGGTAAATATAGAAGATCCATTTGATGGGTGTCGTTTGGAGTTATATTCACAAAGTGTGGTCTCTGTATTCGTTTAGGCGCTGGTAGATAAATTTGCCAAATCGCTTGTTTAGATAACCATTCCTTTGCTGTTTGTTCACTGACTCCCGCTGCTTGGCTTAGCTTTTTAATTGCCGTGATTCCCTTCCAATATCCTTTTGGTGAATAATAGATCTTGTTCATTTTTTATTCAGCCAATACTTTGTGCAACAAAATACACAACGGTCATGCCAAAGGCAATAAACAATATTTCTTGCGTCTTTTGTTTTTCTGATGGTTGATAGTAATCGCTAAATTTTGGTGGGGGCAATGTTTCAACTTGTTTGCCTGTTACTAGAAAATATTCTTTTATTGCCTGGTCAACATCTTTAAATGTGTAAGCTGCATGTCCCTGTTGTTTAAGTCTGTCGTTAATAAAATCTAACTGCTCCATTCTTTGCTTTTCATAGGTATCTTGTGCAGCGGCTAGTTGCTCCATAGCTCTGTTATGTCTTTTTCTCTCATCGTTATTTTGTAGTTTACTAAACGCGTAATTACTTCCGCTAAAAGCAAGCGCATTGACCACTGCGCCACCAATCATCATTACGAGTGAAGCCATTTTTATATTTTTACATATTTATATTTTCTGGAATTATTCCTTGCTTAACTAGAAAGTCTTTCGTAGCCAACGAAGCTGTAATAACAGCAATCAGCTTTGCTGAGTCTTCAAAGTCTAGTTTGCCAAGATCTGCTGGTTTCATTTTTAACAGGCTTTTACCAAGCATTGTGTATCCTACACTTAGGCCTCCAATAACAGCAGAATGGTATACAAGGTTAGTAATAGTTTTTTCGGTGCTCATTTTTTAAAAATAAAATAATATTTATTCATTAATAAAACATGAACTGCGATGATTTACTTCCTGAACTTATGATTACAAATGATCAAGTTGATGACCAAGCTATTATGCGCCAAAAGGAAAGGCTGTATTCTTTAGCAGCATGTGGAAAAACAAAACAGTACCTTGGAAATGAATTCAGCATAGAACAGATTCAACAGATGTCGCCGCAAGACATTGTAAAGTATCACAACAGGTATGAAGCGCAACTGGGGTCAAGAATGGTCAAAAGTGTTGGACAAACTGTTCTTAGTTTGTACACTAAACTAGTTAGTAGATTTGCACCCATTGATTCTGAACAAGATTTTATGTATGATTTAACGCAGGATCCAGTTTTAACAAAGTCATTAGAGTCTCTAGGATGTGATCTATATTACAGATTTGGAACATTGTTATCGCCATTAATCATGGGATTAATTACTTTTAATCATATAGATTTTGTTTCCGTTCAAAATGACCGAGCCAGAAAATCAGCAGAAAACATTGATGGAGAAAGTGACCAGTAAAAAGCCTCCTCATCCTGGGCGCGTTGCAGCAGGAAAAAAATTAGCAGAGTGGAACAAACAAAGAAAATTAATGTTGCAATCACAGAATGTAACTCATAATGAAAACATAACACCGCCAACGCCAACAGTTGTTTCAATGCCAGCTGTAAATACACAAGTTGATTCAAGACCTACAACACCAAAGTCGTCATGGAATATTGAATTTAAAACAGTTGTCATTTTTGGCGTCATTGCTGCTGGGGGTGGTTATTACGGTTATAAAATATATAAACAACGCCAGCAAAAACCAAAGCAGTCCAAAAAATCTCAGCCACTAAATACAGAAGCCGAACCAAAAAGCATGCCAGAACTGCCAACAACAAAATCTCATTTTGATCCATTTGATATGCAATAATATGTTAAGAACTTAATAAATAATTATAAGTGACTTGAATAATAACTTGATAACGACTTGATGACGACTTGATGAAAACTTAAATAAGAACTTGATAAGAACTTGATGACGACTTGATAAAAACTTAATGACGACTTGATGACGACTTGTTAAGAACTTGAATAAGTACTTGAATAAGTACTTGAATAAGAACTTGTTAAGAACTTGATGATGACTTGTTAAGAACTTGATGTTGACTTGTTAAGAACTTAAATAAGAACTTGAATAAAAACTTGTTAAGAACTTAAATAAGAACTTGAATAAGAACGTGATGCCGACTTGAATAAGAACCTAGAACGACTTAATGACGATTTTTTTTTACAATTAATTGTTACATTCTTTTCCGGGGAGACAACTCCTCTTCACTTCTGCCTTTATGTAGTATCTAGGTCAGACATGTCTAGCCACGGCTTACTCAACTGCGCAATTGCCGAGTCAAAGCGCCGCACTGTTTCCGGGTTCGTGTCAAGTTACACATAACGGATGTAAGGGCGTCGTTTACTGCAGGCCGCCACGCGGCATTGTATAAATTTAGACGGCTAAATTCCCCACCGGCGTCGTTTAGTGCAGGCGTTAGACGTCATTGTATAAATTTAGGCGGCTAAATTTCCCCACCCCAAAATAATCTTTTCCCAATTTTATGTATTAAAAGCCGCATTTTTATATTCAATCTAATAAAGTATTTAAAATAAATTTGATTAAAAAGTAGTGACTAAAAAGTAAGGTAAGATGCACTTTGTTATTTAGCTTTTGGTGTTGTTTTAACAAAATAAAAACAACTTTACTCTAGGCAAGTAGACACCATGTAATTGTAAGCGTTTGTTTGTGTACAGTATATATATAAATCTTGAAGATAACAACATTGGGGATATGCCTGCGGTAGTTTTAAATACTTGGTTGTCATGGCATTGAAAAGTCTAAATTTGCCCTCTTCCCTGCCCTCTAGTGACTCTTCCCATTTCGTGTTTCGTTTGTCTGGGTCACTGGCGCGGCTATAAACGCCCGTAAACCACATGTGTTGTGTTGTCTGGGTCACTGGCGCGGCTATAAACGCCCGTAAACCCAAATCTGGAAGAGCCACTAAAAAGGGGGTGAGGGGATTGCCCAAATTAGACAAATAGAAAGCAGGCAAACAAGTATAAAAGTATACTACTGTTGGAGGCATATTCTCAAAACCCTTCACATCTGGCCGTGTTATATGTGACCCTCTGGGTCTGGCTTGGGGCCCTAGGGCGCCATAGGGTCTCAAGTGAGATCCAGAGGTGATCAGTAATGCGGCCAGATGTGAAGAGTTTTGCAGAAATTTATTTTACATTTGATGAATGTATGCGTGAAAATGATGTTATTGATCAAGAAAAACGAAGCAAAAACTTAAGTCTCAAAAGTTTTCTAAATTAGTGTTAAAAACAGATAATCCTACACATTATGTTTGTTTGTAAAGTGTTTATCATATTTTTTTTTTTATAAACGTAGAGAGAACTATAAAATGCCGATTCTGGGTAATCCGCCGGAGCAGCAGCGAAACCGGCTAAAGCCGGTTGGAGCTGGCGGAGGTGGGTGAGCCAGAATCGGCATTTTATAGTTCTCTGGGTCTTTCCTTCTTCCATCTGCCCAGCAATTCCAGGCCACGCAGCCTGGCGGTGGGCATTGGCCTCTTCCATCTGCCCAGCAATTCCAGGCCACGCAGCCTGGCGGTGGGCGTTGGCCTCTTCCATCTGCCCAGCAATTCCAGGCCACGCAGCCTGGCGGTGGGCGTTGGCCTCTTCCATCTGCCCAGCAAGTTCCAGGCCACACAGCCTGGCGGTCGGCGTTGGCCTCTTCCATCAGTCCAGCAAGTTCCAGGCCTGGCCTCTTCCATCAGTCCAGCAAGTTCCAGGCCACACAGCCTGGCGGTGGGCATTGGAGGCTGGCTTCTGAAGGGCGTGTGTCCTGTCTGTCCAGTCTCATCTTATAAAGGATGTGTAGGACGATCGAGTTCTGAAGTGTGTATCCTGTCCAGTTTCATGTCCCCCTTCAGGATGCGTGTGGACACCGGCTTCTGTCTCGCCCTTTGCCTCAACTCCTCATTGCTGGCTTTGCCAGGTCACTGGCCGTGAGGAATGCGCCTCAGACAGGTGTTCATGAACATCTGTAAATTCTTCTGCAACGCTCTGGTCTTCCTCCACGTCCCAGAGCCCGTACACCACAAACCGAGTTGACGTTTGAGGTGAATACGTGCAGTTTTGTGGCTGCGTTCGTTTCCTTAGAGACCCGGATGTTTTTCGGTGTGACAAAGGATGCACTCGCCTTGTCCATCCTGGTGATGACAGCTGTTGCGCGAGAGAAGCGCCGGGTCGTTAACGAAATCGATATCTTCAAGCTGAGTGTTGAATGTCCGCTGCATTTCATCGTTCCTACCTGCTGTGGTGATCTTCATGATCCAGCCGTTGACCAGGAGGAAGAGGAAATGCGACAGAATAAATGTCCTTGAACTCCAGTGAACTTGAACCTCACAGCTGTCTGACAGGTGGACCGCATGAGCAACCCTGCATGACATGTCTGTGTTTATACTATGGATCAGGGAGACAAGCTTCTTGGGCATTCTGTGAAGCCTCAGTAGCCTCTGGAGGCTCTCTCTGTCCAGGCTGTTGAACGCCTTCTCGTAGTCATTGACGTGGGTGTAGACAGGGTGGAGGTTCAGCTCCTGTGAATGAACCCTAATGATGTGAGGCGTGAAGACCTCGTCTTCACATTGTCTGTTCATGCAGCAATCTGCCTGGTGATCTCGAAGCTTGCCTCTTTTATTCTTCCCAGTAAGATATATTCAGAACTTTGCCAGGCACAGATAGCGGCATGGTCCCTTGGTAGTTGCTGGAATCCCTAAGATGCCCCCCCCCCCCCCCTTTTTTTTTTTTTTTTTTTTTTTGGCAATCAATTAGAATTCCTTCCTTCCAGTCAGCCAGCACTTAGCTTCCCAGATCTTGTTGAAGAGGCTGTGTGACAAGTGGACGGCCGTTCCTACAGCTTCGATGGCTTTTGCTGGGATTTTGTCTGGTCCTGCTATTTTCCCGCGTTCCACAGACATGATGGCTTTCTTGACCTCTGCTTTGGTTGGTTTGTTGCAGCTGATCAGTGCTGTTGTTTCTGCTGGAAGATGATCCAGTGTTGCTCGATGGTCCAGTCGATTCAAAAGCTCCCGGAAGTGTTCTGCCCATCTCTTCAGTGTTCCTCTAGTGTTGTGAGTGGAGCTTCTCGTTTGTCCTCTACTGGTCGGTCTCATGGAACTCTCCACCATAAAGAGGTCTTTCAGATTTGCCTGTCCAGCAGCCTCCTCTGCTAACTGGTCCAGGCTGTCCATCATGGCCTCTCTTGACCTCGGCAATGCTTTTCTTTACTTCTTTGCTACCAGCAGTGAGCTCTTCCCCTACTTTCGCTTTGGCTATTTGTGTCCTGCCGGTGCTGAGCGCAAATTTCTCCCCTGTCCTTATTTCTGCTTTATATAATTATCAGCAGAGATGACATTTTCCAAAGATTACTTCTTCCGAATTTTTCTTCTAAGCCCTCCTTCAGCTCATTCTGTTTGTTGTTGTTGTTGTTGTTGCTTTGAATCTGAAATATGGGGACTGCACAGTATTGATGATATTGGAAAAGCACATTCTTTAGCCTGCAAACGGTTTTTAAACACAACGCGTTTTAAACACAACAATTTCGTTCCGAGTAGATTTGGGAACTCCGTATGTGAATAGCTTTCAGGCGCACGCGTTACTGGCTAAAACTGATGAGGATGCAGAGATTATCAGGGCAAACGTATTTGATGCTACAAAACTAAGACGAGAATGGTAGAAATGTTGGATTTTTTTTTAGAGAAGAATATTCTTTTAGCTGTGGATTTGGTTAGCTTTGGCTGGAACAAGGAGTGAACTATGAACCATCTTTTTAAATCATTGTTCAAACACAGAATGAAAGACTTATATGATAACTTACATGTATAGAAGTGGTATGAGTAAAGGCGTCTGTCAAAGGAGTGGATTGTTTAAAGCAACCTTTGGTTGTGAGCAGTATTTTGATTACATTAATATTAAACGTGTCAAGGATTATATGACGATGAAAACCATGCAGATGATGCCATGGAGTACCGTTCTGGTCAGAAACTACATGACAGTGCTGTGTACACTAAACTTCGTGTCATGATATACCCCAGCATTAACCAGGCCCGAGAGATGCAGACACCTGCAGTGTTGGTCAGGTAATTCGTACAAGGCTCACAGAAACAAGTCCATTAAATTGATGAAACTGAATTGCATGTGGGTCCAGTCTTCCCACTTGAGCCAATAGCATACCCATAATGGCTACCAGACTAAACAGGTCACTCAGTTAAAGAAGGCTACTCACTGTGTGCGTAGCTTTCGTCGGCAATCCGGCCGACTTCTTCAGCGCAACTGCTGGGTTGAGAACTGGATTCAGTGCGCACCGCCATGAGCGAACTCACGACAATGCGACTGAACGAGTGAGGAGTACACCGATGGCAGGTTGTGTCGGCCCCGGTCGCGGTTAAGGGTGGGGTTCCTGGCGGCGATGTGGACTGCCTCCTTTACTCCCCTCTGGAACCATCCTGCTTCTCTGTCGAGCACTTGCACGTTGTCCTTTTGACATGCCCAGCATTAGGCAGGAGCCGACCAGGACTGTACTCGGCCACTGTCCTTCTGCAGCAGCAACAGGAACCTCCTGGAAGTGGCTATGCATCAGAGAGTGAATGGGCCGCTCCGGAATAAAATCACCGAGAGAAAACCGTAAAATGAGACTGTGAATAATCTGAACATCGATAGTAACATTTAAAGAAATGAATTCAGATATCAGTGATGATTAGGTATTTATATTGTGCTTTAAGTCAGAACTGGCGTGCCTCCGTGGGGGTGCAGGAGCCTCTTTCGGAACACATTGTGTCCACGCCTTATGGACTCTGTGCTGGTGATGTCCTCTTTCTTGTCGTCCTCTGTGACTCGACCCTTTCCTCTCTGTCTGTTGTCCACCATTTATTCTGTGGCCGTGGTTCATTCTGCTGTTTCTGTTTTAGACAGTCTTCTTTTACACTTTACATTCTCAGGGCACAATGTATAGCATGCCAGCTGGTTGTTATTGTTGTAATCTGACGATTTAGGTGTAAAAATCTATATACACTGTTGACAGTGGACACAACTGTACATTTTGCTGTGTCTGTTTGTCCAGATGGCCAAGCAGATTCTGTGGAGGAAGTGGGGCTGGATTGGACACACTCTCAGGACGCCAGCATCCAGCACCACACGCCAAGCCCTGACATGGAACCCGCAGGGGAAAAGGAAGAGAGGCCGACCTCGCAGCAGCTGGAGGCGAGACACTGAGGCAGAGATGAAGAGGCAGGGGACCAACTGGACAGGCATTCAGCGAGCAGCCTAGAACCGAGTGCGATGGCGGAGTGTTGTCGATGGCCAATGCTCACCCTTGAGCTATGGGCCTAAGTAAGTAAGTAAGTTTGCCCAGATGGCAATTATCTTTCAGGTATTTTCTTTTATTGAATTTAAATACTTTGATACTTTAATGCCTTTCCCCTTTATTTGGAGGTTGGGGGGTGGGTGGGGGGTGAGAGGGAAAGCGATCGAAGGAGCGGGGGGAGGGGGGGGGGGAGTTAATTAAAGAAGAGCCGAAGAGTCAAGCAGAATTGCTGGCGCCCCTCAACACGCCTTGGCCTCATCCACCTCATTTCAGCTCGTCGATAGCCCAGCAGCCCCCCTATTGAGTGATGTGAAAATGCACGTAAATGTTGTCTTTGTTCATTAACAGACCTTTTTTTTCTTCTTCTTCTCTGAAGTAGTGACAGGCTTGAGAAGACCTGTGTGGTGGTGGGAAAGGCTTTGGTACTACAACTGAACTATAATCATGCTCAGGATGCCATTCCGTCACTTGGGGCAGTCAGTAGAGAAGGTCATCCCGAGGCAGGCAACCCACCTGAGGAACACGCTGCCTTGCTGCTAAGTCATGTCGATGCTGTCCAGTGATTGCCTGTTCTGATCCAACGAATGCAGAGTACCTGCCACCCACCAAACAAGCTCCCTGCTAACAACGTGTATTGCTCAGTCGATCGTTGAGACAATATCAGCAAGCGTCCCTCTTTGGAAAGTCCCCGCCACGGCCATGCAAAGGCAGTCGCCCATGAACTTCACGACCGCGAAGACTTCGACACGATCTCATCTTGGTTAGGAAATCGAGTGTCAGGTGGTCCACGAGCGCAAAGCATGACGGGTCAGAAAAATGGCGACTTTTTATGATATTTTGAGGAAAAAGAGGATGAAACGAAGCTGTTGACAGGGAGCTCCATCCATGTGTACAATTCCATCAGAATGGTTATGTCCCAGTGTCAACCAGGCCTGAGAGATACCGGCGTGTTTCAAGTGGAGTTCGTACTTCTCTTTCGTGTGTGTGTGTGTGTGTGTGGCGCGCGCGCGCGCGCGCGTGCGCGTGCGCGTGCGTGCATGTGTGTGAGAGTGTGTGCGTGTGCTTGTGTCCGTGTGTGTGTGCGCGCGCGCATGCGTATGCGTGTGCGCGTTCGAACGCGCGCGCGCGCGCGCGTGTGTGTGTGTATGTGTGTGTGGTGCTGTTGCACAAACACTCTCGCACACGCTTGTGTTTGTTTGTATCCGTGCGTGTGCCTGTGTGTTTCTATGTACTCTCTCCACTCCCCATTTCTCCCTTTACCTGACGGTTCAGCTGGCTATGTTCAGAGGTCGAGCTCCTGCATCTCACCTGTCCACTGCAATATGAATATTGATCAGAGGAACGGTGTCACAAACTAGTAAGCTAGTCGTATTTGGGGACTTTCTGTCATCTTACATGCTGTTGCCAAAATTGATCATCAATCCAGTGGCCCTGCCGTTAGATGCCGTTTCAACGATGCGTGCAGCGATCTCGGGTTCGACTGTCAGCTTCTGTGTGCTCATTGTGTCTGCTCCATTCAGGTGCGGTGGTGCGAATCTGACCTGTCCTGCTGACAGGTGAGGGTGTCGTTGTCTGCTATTGTCTGCTCCTCCTCCGTCAGTGTGGTTTCCTTCTCGCCCTAAAAATGCTGGTGGAGGTGGGGTTGTGGTTGTATGTGTGTAAGAAGTGGAATTGAGGAGTGGTGGTGCGTGGGTGGGAGGTGGGGAGGGGGGGTATACACCTTGTTGAATGGGGTAGGGTTAGGGAGAAGGAGGAGGGGAGTTGGGGGTGGGGGGGATGGGATAGGGTTAGGGAGAAGAAGGAGGGGAGTTGGGGGGTGGGGGGCGGATGGGGTAGGGTTAGGGGAAAGAAGGAGGGGAGCTGGGGGTAGGGGGGGGGATGGGATAGGGTTAGGGAGAAGAAGGAGGGGAGCTGGGGGTAGGGGGGGATGGGGTAGGGTTAGGGGAAAGAAGGACGGGGAGGCTGGGTGGTAGGGGGGGGGATGGGGTAGGGTTAGGGGAAAGAAGGAGGGGAGCTGGGGGTAGGGGGGGGGATGGGATAGGGTTAGGGAAAGAAGGAGGGGAGCTGGGGGTAGGGGGGGATGGGGTAGGGTTAGGGGAAAGAAGGAGGGGAGCTGGGGGTAGGGGGGGGATGGGGTAGGGTTAGGGGAAAGAAGGAGGGGAGCTGGGGGTAGGGGGGGGGAGGATGGGGTAGGGTTAGGGGAAAGAAGGAGGGGAGCTGGGTAGGGGGGGGGGGATGGGGTAGGGTTAGGGAGAAGAAGGAGGGAGTCGGGCATGGTGAAAACGAGAAGTTTCCGTTTCCTCCAAGAGGAGTCACTGAGTGCGGATTAGTCCGTATACTGTGTACACCATGCCTGTTAAAGTTCAAGACCACTGTGCGCAGGAGTTATAGTCGATGGATAGATGTTGTTGTTGTTGTTGTTGTTGTTGTTGTTGTTGTCATATCCTGGCTAAAAGACGCCAGGGATCATCCGAACAGCCGAAGTACTTGAACACGATGGTACAAATGCATCATCTAGGGATGAGAACATTACGTGTGTGACCGTTTTTGATTACCCCGCCACATGGGCAGCCACACTCCGACTTCGGGGATTTTGGAGACTGATAATGTTATGCTAGGAGCTTGTCACGACTGAAGACAATCCGCGCATAACTATGCAGAGCATAACAACATTTTGATGTAGCCTTGGTGTTGTAGCCTATGTCAGTTGGCCTGAAACAGCCTTAAGCCAAGGCGGAGATGCATAGATAAAGTAACAACTAAGACGAAAAGGTTTAAAACAAGGGTCTCATGCCTACGACTGTGCAAATATTTTGACTTGCGGATTAGCCAAACCTACTGATCACATCTTGTGTGCCTGCCTAACATTGTCTGCGCCACTCTTGCAGTTTTATGTGTGTTTGCATGTGTGTGCACGCGCGTATTGGTGTTTACGTGTGCGTGCGTGCGTGCGTGCGTGCGTGCGTGTGTGTGTGTGTATGTGTGTGTGTGTGTGTGTGTGTGTGTGTGTGTGTGCGCGCGCGCGCGCGCGCGCATACGCTCGCATGTACTTGTGTGTGTGTGTGTGTGTGTGTGCGCGCGCGCGCGCGCGAGCCGCATATGCATGTGTTTGTGTGTATGTGATCTGTGAGTTTGTGTGAGAATGCTTCTGCATGCATGTATGTTCTCGCGTGTGTGTGTACATGTATGTATGCATGCCTCTTTATATGGGCTCACACGCGCGCGCGCGCTCGCGCGCGCGTGTGTGTGTGTGTGTATGTGTGTGTGTGTGTGTGTGTGTGTGTGTGTGTGTGTGTGTGTGTGTTTAATCATTTATTAGAGGTAGTGCTCATGCAACTCGCCTGTTCCATAAAAGCTATGAACATTGATCAGAAAATCAGTATCAAAAACTAGTTGTATTTAGGGCTTTCTGTCATCTGGCCAGCTGTTTTCTTTTTTCTGTTTTTTTCTTTTCTTCCCCCCCCCCCCCCCCCCCCCCCCCCCTATAACTGACCAGCTGTTGCCAGATTGATCATCGTTCCGGTTGGCATGCCGTTGGATGCCGTGTCAACGAAAGCTGCCGCAATCTGGAGTTCGATTGTCTCTTCTGACCCCTTTCTGAGCGCTCATTGTGCCTCCTCCCATTCAGGTGCAGTGGTGCGAATCTGATCTTTCCTGCCGACAGGTGAGGGTGTAATTGTCTGGCATTGGTGATTGTCTGCTCCTCGGGTCAATGCGAATCCCTTCTCGCAAATAATTATACTTAAGATGTGTTGTCGTGGTTGCTGTTTGTGTGTGAGTAAAATGTAAAAAGTGGGGAGGGGGAGGGAAGGGCGTTGTACACCTCGTGGAAGGGAGTGGGGGTTAGGGGAAGTAAGGAGAGGGGGTAAGTGTAGTTAAAAATGAGTTTGCGTCACGTTATTGTTCAGGTACCCGATCATCACATTGCGCAGTTCTTTACCCGTTCAAACCTTCCACCGCCATCTGTTTTCTTTCAGTCTCGCTCCTGACTTTGTGACTGGGCCTGCTTCATCCACTTTTCCTACGGTTGACTGTATTATACACGTCAGGAGGAGTGTTTACGTCATGTTCTCTTCGTAATAAAGTTTTGAAGTGGCCGTCATGGGAACTGTTGTAACTATTTGTCAAAGCGTTCAGTACCGTCAAAAACGATGCTTGTGATTCTCTCTCTCTCTCTCTCTCTCTCTCTCTCTCTCCACACACACACACACACACACGATGCATTATATATATATACGCAATACATCATGAAGAACACAGACACCACCCACGTGACCCGTCACTTCAACCAACCGCATCCGACAACACAGTCAATGTGAGATGGTCGTGGTACAGGTTCTCATCTCCACCAGAAAGGGACACATAATTATGCGGAGACAGCGAGAGATCTGGATGACAAGACTAAAGGCACTCTACCCTCTTGGACTTAAAGACTCAGTGACCCATGGACTGCCCTTTGTATGGGTCAGTAGTTCCTACGAGCATTGATTTGGAAGAGAGAGAGAGAGAGAGAGAGAGAGAGAGAGAGAGAGAGAGAGAGAGAGAGAGAGAGTCGGATGGACGGACCCACAGACAGACAGACAGAGATCAAATTATTCCTTCTTATCATTGTTTAGTTAGAGAGAGAGAGAGAGAGAGAGAGAGAGAGAGAGAGAGAGAGAGAGAGAGAGAGATTAAACCCAGCCACACGGACGAGAAAGAGGGAGAAGTTTGCTGGTGACGTATTCTATACGACATTCATGTATGTGGCATCGTGTTTGTGACGTTTTCCGACCAGCTTCCGTGTCCGTTACAATGGGCAGTGTCTGTGCGGCCCTGAAGAAGGCCAGTAGGCCGAAATTCTGGCGCAGGTATACAGACAAAATAACAATGGTTAACAGATGGCGCAGGTATACAGACAAAATAACAATGGTTAACAGATGGCGCAGGTATACAGACAAAATAATAATGGTTAACAGATGGCGCAGGTATACAGACAAAATAACAATGGTTAACAGATGGCGCAGGTATACAGACAAAATAACAATGGTTAACACAGTGTGTGGGTTGTTCTTTCAAATCATTTCTAAGCTATATAATATCACGAGAGTATAATGTGTTTTCTTCATACCATTAATTGTCCAGGTATACAACGCATTATTGTC
>CM065729.1:66855539-66883039 GCA_033310375.1 Conus canariensis
TGAGCTTCGATGGCATTTCAGCTCAGGCGGAAGTAAATTCCAGAGAAGACGACCAGAATAACAAAGACTTGTTTGGAAAAGGTCAGTTCTAGGTATAGGAACCTGGAGTTGTGATGCAGAAATTCTAGAACTCATGCTAAATTTGGATTGAATGATTTGCGGGGCTAATCCTGATACAAATTTGTGCATAAACATTCATTTATTGACAGCAAACATATCCTTTATTGGAAGAACTTCATCTTGAATATAATACGAATCGGTGAGGCTCGAGTATTTCAAAAGTGCTTGAAGTGCGCGTTTATAGATGCTGATAAAAAAAAAATGTCATTGAATTTGCACAGGCCTTGTTAAACAATGCTGAACAGTAACTGATTGAGTAAGTATGAAGGTATTCAGGAATAATTTTCTGGCATGAACATTGAAAAAAAGCACTTGGTTCTGCATAACTGATAGATTTGTCGAGATATTGTTTTGCATAATGTTTGGACGTGAGCAGTCCATGAAATTTTGTTGCCATTACTTTGCCTAGTGCACGATGATATTGTCGATGAAAATAGAAGGGAAGTGTTTCATAGTTTGCCACCTTTGACGGGTCGTTATGAGCATGACTAATTCAGTCCTACTGGGGTTCAGTGATATAGACACACAGCCAACGGTCTTATGTGCCCTCCAGAGAGAATCCAAAGTTGTAGTCTTTCCCACTGTCAACAGGACGTTCCCTGTCGTCAGTGGGTCTTTCCTCACCGTCATTGGACCTTTCTCCAGGGTCAGCCTAGTTAAGGCAAAGAAGAAAAAGAAGCACCCGAAGGTGCTGGGGAGGACCCAGAGAAGCACTGTCTTCACCCGCCTTTAGAGCAGTCCTGTACCACCCTTGGAGGCCTGCGCTGTGTTGACGATGGGTACAGGCACGCGCAGGACACTCCATTAAGATATCAAGGGACATAACTGCTCCTGAACAGAGGTAAATCAGACTACAGGATGCAACTCATAACAGCCTTATAATGGTATCCCCATGGGTGTACCAGCCCGTATTTCATGACTGCAGAGCCCACCGGCAAAAGACAACACCCTCCACGGACAGATGAAGACACTGCACCATTCACTTAAGATGTCTACGGACTTTTTGTAATAATGCATACTCAGAATTAAGATGAGAGCTGTTTGTGTGAATCGTTGCTTCATGGCAGGCAGCCTTTAATATGCGTGTCATCACCACCACGCCGCAGAAATCATATTTCCATGAAAAGCCACCGAGGACCCAAACCAAACGCATGCTTGATGAACTGAGAAATCAGATGTTCCATATCTTTCTTCATAACATCATGGACACTATGGCTAGATGTTATGGGTGCATTCATATTCAGAACCTCGGTTTACAGTCTTATTCGAAGTTTTCGAGAAATAAAGTCACAGCCAATGTTCACTCCGAAGGAAAAATCTCCCTGTATCAAAACGCCCAGCCACATGATAGGGATTCGAACCCATAATCTCAGGGTCTACAAACTGAGTTATTCTCACGTGTGTGTGGCTGGTTATGTCTGTGGGGTATGGTATGCCAGAACGCTGTCTCAACAGAATAAATATCTCTTACGCCGGCGGGCCTTTGAAGGATTGTATATAATTTATCAGGAAGTCCTTTACATGTGTGTGTGTGTGTGTGTGTGTGTGTGTGTGTGTGTGTGTGTGCGTGCGTGCGTGCGTGCATGCGTGCGTGCGTGTGTGTGTATGCCGTTGTGTGCGTTTTGATGGTTGAGCAGTATTTGGGTTTCCTCCCCTGCTCAGCAGCCGAGGCGACTAAGACATCCGTTGTTTCTGCCTTCTTCACTGCAAGAAAGGGTACCTTGGTCGTTCCCCACGAGTAACAAAGATTTCGTTGTAACACCCTCCGGGACACTTCGGTCCCCAAGTCCTCCGGATGTGACTGGACATTCTGAGGTCATTTATTTTCCTGAATAGCTACATACTGTGTGTGTTGACTTCTGCCGGTTGTTAGTGCAGACGCTTGCGAATGCCTGACGAATTTACTGAAAAATTAGATTATATATCTATGTTAGCAGTACCATGCCTCTGTGTCGTTCTGTTTGTATAACACTTTGTGGGTGACCTTCATGAATTCTCTCTGACTAGACCCTTGAACGCATTCAGAGAAACACAGTTGAGCGTATGCGAGTGCACGCGCATGTGTGTGTGTGTGTGTGTGTGTGTGTGTGTGTGTGTGTGTGTGTGTGTGTGTGTGTGTGTGCGCGTGTGTGTGAGTACTTGTGTGTGTACATGCAAGTGTGTGTGGGGGGAAGGGATGGTGAGTGGGGAGATAGATAGATAGATAGATAGATAGATTTTTTTTTAATATATAGATAAAAAAAAAAAAAGAGTTATGCACGAATGATCCAAAACAAAACGCATATTTTGTGCCGCTAGTTTTTATCGAGAAGAAAATGAAGTCCAAACAAAGCAATTGTGATCAGTAGAAATTGAAAGTAAACATTTGTCAAATCGTTTTAGCAGTTCAACATCTGAACTTCAAGTTAGACAGGCTCTCGAAGTCAGTGGCACATGCACACAGATGAGTGCCCATGTGGTACTGGCCCACAAAACCCCCACGTACTTCAGTCCTGTCCCACGTTCGACAGCCTGCGGCGTGAGTTTTGGCCCGGTGGCAGTGGAACTCCAAGAAAAGCTGGGGGGAACGGCGGTCTCACTCCCACGGACCGCTGACTTTGCCCAAGCTACCGGACTTTCTATCTGACCAGCATGACCAGGGAACGCAGAAGAAGAAGAAGAAGTGGCACATGCCACTCCCTCGGTCATCCTTAGCTGCCTGGCAACTTTGGGGCACGGACTGGGGGAGGCGGCGGACAGTGTCGGCTGAGATGGCTGCCCTCCGTGTCTTGAAGGGCGTCAGCAACTTCATGCAGAGGTCCTTACCCCTGTTTTGAACGCATCAGTCCAACACATCTCACCACAATGTTCTAGAGGATTAAGATCCGGTGATCTCATGAACCATGGGAGGATGTGCATGTTGTCTGTCAGGGAATGTGTGGTGTGCCACGTGTGATCGTGTGGTGTGCCACGTGACTGTGGTCGTGTGTTGTCCTGGGATTGATTAGGATCGGAAGAGCGCGAGTCAGCGATATGGTGCGTCTTGATGTTGTTTTCCACCTCAACCAGATCACTTCTACCAAATACACAAACGGATCCCCATATCTTTACGCTCCCACCATCGCGTAGAGGTGCTTGCTCAATGTGTTTGGAGCAAAGTCTTCATTTACTCTTCGACAGACATGCCTTTGCCCATCGTGGAGCAGCAGAGAGATCCACACTCGTCATAGTACTGTTCGTGTCTCCATCTCTGCATGTTCCCGGTGTTCTGTTCAGCTGCCTACGTGCACCCTGTCATGACAAGTGTTGTGGGGTCAGCTCATTGCTCCGGACATGTCGACGGGTGTGTAACCCATCTTATCTGAGAGCTCCTGATGGCTTGCTCCGAGACACGCCAATGGCCCTGCCTGTGTGAGCAGTTGACGAGGCAGACAAAAACGATCCCGGAGGTCGCAAAGCCGGATATAGCGATCCTTGGAAAGAGTTGTGTCCCTTGGTCTTGCCGCATTTCGCCGTCTTGGGTGGAGCTGGTCAATTGCAATCTGTTCCGAAGTCTGCCGACAGTGTTCTCAGCACATTAAACCCCATTTGATGTTGACTTTGATTAGCTTAAAGACAATGAAATGGCGTTGACACATTGTTCCTGAGTAAGGCGTGGTATTGATTAGCTTAAAGACAATCAAATGGCGTTGACACATTGTTCCTGAGTAAGCCGTGGTATTGATTAGCTTAAAGACAATCAAATGGCGTTGACACATTGTTCCTGAGTAAGGCGTGGTATTTTTTAAAACCCTGTTGCTATTGTAACTGTGAGCTTATGCGATCCGATTTTTATAGCTCACAGGAGCGAGCACGACATGCAGCAAGGCAGTTTTATGACAACCATACAGTATGGCTTCCAAACGTGAAATCAGCGAATGAAGGCATTTTACGCGTGTGTAATCCGTTATTTTTTTTAGCCATGTAATGAATGATCAACCTAGGTAGGGGTACTATTCTTCCAAACATCGAAACTGGCAACTATTTTGTTTTACAACACATTGAATATGTAGACTATGCGTTTCTTCTTTTGGACAGAAGAAACAACATGTTCTCTCTCTCTCTCTCTCTCTCTCTCTCTTTCACACACACACACATCACACACACACGCGCGCGCGCACGCACACAGTGTTCTCAAAACGATGTGCTATTTCTGTGATTTGTAAAACAGCAGATGTAAGCTCACTATGGTTCCTGTTGTTGTTAACAAATCCTTAACTACTGATGCAGCATAGTTTTTTTTTTTTTTTTTTTTTCTCCTGTAATGACTATAGAAACAGACACTGGAATAAACTCTCTAAACACAATCATCAGACTAAAATTTAGGTCCAGAACGTTGAGGTTTGATCCAGGAAATCTCTGGCGTATAGGCTCTTCCACTTTTGTGATGTTACCTTCAACTTCAATATGTGCGCAACAGCATTCCGAAGAATGTTGATTAATTCCTGCTTGGAGCGGTCGGTATTGGAACACGCATGGGAAACAAATAGTCGCAACCGGTACAGATATTTGATACACCAGTATCTATTAACTTCACGACAGAGCCGGATTTTCGTCAATGCAAATGTACGTAGATAAACTCACGGCTGGTTCCTTTGTTTTGGTTCCAAATAACTTGTGAACAGTCATCAGAAAGACCTATCGACTGCGAGCATCATCATGTCGCAAATCTACCATGTCTTTCTTTTTTTGTTCTCTCTCTCTAATTGTTGTATAGATGTTCGATTTACAGCAAAACAAACAAATAAACGTCAGTTACTGTTTCAGTTCTGTCAGTTTATACAAACACATGGAAACAAAATGGAAGACAAAAATACCCCGACTTCAGGAGAGAAAAAAAAATTTCAGGTCTGTTGAATGACCTTCACATCACGTGTGTCTGAGAATACACACACACACACACACACACACACACACACACGCAGCGGTGTATGCAGCTTTGGTTGTGTTCTGTGGTTGATGTGTTTGACCACCTTCCTTCCCCCTTCCGCTGAGCCCTCCCCCCTCCCCCCATCCCTTTTTCTCCCCCTCCCCCCGCGCTCTCCTCTTTTCGCGATTGTATGGCGTTTGAGGGGGCATGCATCAAAATGTTTTATTTCTGTTTGTATTTTTGCATGTGGGGAGATGTCTCTTCACGGGATGTTGGCGTTGGTGGGGTGGGTGGACGGGGGTCCATGGGGGTGGGTTGGGAAGGGAGGAGGGAGGGAAAAGAGAATAGTTCGCGGATGTGAGAAGATGTGTGAATTTTTAGTAGTTGATGACTGGATGCCTGGCCTCATTCTTGTCACCAAGTCCCCTGAGGAAGACCTGAGGTCGAAATATTATGAAGAATTTTATGAGTCTGTTGTTTTTATCTTCATTTTATGTGCATTTATATATATATATATATATATATATATATATATGCTGAACAATTTATAAATATTTATATATGCTGAACAAAATTATATATATATATATATATGTGTGTGTGTGTGTGTGTGTGTGTGTGTGTGTGTGTGTGTGTGTGTGTGTGTGTACAAATGACATACAGGCTTAGATGTGGGTCAAGGTCGACATTGACGTCAGTTTCTTTTCCGCTCGGGGGAGATAAAGCGCTACTTGATTGGGGCCTAACAAATTAGAACGTTTCTTTCTGTGTCGGTGAAGGGGGAGGGGGGGGGGGGGGGGGATGGCAAATTCAGCTTCTGTATGGATTGTCACCACAGGTACGACGCAGACAGCCGGGCCACGGAACACAATCGAAAGAGCTGGGGGAATCTGGAGTGCAGTTCTGCAATGCAGCATCGCAAAGACTTCATGGGACGAAGAGAGAGAAGTAACGGGGACCGATGCGTGCTCCTTGAAGTGCTGTAGGACCGGCTGTGCCTGTAGAGTTCCAATCTGGAAATGGCGGACACTGCTGCACCCGCTGCATCAAAAGGTGGTGATGTCTGAAAGATTTTTGTGGAAGACTTCTCTCCTCTCCCACGGCATTTGCAGCCTCTCCTCTCCTTGCAGACGATCGTTAACAGCTCTACTTCCCATGGGCATCTGCCGTCCCCTTAAGAGATCAAGGTTCATGACCAGCGCTTTCATGTCATGTTTGCACACGTCATTGGAGATGAGCTGGAGAACAGCCGACCAGTGGTCTCCCAGATGCATGGTCGGTCACCCGCTTGACATTTGAAGGATCGCTTTCAGTCAACCAACTATCTCCACACCAAATTTACACAGAATCAGCTACAGCCAGTTCATCTTGGAGGACCTTTCGCACTTCCTAATCTGCGCTGCCGAATGCTACATGACGATTTGTTTTGTATCATCACGTGCTGTTCCTTGAAAAGGGCATAAAATAAAGCAGAATTCCAAGACGAAGGATAATCATATATATGAAGTTGTCCCCCCCCCCCCCCCCCCTCCATCCCGTTCTTACAGAGTACTTCCAATTTTTTTTTTTTTTCCTTTCTTTTTCTTTCTTCCCCGCTGCTGTCGCTCCTCAAATGGAGCTGGTTGAAACAGCTTGATTCGAATGATTACAAGACACTCAACAGGACAATTATTTTCTTTTCACTCAGTGTGTTGCTGGAGTTTTCTCCCCTGATGTGTCAAGATGTTAGCTCCATAGCCGGCCTCAGAACCTATATGATTATCTGGGCAGAAGTTCTCTTGAATGGATAGTTGAATTTTTTTTCTTTCTGCCTCATTTCCCCATGCACCCAGGTGGCATTACTCTCCCATACATAGCCACATTCAGGTAGTGCCCACATGAACCCGACGCTGGCAGTTCACAAGGAATCGTCAAGGCGTTGTAAGACATCCACCTGAGGAGACACTGCACTACTGCCAAGCCACTTTGGTTGTATCTGTTCTGATTTGAAAGAAAACGAAGAAAAAAAAATACATGCACACACCACCTGGTAATGCTTTCCCTACCTATACTGATGGAGCCAATCTTTCCCTAAGTACATCCACTGTGCATAGTTGTAAAGCCATTGCTTCCATAGCATGTTTATTGTCTCGTATCTGCATCAGACTTCCGACCTAGTTTAAAAAAAAAAAATCAGTTAAGCCAAAAGTTAGTTTAGAATTCTTAGTCTAAAGTTCAATGTAGACTAAGGCTGAGCCGCTCAGTGCTGAGCGCTACATTGTGAGCAGAGCGTAACGCTGCAGTCTGCATGTGCTCAGTGCTGAGCGCTACATTGTGAGCAGAGCGTAACACTGCAGTCTGCATGTGCTCAGTGCTGAGCGCCACACTGTGAGCAGAGCGTAACGCTGCAGTCTGCATGTGCTCAGTGCTGAGCGCCACATTGTGAGCAGAGCGTAACGCTGCAGTCTGCATGTGCTCAGTGCTGAGCGCCACATTGTGAGCAGAGGGTAACGCTGCAGTCTGCATGTGCTCAGTGCTGAGCGCTACATTGTGAGCAGAGCGTAACGCTGCAGTCTGCATGTGCTCAGTGCTGAGCGCTACATTGTGAGCAGCAAGTAACGCTGCAGTCTGTATGTGCTCAGTGCTGAGCGCTACATTGTGAGCAGAGCGTAACGCTGGTCTGCATGTGCTCAGTGCTGAGCGCTACATTGTGAGCAGAGCATAACGCTGCAGTCTATATGTGTTCAGTGCTGAGCGCTACATTGTGAGCAGAGCGTAATGCTGCAGTCTGTATGTGTGTGATACATAAGGAAAAAGTTCACTTCCCTGCTGATGACAATCACAGCTTAGTCGCAGAACCAGCATGAGATGATTGGACTCAGCCAAGTCTGACAGACACAGACACTGCGGTGTTGGTCAGAAAATCCGGACATCGCTCTGAGATGCATGTATTAAGAAGATGAAACTAGAATGTGTGGCTCCAGTCCTTCCATTCCAGTCCAGAGCACAATCAGGTTTGGGTAGTGGTTTGGTCCACCTCTGAAGAGTGTCATCACATGAACAGCCCCCCCGTGAACTTGCCCATATGAATAACTGAGGGGCTCGCCACAGGCACAGTGCAGAGAGGAAACAAAAAGTCATGGTCATCACGACAATTTTAAAATGATAATCAGTGAGAATGAAGATAATGAGGGGGGAGACCATGGAGTTTTCTTCTGGTCTGAAGCTATATTACAGGGCTGTACTCTGCGCTTCTTTTCATGTCTCGGCATCAGCCAAGTCCGACAGATACAGACACTGCGGTGTTGGTCAGAAAATCTGGACATCGCTCTGAGATGCATGTTTTAAGAGGATGAAACTAGAGTGTGTGGCTCCAGTTGTTCCATTCCAGTCCAGAGCACAATCAGGTTTGGGTAGTGGTTAGCAGGGGGCGGAAAATTCCACAAAACTTGTGCGACTTCGATGGGAATCAACCCCCCCCCCCCCCCCCTCCTTCCCCGAACCTCCAAACCTGGAGGTCTGTGATGCTAACCACTGCACCGCCGTGGCTGACGCTACAGAATAAGTCAGCAAACTCCATGGAAACCTTGCAGTTTTACATCTCTTTGTCATTGCTGAAAACCAAACTTGGGCATGGAGTGCGTTGCTCAAACAGCAACAAATGCAGCTGTCCTCAATCTGCTGCAGACCTCCCTATAAAACTGCTATTGGTGTACTTTTCAACAAAACCACACGTTTTTTGTGTTTTTTTTCTACAAAGAGCGTGTACAACATTCCAAATCTCTGTAAAAGCGGGAGTGAGAGGGCATGCATTTTCACCTGCCATCTCTTCATCTCTACAGTCATTTTTCTATGCATTCCTTATAGTTCGATGCATTCATCATGATTTCGCCGGAACGTGTACAAAATATGGTGAAATTGTATGGGTAAACAGGTCTGATGCTGTACGTAGCCACTAAACACTTGTGCTTTTCTCTGCCGCCTTGTTGTTCTGAGAAGCCTCAGCATATTTCTCTACCAGGCATCATTTAAAACAAAAGTTCTGATTTGCTTTAATTCAACACCAGAGGTGAATGGCTTGGTTGTGGCAGTGAATTCTTCACTGTAGTCTACTGCCACTGTAGGGCAGAACCAACTCGGGAGTGACTGCGAAGCAGAGACTCAGTGCGAGGACCCCACCTCCACCAAATATGGATGATGGACCAGTGAGAGAATGCGAGAGAGAGAGAGAGAGAGAGAGAGAGAGAGAGAGAGAGAGGGTGGGGAGGGAGGGGGGGGAGAGGGAATTGTGAATGAAAGACAAAAATGAAGACAAGAGAAAAAGCAAATAAAATCCCAGATTATCAGCCAACATCAAGAACACCAGAATTTTTTTAAAGATAAATGTGGTATTAATATTCACAATGTACAACCACACAAAATAAGCATCGCATACCAGACATACAAAGCACCAAGCACACACAATGAACAGTAACAATCATAGTAATAATGACATTTAGAATAAGTCAACTGAACTTTCAAACTGTGCTCTTTCACTTAGCCCTTGAAAGTTTCACCAATATCAAATGTTCTGAACGTATGAAGCAATGTTCTAAATGTATAAAACATTTGTTTTAATCCATTCTACACAATGCCACCCCATGTCAACTGCAAAGGCGACATCACGGACTACAATTACCCTGGGCCGAAAACTTTGGCAAGTTTTTATTACAAATAACACTGAGGCCCATATTTTCACTATTATGCAAGGCATGTGCGAGTATCTCCAGCCATAGGAATCTCTCGGCATAACAGATTTTTTTCACCCCTAAAAAAGAACTGAATTTTTCTACAGACAGTATGTAGCCACTCCATGGCGAAGGAAAAAAAAGAAAAAAAAGAAAAAAGAAAATGAGTTCATGGATGCAATCTTCTCATCCTGTGGAAAGAAGTCGATGACCACACATCTGTGAGAGTGAATGGTGACCTTCAAGAGCTGCTCCTGTGGATCGGGTCAGTGATCTGACTCACCATCAGTGGTGCTTTCTGGGTGCCTGGCTTTCTGACCAGATGGTAGGAAGATACAAAAGCAACAAAAGAATAAATGGATCAATTTGGTAGTGTTGTCAATTTTTTTTTCAAAGTATGAGAACATTCCCAGTAAATGAATCCTCCCTTTGAAACAAAACAACAACAAAACTCGTTTTATAACACTGCTCATTTTTGTGAAGAGGACTGACAAGGTTCCCATAGACTTCTAACGATTAAAACCGAGGACCTTTCAATGTCAAGTCAAGTCAAGAATACTTTATTATTTCCAAAGAGAAAACACCCACCCATCCACACACCCACCCACTCACACACACAGAATAATACACACACACACATATATATATATATACAAACAAGCTTTATGAACCGGATCTTATTGAAAGTTCAGTTTTGATTCAGGGGTTTAATGGAACTGGGAACGAAACTGTTTTTAGTTCTATTTGTTTTGAATTTCAGAATCTGGAATCTTTGTCCAGAGGGTAGAACATTGTCGTTTTTTTTTTTAAAGAACATGAGAACTGTCGGCAGCAATGTTCACAGCTTTTTGTATAACACGACAGTCATACAATTTATCTAGCTGTTCTTGTTTTTTGCCAACAGTCGTTCCACATGTATTCACCATTCTGTTTAAAATGTTTTTGTTTTTCATGCTAAGATTTCCAAACCAGCATAAAAGCCAAAGGATAACACTGACTCTACAAAACAATGATAAAACATATTTAAGATGTCCTTTTTTACAGCCAGAGACCGAAGTTCTGAAGACAGTATATTCTAGACTGGAATTTTTTTGTAGATAAATTGAGTATTTGTATTAAAATTCAGCTTATCATCTAAAATAGTACCCAGATACTTATATTCACTTATACGTTCCACTTTGGTGTTTTCGATATACAAATGAGGGACAGGAGCTGGCTTTTTTTTTAAATCAACGACCATCTCCGTCTTACTAACATTCACATCTAGACAGTTCTCTTTGCACCATGTACAAAAACGTTCCACCTCTTGAAAATAAATGGTATCTCAATGTCCTCTCCTAAGGACTTAGGGAACCTCTCTATATCACATCATTACACTGCCACACGCATGTACAACATGCGTTAACTTAACAATGTTGTATTTCCACTTTCAATTGCAGCTTTCTTCTATCCTTTACCACTATCATTCAATGAGTTCAAATATCCAGAACGCTTTTTTCATAAACAGCTAATGCACCTCGAAAGTTCCTTTGCCATAAAAAGATATGCACTAATCACTACAAATATAGTGCAGGGACTAGTTTTCAAAATCAAAGGACTTTCACTTAAATCCAAGGATGCTGAGGCTTTTGTGCACTGTCCATGACATCAAAACTGATTTGCACCCACAAGAATGTGTGAACTTTGGTTTACTCTCCAAAAAATAAGTGATTCTTGAGGTGGTTAGGACGTTACCACATGTACACACACGCACACAAATTAACTGTTCATCATCTAGAGAGCAGTTGAAATTTCGCATAAGGGAAGACAGCGAAAACCAAACCGAAAAGGAACAGCAAAGCCTTTTTCCCCTGTCACTGACAGCTGCACCAAGCAGATGAAATTACAACATGCATATGTTCCCACATCACAAAACAAAGATTTTCATCAGCGATTTTTTTTTTCATGTTGGCATGATTTCAAAACTAAACCTGAGTGGCAAATAATTTCAAGAAAAGAAGGTTTTTGTACAAATGAGTGCCCTATTTCAAAATCAATCTCTCTCTCTCTCTCTCTCTCTCTCTCTCTCTCTCTCTCCCCCCATTCAAAATACAAACATGACAATGACTTGTTTTTTCTTTAGCAGAGTGTTTCTAATTCCAAAAAAGTCCAACTTTATCAAGAGACGATTTATGAATTGTCGACTCTGATCACTGACTGAATCATTTCTGGCTATCATCCTAAAACAGCACTGTACATTTGTGTCTCAAGAAAGATGAAGAAATAAACAAGAAGTATGGAAATTAACAGCGATTATGTGATCAAGAAAGTGTAAATTTACAAACATATAATTTCCACATGCTTAGATGACAAAACAACAACAAATAAACCCTACCGAAAACAAAACGTAGTGTGTCTGAAAAAGTCAAAACAAAGCAAGTTGCACAACAATGCCGACATTGAGTATTACTCCAGTTTCAAGATGTTGGGATAGGGAGGGACACTGCAAAACACAGGTAACCTTAATATCAGCCCGGACTGGAATGCACGTGCACAAAGATTTGCACAAATAACAAGCCCCTCCAACTTCCAATTCATATTTCAAATTTGGCCTGGCTCGGTGGTCATAAATTGTAGTGGTTAACATTACTGCCACAAGTTGATAAACGATGAAGCATTATCAGTACTGAGTGATAAAATCAGTAATGCATACATAAGATGGACAAGATCAAGTAATTAAACCATATTTAACGAGGGAAAACATTGTATTTTGCTTCACAGTTGGAACTACCAACCCTCAGTTGTAATCATGCTGAACAAAAATGAAGTGTGTATATTGGAAGAAAGTGTAAACCGCCCTGTCTCACATGCAGACAACATTTGAACTTGACAGCACTGACCAGTTTGAAAAACTTACGAAAAAAATATGTTTATAAGAAAGTGAAAATACTTTTTCTGACTTAACAGACACTGCATTTTCACTCATGCCAGCATGCTCCGAACACTATGCACCTGATTCTTTTAACTGTAACATTTCGAGCATAACCTAGTTTATGATATTAAACTCTAAGCCTGACAGTAGGCAGCAACTAATTGTTGAATCAAAGTCAGCCTGATCAATGGACACATAACTTTTCAACAGAAAATATCAAATGGGCACAAACCTTTGGCAAAATTGCTTAGCCTTTCAAAGGCTACACAAAAAATGAAAATTACAGATTTTTCAAAACTGTTTTACAAATCGTTTGCCTAAAACAACAACATATAGAACTACTGTTAAAAACTGGAAAATACAATAAATTTGTGACTGATTGCTTAAACTTGCTTTCAGCTCTGAAGCAGCCTGTTTAAACCTGAAAAATACAGCCAATTAACTGCTGCTCATAGTTGTATGACAGTTTACTGAAACACGGAAAATACAGCCCATTCATACAAACAGTATCAGTCTGCTAAATTGGTGACTGCTTCAATTTGCAAAGTGGCCTCTCAACCAAAAGACCATTGTAAACTGCTAAATTGGTGACTATCAATTTGCAAAGTGGCTTCTCAACAAACAGCCCATTTTGTCAAAACTGTACCATCATAGACTGGAGGAAGAAAGCCAGGATGGATCCAAACACTAAGAAATGTGTCCTATGAACCAATCAATGAAAAGAAGGAAATACATCAACATGAAAAGCCACAATTTTTGTTTCCCTTGTTACTGTCCAACATTAAACCTGTAAATGCCCTTTTTGGGGTTTTTTTCTTCACGGCCGACATGATATATTACCTGGCAGAGGGTCATCTTTGTGCGGCAGAATTTCACCACAGATAAAACTGGATTGCACACTGCTCTCTATTATACTTTAAGACTTGGCAACACTCGCAGCCATTTTGTTTAGCAGAAACTGGACAACTGTTCATGTCCATATACCTGGTTCTCTCTGAAATGGCTCCACATTGTCACTCTCATGGGCCGGCTGATATTTCCAAATCGTCGACGGTAACTGTGAGTGGTTAGCATGCATATAGCAACTGAATTTCAGTATAGTTAATGTTAGGCCTGCTTACTACAAATGGGGTTTCCTAGGACTATCAGTCACTACAAAGTCCTGTAATTAGAAACAACATACTAATCACACCATAATAGGTGAACTTTTGATAAAGTTTAAATGCAGGTAGAACAAAGTGAAGCTGAGGACACCAGTCATTCCGCTGGATTCCTTACAAATGTTGAGAAAAAAAAAAAAAAAAAAAAAAAAATATATATATATATATATATATATATGTAAAAGGTTTAATAGTGACACGAGGAAAAACATTCAAAAAGGACCATTTCAAGCAACTCCCTAGCAAGTCACCACACTACAACAGAACAGCTGGCATGTTATACATCACAAAAAGGAAAACCCCGTGAAGACCTTCCAGAGCACAGAAAAGTCACTGGGAAGATGCCATTTATTGTGAAAGACCCCTTGACATCGCCCGCTGGAAGAAAGGGGGGGGGGGGGGGGGGGAATACGTGTGGGCTGACGACAGTGGTGGACTGCAGTTTGTGGAGCACAGAAAGGCAAGCCTTATTTGGGAAGAATTCTGACTAGGCATCGAAAAAAAAGAAAAAGAAAAAAAGTGACAGACACTAGATCCCCCACAAAAATACCTCTTCAAGAAACCTGAACACTGATTTTATACAGCAGACCACCCAGCACCAAGTTGGTTTTAAATGTTTGTTTTAAATGTTTGGAAAAAGACAAACAGAACAGTTTTCAGTCAATGAGCGTTTTACTCATGCCCTTGCTCCAGGCCATTCATTCAGTACCCTTGTAACTTATCAAGTAACTTCTTGTTTCAACTGACAGTTATCAGCCTCACCCGAGTCCATACGTTCAAGAGGACTGTCTATGGAGGGACACAATGGGAAGTCTCCCTCTGGAGGGGGAGGGGGAGGGTCACCCATGCTGGCTCTACACAATTACTGTTGTCATGAAGATTCATGGGTCAAGTCTGGCATTATGCTGGATCAGAACAGGTGCCACTGAACATCACCAACATGAATCCAACAGCACTGCTGGTGGTACTCAGTGGGGTTGCCACAGTGACCCCTGATACAGACAGTCCACAGCACTGTCATTGTGACATTACACAATGGTTGTACTTGGGTATGGGGACATGGAGGGCATGGAACAGATGTCAAAAATGAAATGAAACGCAAACACACGCACACAACCCCACCCTCTTCCTTTTCCTGATCCTAGCTCTTGAAAACTTGAAAACCCAATGCCACACACCTTGCAGAACACTTTGGGGACCTAACAGCACATAATACAATCAATCACATGACACCTTTCTCCCCTTCATTCTCCCAACCTGTCTGGCAAGGTGCACAATCAAAACCAACCAATACACTGTCGGGCTCAGGTTCCAACCTCGCCCGTTTCCTATACACACAGCAACTCTGTGGCTACGTCAGATACATGATCCAATAAATTAACACATGAAAGCTGTACAGTCATGAATGTGGATTATTTTTTTTTCAATCAGCGTAATGCGCACCATGGTACACTGTGTACAAGTATCAGTCCGAGGAACTGATCACTCCCAAATTATATTTACATCTGTGCAAACACAATCGTCAGATAATTTACACTTTTGTTGTTGGTTTTTTTACAGGACAAAATGTGAATGTGTATGTCAGTGTGGGGCAAGACAAAATCAGCAGGTGGCATGCAGCGTACAGGTGTACCCTGACTGTGACAGCTAACCACTTTCACAGCAGTTTGTTAATACTGTTTGCCTTCAGGCTTGCCCTCCACCTCACCTCTCTTACCCTCCCTTCCCGTGTATCACAAAATGTTAACATCGTAACTAGATCAATGATCACTACACACACAAAAAAAAAAAAAAATTCTCAGGTATTCAAACGTTAAAGCCAAACTTCAGATCAAAATTCTTAGGACTACTCAATTTGACAAACACCCGGATTAACATGACTGAGGCAACAACATTCACAGACGTCCGCAGCACGTATCACGAAAACACAATACCCAACTACACAAAGAAAGCGATTTTGATCAAATGCCACAAGAACACTGGTCCAGGTGAATCTAAACAAAACTTCAAACAAAACAACAACAAAAAGACATGACCACTAAGAGTTTACCTGGTTCAAACTCCATCTCTGTAAAGTGCATCAAACCTGCAGTATCTCATGATGGTGTGTGGATAAACTTTAGATCTCCCAAGGTGCTGACTATGCAGACATAGAATTGGCTATCAACATGTTTACTTCTAGTCAACCTTTTTACTAATTTCCTAGAAAATGCTTCAGAATGCTGTTACAGTTCCTGTTTGTGTTACAATCCACTGGAAACAGGTCCTACATGGTTACAAACTCTAAAACACATTTCACTTCTCTCTCCCAGCTATTTTGCAACCACATCATACAGCTTTCTAATATATAATTGTATGTCTAATAAAAAAAAATCAATGGATCTTTTCAACAGAAAGGTCCTAATTGTCTAACAGAAAAAAAGAAGAACTAAAATATAGTACTAAGCCTTCCTCCTTCCCACCTTAATCATTTCCACTTACAGAAAATCAAATCTGCTTCAAACACCAATAATTTCTATACATTGTTAGTTCTCCAACCATCCATGTCTTTTCGTAAATTTACAACGCAATTATATACATCATCCGATGCCCTTGTTGCGAAAGGCAATAAAAATCAGCGTTCTTCAGTTCCTCAGCCCTTGACACTGAAGAAGAGAAAACCAGATCATCAACTTGGCATGATGAAAAAATGTCCAAAGTCAGTTCCATTCCAACTGTTCCTATATTTTTCTTTTCCTTGTAACTCTGAGACTCATGAATCGCTTTGTGCCGAGAATATTACGCATGAACAAAGCGTCCAATTCACTGCACTCTTCTTTCAACCATCTCATTTCATGAATCAAAGTGGCCTGTAGTTCTCAATTTCAGTTCACCTTCTGGCATTCCTTCTCATCCTTACTGGCCAATTCATAATGAACCAGATGCCAGCCAATTCTGGACACACGCAAGATCTGATATGCCCTCTGTGCAGAAGGCTGACTAAATCTTTGAAGAAGAAAAAAAAAAAATACTGATATACACCAACAGAACAGGCAATAAGGGAAAGTACTGGCCCCATCCACGTGCAGGCTGGATCCTGACATGTCATCGCCAGTTGAGTGAACCATGGACAGATAACAAGGAGTGTTGCTGACCACTACATTCTAGTGCATACATAACCCGATAAATAGAAAACAGGAAGAAGGGTTGGAGGACAACTTGGTACCTAATCTAAAATGTACTGTAACATGTGATCTATTCTCCCATGCCCATCTGGACTTGCCCAGTGATGTGCTCAGGCTCACCATGCATCTCTCCCAGGCTCCTGTCCTGTACTCTGGCACTGCCCATTGCCACGTCACAAAGGAACTTCTGTACAATGACTAGAATAAACAGGACACAAGACTCAACAAGAAAGATCATAAATACAGCTGTGTACAATCAATATACCAATAATTATGCATACATTATTTATTAAATAAAATCACATAAATACAGAGAAGGCAACAACGAAAATGTAATAGCTGCTGTGTGCAATACAATTTTTTTTTTAACAGAAATATGTATACACTACTCAAAAGATAAATGCCAGATATACAACAAATGATAAAAAACATCAAACATCAACTATTTTTTGATTGGATCTGTAGAAGAAAAAAAATCAAAAACAAACATACATACGTACATAATATCCTCACCAGCTAACACACACACTCAGTGACACACACACACACACACAGTCACACACACACACAAACTAGGCAAAGCATGTCAAGTAACAAGGAGATTCATACCCATTATTCTGACCACATAGTTGTGAGAAAATGGCGTAAACATGCACCCAACATCCTTTGCTCTCGAACATAGATCATCTCTTTTTTCATCTAATTTTTTTTTTCTTCTGACTTGGTCATTACTGGCCAGTAAAAAAATGTTTGTCTGTTCAGCAGCCAGCCCCCCACTTTCACTCCGGTGACCCGGAGAAATTGACCCAGTGCAATAACTATGAACACATGGTCACTGTGACTGGGTCCAAGGATTTGTGCAAGTTTCATCCTCGCACACACAGGGGACACACACATAGAACACACAGAGAACATACATTCACACGCACACACCCACACACAGAACACACACACACACACAAACACACAGAGAACACACATTAACACACACACATACACACACACACACATGGGTGCATGCAAATTGATAAAGTCTGATTGTCCCCCGGACCTCCCCCACACAAAATCTGAGTTGCCAAAGTGACTCATTTATTCAATTTGAAGAGCATGGTCTCATCCTGAACTTCTCCCCAAGCCATCTGAACAGTTCCCAGTAATGCAAGGTCATGAGGCTGAGGCCTCACATGGGATGGAGTGACACTCAACACATTTCTGTTCTCATCAAACGTCAACCCTTTAAATGTCATTCCCTCACTAATGCAGACTAGTAAATAGATAATGCTTTGGTAAGGGGAGGTGGCGGGGGGGGGGGGGGGGGGGGGGGGGGGGGGGGAGCAGATATTGCACAACACTCAAAAGGTGGGGAGGAGTGCATTTGGGGTGGAAGTGTAATTGTGCCAGGACCACGTCACCTCAACACTAGATGCCTTTAATACTCTGTGAAACTGTGTGGCTTCGCGTCTAGCAACGCTGACGCCAACTCTGATGTGGCATTTCCTTTTAAAGAAAGCCAGCGGCTCAATATCTGGTGTATTATACCGCACAATGTTAGACATTCGTCGCATTGCTTCCATCCATCACTTCCCTTCCCGTGAAAGCTCATCAAAGTCTTGTCTGCCCGTTTGCACTCTCTTGCTTCACTTCAGGTAAAAGCTCTTTTGTCTGCCTGCCTAACCGGTCTCATCAGTAAATTTTGGAGAGTTGTGCCAGCTTGATCTTTCACTCTTCATCATTCACACGTTACCCTACAATTGCACTCTCTTCACTATATCCCTGTGCAGAATAGGATCTCCCACAAAGTTGCACCTCTGCTAAACAATCCATTGAAATCTTCCTGCTCTCATTATGTGACACTCTATTGTACCCTGTATTCCCCATCAGATCAATTCCCTTCTTTCTCTGATACTTGTCTTCTCCTCATTCCCTCTACTCATCATGAAACTTGGTCAGCATTCCTTTGCCTACAACACCCCGTTCATTTGTAATCACCTTAAATAAAGATGTTATGCCTCTGTGGCCTCTTTCAAATCAAACAGAAGACTTTTCATTTCCCTTCTGATTGATACACAAACATGTGCTGATCTTATTGGGAGCACCACATGCACTTTTCTCATCTATTTTAGAACCTGTTTTTGTTCGAGAGGTGGTGAATGGATAGAAAGAGAGAGGGCCAGGCTGGTGGTGGTGTGTTTGGATATTATACAAGTGTTTGACTTTGGCATGTGCTTTGTGTTGCTGTTGTTCTTGTTTGTTTTGTTTTGTGAACTTGTTGACAGTAAAGCCTAGGGAACTCATCAAATTGGGTGTATATATATAGTTGTAATAACAATAATGTGTTGTCTTATTTGCTAATTGCTTTTCTTTTTTGATTAAAAATGAATCAGAATAAAGCACCCAACATATCACTTCCAAGAACAAAACCGCAATACTTTAGCAACTTGGTACATCAACATTTCAAACTGCATTTAAAAATCTACAGTTCACAAACAAACTGCATGTTTATCTTTCCAGCGTAAGATGGTGATAGGTTTTAAAGTGAATTCTAACAAAACTTAAGCAGCAAACTGAAGCAGCTAAACCAATTTGTCTGCTTTTGCTACAAAACCTTACTGAAAAAAAAAAGAATCTGCTAAAATACTAGTAAGTAGGCTCTAAAATTGGGTGGCTGGGTCGGCTGCTTGTTTTTAGTTCAGTTATCAGTTCTTGCATGAATTCGGATTGTTTTGAGAAATACTGATTGTCAAGATAAGAATTAGACAATACTGACTGCATGACTTCAATGCCTGCCCAAAAGCACTGCTGATAAAGGGCTCAAAGGCTGACCAGAAAAAAGCTAGTGCCCAACCGATGCCAATGATCCAGTCTTCTTCCTCCTCTGTTTCAGTGAAAAAGAACTAATGTCAGTATTAACCTGCTTGATGCACATGAGACCAATACATGATTTGCACCACATAAACTTCTCCTTTCCAGGGTCTCCGGATAACCAGTCATATACATGCACACCCTTGGCAATTCTTCTCATGCTGAAAAGGCAATGAAACCATCATCTCGCATGCACCTAACATACCTTGTCAGCTGATCCGATGCTAAACAACACTGGACCACCTTTCTGAGAAACAAAATGATGGAGGGCAAGTTGAGTGGAGAGAGAAATGGGGGAGTGGACACATAAATTATTCTTTTCTACACCCATTTCCTCCCATCAATCTTGATTTTCTCCACTGTTATTGATATTGAGGAGCTTCATCTCAAGTTTGAAACAGATTGCTGCTTCTTTTCCTTCAGTCCAAATGATCAAGTGCCATTCGGTTTCCGTCTCTAATTTTTCATTTCTTTAGTGTGTATGTGTGTGTGTGGGTGTGTATGACTGAGGTAAGCATATGCCTGAGATTCCCAGTTCACCTAAAGACTACAAAGAATCTGACTAACCTCCTCACATGAACACTACATCCACACATGCCTGAACCCATTTTGTCTGGATAATTTTGTATGCTGCAAACATTTCACAGATCTTTCATAATCATTTCAGAGGTTGACTGGGTAGTTTCTTTCAAATGTTTCAAAAAATTCTTGCATTCATCCACTTTGGCTGTTCAGACTGCAACAGGACTACAAATGACTGTCTTTTCCTGTGTTATGTTTAATCACACAATGCTTACGTTTTTCAAGCTTGACAGAGGATCATTTGGACAGTTGTAAAAGCGTTAATAAACCTGTGTGCCAGTGGAAATGAGTACCATTTTTTAGTCCCATCGCTGTATGAGCGTGTGTGCATGGGTGCGTGTGTATGTGTCTCAGTGTGCTCACATGCAAGTTCAAATTATATCTGTCTGCAAAAAAACTTAAAAGCCGTCGCTCAAATGTTCATCAAATTTGATGGAGTAGTTTTCAGGCTCCATGTCAACACCAGGCTAAATTCTGAGATCTCTCAGTTCTAAAGTGACAAAGTGCCAAAGGAAAAACTGCCAACCATGTGAGCCATGTCCAGGGTGGGAGGTAATTTTCAGATATAGCTCAACCCTGCATGAATTATTTCCCTTAACAAGGCATCCATTCCTCCCGCTCAATTGAAAAGTGGAAAGGGCCTATGGAAAACTACAATTTTGACTATACCCAATACGGGACGTATTTTCAGATTTGGCTCAACCATGCAGGGATTATATCCCTTAACATTTCACCCCTCTCTTTTTTTTTTAAATCTTTTTTCCCATTTGGTACATGTTGGGGTGGATTCAGAATAACAGTGGATATTTCTTCACCGTCAGCGAAGACAAAATACACATGAAAACCCATTTTTCTAATAACTCTTTTGTATCTGTATATTTCATTCACTTCAGAGATCAGCCATGAATCACAATGGGTGCTTTCTGAAACATTTGGGTGCAACACACGCTACTGATCTTCAAAACATATAAAAGATTGCTGTCAAAATCAAATCTCTACAGCGCTATCTCAAGGCCAGTTATATATGAAAGATTACTGTCAAAATCAAATCTCTACAATGCTATCTCAAGGCCAGTTTTCTAATAACTTCCTCTGATTTTTCTTTTCTTCTTTTCTTTCTGCACCAGTATTACTTTTACCTCCCTTTGATGATCTGCATGTTGTGGGCTGCAGACGCATTTATTTGAGAGATGAAAACTAATTTTATTCTTTGAACTCTCCACACCTTATATAGAAAGTGCCAGGAACTGGAGACCTCATATCAACTGCTGCACTAACAATGACACCAAGATGTACGGGCCTTGAGCGGACCAGACCTTTGACCGAAACCAATAAATTAGAGCTCCACACTGCATTTGACCACTGAGAATTTGACTGCCCTTATCTACAGAGTAAAACCTCTCAAAGGATGGACAGCAACACACACCCTGTGTGCCCTGCATGGGCCATGCAAGCAACTGACCAAACAACAAATAACCACTGCTCAGACAGCTAAACTGACCTCCTGGTGGCAAAAATGACTAGTGAAGAGACTGACCACCATAGCTAATAGGTAATAATAACCAGTTACCTAAAAGTGTGGGTAACTGTAGCCTGTGGACCAAAGCAGTGAAGAACCCATGAAGTCACCAGAGACCTAAAACTGCCCTCCTCTGTGAGCAGGACAGAAAATCTTCATGGACCCAAACAGAAAGTTGAACTGCTACATCTGATCAGTCATCAACTTGACCTACAATCAGCCGGTGACACCGCAAGCAGAACTCAACTGATACTCCACTAAATGGGCAGAGAAGCCATGCATCGATCATAGCCAATGGCAAAAGTGGAGTGGGCAAGTATACCACTCCCATGTCATGAAGAAATAATACAACTGAAAAAAAGCTGAGACTGGCACATAGACAAGCACAGCAAAAGTGACCCCCCCCCCCCACGCAGCTTCAGATCACAACTAAATGCAATACCCAGACCAGTGTAAAGCTTCCCATGTAACTCAAGCCATCCACAGGCTGCAATTTAAGCTTGCACACAGTCCGCAGAGTTAGTTCAGGATAGTGAATTCACAGAACCGAGCAAGTTAAAAAGCTATGTAAGCTCATTCAATCATTCCTGGAAGAGATCCTAACAATACCAGGGGACAAACCTGAGGGAGGAATGCACTAGTGATGCCATGTCACATGCAGTCGCCTATTACACCAGCAGACATATAGAAGGAGCAACCACATTCTTGCACAAATGTGACCAGAGAGAATATGCCAGAAACAGGGGATAGGCAAAAATGGCTGGCCAAGGCAACTATCTCATCAGATGAAGAACTCCCACAGCGCACAGCTAGTCAACACAAAACAGACAGGTGATAAGACAGGTGCAGTCTCCACCCCATAAACCAGAGGAACGTAGAGAAAGAAACTACAGAAGACTAAAGATCAACACCTTAGGTTTGCTTCTGTACTGAAAATGTTTGGAATCTAGGGTTGTTTCTCTCTCTCTCTGATTATTGATTCAAACAAACAAAAAAAAAAGGACCAAGATCCAAAACAGTATGGAGGTGAATGTGTAACACTGACAGTGTAAACACAATGTTGTGCTTGTTTTGTACCATGTATATGTTAGAATTTGCTGTTCATTTTGTAAAATCATTGCTGCTTTGTAATCTGTTTATGTAAGACAAGATCCACTGTCCATTTTGTTGGGGTTTTTTGGTACAGTTCATGTTTTCCATTTGTAAACTTCTTCACAAGTGAATGAAAGAGTTTGCCCTTAAAAAAACAAACAAACAACCTTAGGTTTCATCAACAACTCTGTACTGTCCAGAACCAAGTCTAAAGGACCCACACTATCCTCTGTTGTGGACAGCTGGCCAAAGCCGTAACATTGGCCTAGGAGTAAGTCAGTATGAATGGCTCTGCCATAACTCACCCCTTTGGCTCATGTGAAATTGTTTCAGTGGCCCCGAAAAAAATTCAGCAGTTGGAAAACTGGAAGCAGGTTGCACAACAACACTTACTGGCCTACCCTGCCAAATATCCCACAAACCCCTTCACCAACGTAACCACCACACCTCAACTGTACAAGACACACAAAAAAACCAACTGTATATTACCCCTTGACTAGATTAAAAAAAAAAAATGTCATCTGGTAGTAACTTGTCCTTCAAAGCCTCATAGTGTAAGCTCACAGAATACAAACTAAGCCATTCATGCATGATCCTAAACAAAATCTTCAAGGCTTCCTAATTAACGGAATTTCACTTACTCACTCTTCATCCACGATTTGAGAGATTACTACCAATGAACTGTTCAGTTCCATCACCCTCATACATCAGCAGTATATCTGTGGATCCATGGAGATTCTTTTCCACCAAAGCATTCTCCCAACATACATCAGACCAATGTAGTCCAATCAGTGAATATTAGCCACAAAAATCTTCAGCCTGGCAGAGCTGACTAACTGCTGTTGAATGCTATGGTCTGACATGGTAAAGTATTTGACGCCAAAACCAGCATTGCCCCAATGAAAGACCAACATTGTTCTAATCACTGTCCAACGCCATCCTAATCACTGAGCTTATGTTGCACCCATCACTGACCGGTGTTTCCAAATCAATGATCAATGTTGCTTTAATTGCTGAGAAATGTTGGACCCAATCACTGACCAGTATTGTCAAAACTACTGATTACCGTTGATAACTGCTGTTCCATTCACCGACTACTTTTCTCCTAATCTTAACCATCGTTATTTCTTTAACTGGTAAATGTCCTCCTCACTGACTAATGCTATCCTATTCATTGACCAATCTTCTCCTGATCATTGACAAATGTCGTTCCCTTCACTGAACAATTTCTTCCCAATCTTAACCATTTCTGTCCCAATCACTGACAAATCTGATCAATGTCCTAATCGTCAGCAAATGTTCCCTTGACTTTAACCTTTGTTGTCCCAGTGCCTGACCAATCAGGTCTTTCTCACTGATCAATGCTGTCCTAATCATCAGCAAATGTTCCCCTGACCTTAATCCTTAGACCTTAACCTTTGTTGTCACAATCACTAATCAATGCTTTTCCAGTCACCGGCTAGCGTTGTCCATCTCATTAACCACTGTTGTCCTAATCATGGATAAAGCCTTGTTTCATTTACCAACAAATACTCTCCCAATCTGAATCCCTGCTGTCCTGACCAGTGTCGTCCTGATCACCTGCCAGTGCTGTCCCCATCACCAACTAATGCATTCCTCGGGCAGATCCTTGACCAGCTCCTTGATCCAGATCAACACCACGTATGTATCCACCTGAATTTTACAGTTTGTCCCCAGGCTATGTTCCATGTTTTCACAGAGTGTCGTAAAAGTTGGTTCAGTAGTTTTTGAATCATCTTGCCGACAGACAACCTAGCAGAGGTGAAAACATACCCTACCTGGCAGGGGCAATGAGCGTTGAGCTGATGACCACCCAGCTGGCTTCTGCCTCCAAGCTATGTCAGGTCCTGGTATAATTATGAGCTACAGAAAGAGGCCTATCTCCAAAATGATACACACTCTGGCCAAGGGACTGCCTCTAAACACAATTAGCTCTGAACTCAATGATCATCGTTCTTCTGAAACAAGAGTTAAATCCTCTGTATTTGGGAGTATGAATGCTACTGTGGCAAAATAACAAACATAAAAACAAAACAAAACAAAACAGAAAAGAACCCGAAAAAAACCTTCCCATCTTATCATTCTTTGAAATGAAGTTAATGACTTGACATCTGTTTGTGAAGGCGAAACGCACCTGTGACCAACTGAACTGTTCACCAAAAGGGAGAGGTGGGAGGTGGGAATGCAAACAAAGTACCGAGTGTAGTAAACATCACCTGACCACCATGTGTCACAGTCACTCCAGTAGTTACATCCTACTCACTCTCCCTTTCAGCCACCTTGTGCTGGTGACAAAACACAAAGTTTGCTGCACACTAAGCCTTGCCCTGCTCTCTCTCTCACTTCCCAACAACACACTTTCTCCCTCACACTCATTCACCACAAAACACTGGTATATAAGAAATAAATAAACAACAACAACAACAAAAAAGATCCAGCAAGTATCAGTTCCACTTGCTCCATCAGTGGCCCCTTTAAATGCAACTGATTACACACCTGTCACGTTTCCACCACATCATCCAGCCTGTTACCAGGTCACAAAATTCTGGCCCCACAAGCACGGTTCTGTACAAATGGCAAATATGAACCCATACCGTCCTGGGTAAGGGAACAGCTTATCCTTAAGAGCCACAGACCACCAGGGTAATAACCTCACCTTCCAGTGACACCTGAAGCCATGTGTCCACCCTTTCAGGACAAGCCCCTGCCATTTCCACTCCAACTGTCAAACCTGCAGCCATTCAGCGAAGCAAAAAAGCCGAACAGTGAACTCCCCCATCTCCGACATCACTGTACCATTAACAATGAATTCAGATCATAGAGTTTCATATTGCGAAACCAATCATGGCAGGCAGAGCCACAGACTTGCCAAGCAATGCATGTGTCCCTTTCGACACCTGTGTGTTCGCTGACGCATGTGTGCAATCCCCCTGTCATGCTCACGTTCCACGACATCCTCAGCCACACCCACACAAGGGTCTCAGTCACTCTCACTTTCACTGTCGTCCAGTATGAGCGGCTCCTTCGCCGTGATGAGGCCGCTGCGCAGAGCATGCTCGACCACCCCCAGGTGGCAGAAGACGTACTGGTCAGGCATCTGGATGCTGAAAGCTCGCTGGCTTCGGATGCGGCGCACAGTGGCAGGAATGTCCACCGTGCCGATGTCCTCCAGCCGCCGCAGGCAGATGTCGATGGTGATGAAGGTGCCTACGTCACACACACACACACACACATGCACACACACACATTTGTATGAAATCGTGCTGCTCACAGCCAAGCAGGCCATGGAGGCCTTATCAGGGGTGTACACTCACCCCAAAATATACAATGCACAAATGAAAGCCCAAAGCCAAAAATTAGTCCATTACAAATACCAAAATCAGGAGTCTTCAAACTACTAAACTCTTCAGACACACACACACACAAATCCTTCCCTCACATTCGGTCACGGACTGAAAACCTACCTGTACGACCTATGCCAGCACTGCAGTGAACCACGATGGGTGGACCAAGGGGGTGTCCTATCCATGACGACCCCAGACTTTTGGTGGCCCGCTCCTGAACGGCCCGCACGTGGAACAGGAAGTCCAGGAAACCCGCCGCAGGGGCACGCCATAGTCCGGCCAGCTGGTGAACTGTAGATGGGTGATCTCCCTTGATTCTCCTGTCTGTACACAAAATAGGAATGCGAGGTGAAGTGACTGTAAATATAAAGCCTTTCACTTGAATTAAACAAGTCTTTCCATGCTATCAATTCAGCCTGGTCCTTTGATTAACTCTTGACATCATATACAGAATCAATGCATACCTGAGTTGTACGCATGAAATCGTGCCCAGTAGATGCTAACATTCCAATGGAAAACCCCCCAGCCCTTTTGTGGTCGAAACGGCCCTTACTTCCACTTCCTTAGATACAGATTACAGTTCCATCTGGCACCAAAGTTGTTTCTGTATTGTTTATTCAATGTTCTCCTTTGATTTTGACTGCGATTTTTTTTTCTGCCTTGTAGATCTCGACAAACATGAGTTCTGACATTTACTCAGCCTGTTACGCTTTAACTGACTGGTATGATGTGAAAATGAACTTGTACGTGATGAATACAGTCCACGTAAAGGATCATCAGCAACTGTGCACTTACAAGACTTGTCTTACTTCCAAAATAATTATTTTTCCCCAATCAATTTCGTTATTAGACAATGACTCTTTGCAAAGACTAGTAAATTCAATGAAAAGCAAAAACAACAAGAAATTATTCCAGTCAGAACTGCTAACCTTTATTTTGGATTTCACACTGTAAATGAAGTGACAATGGAAATGTTCATGTGATGTTTGTGCACTTGAGTTCTGTACCTGTGGTAATATGATGTAATTTGCAGACAACTTATCTGGTCAATACAGACAATGATCAGATGCATGTAAACAGAATTAAAAAAAAGAAAAAGTTGTGGGCATTATTCTGCAGAAATGTATTCTC
>CM065729.1:66885539-67010539 GCA_033310375.1 Conus canariensis
CGTTGTGTTAAGACAGCCTTGTGTTTGCTCCTTGCTTGTTTTGTTGTGGCTTGCGCGCTGAACCCTTGTACCCTTGCCGGTGAGGCTTTGGTTTGGCGTGTTTTATTGGTTTTATTGATTTTATTACCCACGCTTCTCGCGTTCGTGCCTTGTTCTCGGCATTCGCGGCTTGCCTTCTGTGCATCTGGCAATTCGGAATTCCGAGCTACACGCCGGTTCCCATCTCCTCGCTTTAATTAGCCTTACGGCCATTTGTCTGCGAGTCCCATTTCACTTCTCCTTCCATTCGGATTCCTATTCGACGACCTTCCTCGTCGTTCACTCAGTTTCCATTCCATTCGCCGGTCGTTCCGCCATTTTGTTTCGACCGGCCATACCGGCACACATACGATCGAACTGCTTCACTCGAACAGCTCGACTTTTGTGCACTTCCAGCACTACCAGTGCCCCTCCTGAGGTTGGTCGAGCTCTTCCTATCCCTCGATCCACCTCTTTGTCTCCCCTTTGCGATCGTGTTTTCCGTGTTTGTCTCGCCAAAAGTGCCCAACATGGTGAAGGATACTAACGGGTCGAGCCGCTCCTTTGTTCGCGAGTCGCACAAGGAGACTTTCGCCTATCATGCTGCGTCCGGCGATCATCGGCCCCTGGGGACCCTTGCCGAGACCCGGACCAGCACGGGTGATGACTCGCGGCCGGAATCACCGCCCGTCACCCAATCAAATGAGACTCGTGACGCTGGCTACCCCCCCCCCCCCCCCACTAACGCCACGCAGTCGAATCACGCTCTCCCCAACCGTGTCCGGGTTCAGCCACTACCCGGACACGAGGAGCGTCATCACTCCGGTGGAGGGGCTGTGGGCGGTCTTTGGTGTGACCCCCTCACTGACCACAACCCCGGGTCAGGGACGCAGGCATCGACCAGGTCGGATCTGCGCCCTCACCCCCGACGGTCGAACCACCCCGATCGACCGTTGAACTTTCCCCTAGCGGTACAGGACGTTGGGGAGCGGACTTCTTTCGCTCCCCTGTTGGGCAACGTCCGCGGTCCCGTTCCTCTGGGGGGAGGATCGACCAGCAGGACCAGGGGTAACCCTTCGTCCTCTGAGGTGGACCCGTCGCAGCCATCCCAGTCCGCTTCCACACAGCCAGGAGGCTCGGTTACCGCACCACCCACTGGCCACCCTGCCATGGAGGGGGCCGGCACGGACCGCACCCGGGAGATGCAGGAGGCAGTGCTCTCCCTTGGGCGGGTGCTAGACAGCTCGCCTTCTCGCTACCCTCCCCTTGGTGCCCAAGGTTACCTGGGTCCCCGAGGAGACTCTGCCCCAGGGCCGCCACAGCCCATCGTACTCCCCGGGGACCGGTGGCTCTATTCCCCCGAGAGGAATCAGTGGCTTAGGGCTGACACCCTTCCCGACTCCTCCTCCGGTCGCATGTGGCATCCGGCCTCCCGGAGCTGGATCGACCTGGGGCCCCCTTCCTCTCGGGCGCTGTCCGATCGGCGATCCCTCAGTCTGCCCGCCGAGTATGGAGCTACCAGGGACCCGTCCTCGTTTTCCCCCACTACCCCTCGAGGGCGGGACTCCCACGCACCCCTGCCCTGGCCCTCCGAAGGTGGATCTGATCATTCCCTTCAGGATTACTCTGACCCACAACTCAAGGACGGGGTCGAGGACTCCCTCCCCCAGTCTGGTGACCTTTCCATCCTGGAGAGCTGGCGTCCAGATCTTGTTGTGAGGGAATCCCCTCCCTCTGACAACATTTTCTCCTTTAGCCGTTTCACTGGCCCCCCCCCCTGCCCAGCGATCACGGCCAAGGATAGTCGCCCCCCAGACCCTCACTCCCTTGTGGGACAGACCGGCATCTTTCGCCAGGGGTGCACATGCCATTCCCCCACTGGGGATTGACTTCTTGTCAGCCCCTAACGCGGCTCCGGTAGGAGTTTTCCTCAAAGACCAGCGTCATGGCCCCCATGTCTTTTCCCTCTTCTCTGCCAATCCGGCCACCAGGGACATTGCCATTTCCTCTGCCGACCTCAGGCTCACGCCCAACCTCGCCCCTCCCACATCCACCCCTGTTCCCATCAAGAACTTGATGGAGTGGGATAGAATTGCCAGGACTGGCATTCTCCACACCACCGCGGGACATGCATTCATTGACATGTTCCTGCAGCAAGCGGAGGAGCTCTGGGCAAAGGAGGGCGGCACTGCCTCTGTGTCTTCGGACCCCGACGACTCTGAGGGCAGATCCTAGCCTATTCGGCGACCCTCTCATGCGTTTCCTTGTCAACAAGATTTCGCATCACCTTTGGGCTGCGGTGGACAGTGCAGCCAGGAGTCACTTTAACTGCCTGTTGGCAGTGAGAGATGCTGTGTTATCTCAGGCCAATCTCTCCCCGGCGCTCAAGGCGGCCTTACGGTGCATCCCGGGTCAGGAACAGTTGCTCTTCGGCGACTATTCCACTGCTGTCATCACTCATGCAGTCGAGGAACGCAAACAGGCCGCGTCTTTTGCGGCCAAGCCCCCTCCCCAGAATCGTCCTCGCCAGCATCGCCCTCCTGGACCCTACTCCCGTCCGGCCCCCAGACCCCAGCCCTACCCCAAACAGGCCCCCACTCGCACCTCAAGGCCCGCCAGACGCCCTTCTTCCGCCGCGCCTAGGTCGAAACCGAAAACCCCCCATCAGAATTTTCGGTTCGGCCAACAGGCCCGGCCTCGGAGGTGACTAGCAGACTCACCTTCGGAGGAGCAAGAACTGGCAGACTTCTCGCCCCTCCCCGGCCCCTCGGCCCCTTTGGCAGGCAGTCTGTCCCGACATGCCCACCAGTGGTGGCGTATGGGACTCAACCCTTGGATAGTGTCAGTGTTACAAGAGGGGTTCCGTCTGCCCTGGGCACACGATCGCCCCCCCCCCTGCTATCCTCTCCTCCTCCTTCCCCCGGCGATCCCCCCCCCCCCCCCCCCCCCCCCCCCCGGCCCAGGCGGAGGCCCTTCGCCTGGAAGTCGAGGAACTTCTTCGGAAAGACGCCATCACCCATATACCCCACCCCAACCCCGGGTTTTACTCTCACCTTTTTGTGGTTCCCAAGTCCTTGGGGGGCTGGAGGCCCATCCTCGACCTTTCCCCACTCAACAAGTTCCTCAGACCAACCAAATTCAAGATGAAGACCCGGCCCAGATCAGAGATTCCATCCACCATCTGGACTGGGCCACTTCTATAGATCTGAAGGACGCTTATTTTCAGATCCTCATTCATCCTTCCCACAGACGATACCTTCGGTTCGTCTGGCGGGGACGGGTATTTCAGTTCAAGGCGCTCCCCTTCGGACTCCCCCTGGCTCCCTTCCTTTTCACGAAGATAGTCAAGGAGATGGCCGCCCTTGCCAGACAGGAGGACATTCGCCTCTTGGTTTACCTCGACGACTGGCTCGTCTTGGCTCCCACTCAGGTCCTGTGTCAAGCCCACACATCCAAACTTCTGCGCCTTTGCTCCTGACTAGGGTTCGTCACCAACCCCGACAAATGCGAGCTCTCGCCCAGTCAGAGATTCTCCTTCCTGGGCATGAGTTTCGACACCACCTCCATGCTAGTCTCCCCGACCCCGGAGAGGTCCACCCGCCTGATGGACCTCATCTCCCACCTCCGCCTCTCTCCCCTCACGTCGGCAAGGACACTGTCCTCCCTTCTGGGGATGATGGAGTCCCTGTCGCCTCTCATTCCCCTAGGCAGGGTCCCCAAGCGACAGCTTCAAAGGGAGTTCCGCCGTCGTTGGTCGCAGACCGCTGACCGCTGGGACCAGACCATTCCCCTCGGGCCTTGGTTCTTTTGGGCCACGGAGGAGTGGCCCCTCCACCCTGAGCCCCGGAGTTCCCATCTCCCTCCCATCCCAGGCCCTAGAACTTTACACAGACGCCTCCAACTCGGGCTGGGGGGCCCATTTGGAGAGCAGTCATGCCTCGGGGGTGTGGGACCCATTGACTGCCCGTCTTCACATCAACATCCTGGAACTGGAGGCGGTCAGGCTAGCCCTCCTCCACTTCCAGACACTGGTCTCGCACCGATTTGTTCTCCTTCTCACGGACAACACCTCGGTAGCCTGTTACATCAACAAGGGGGAGGGGGGGGGGGGGGGCACGCTCCGTCAGTCTCTCCCTCCGGACAGAGGCCCTCCTCCACTGGTGTCACACGCAAGGAATCACCCTTCGCGCGAGACACATAGCAGGGACGCACAACATCCTGGCAGACACTCTCAGCCGCTCTGGGTCCGTCCTCCACACAGAATGGACCCTCAGCAGGCATACACTAACCTCGGTGTGGGAACATTGGTTCACACCCATGATCGACCTGTTCGCCACCCGATTCAATCATCGTCTGCCAGTGTATGTGTCTCCCGTCCCGGACCCTCAGGCGTACGCGATCGATGCCCTCTCCCTCCCCTGGTCTGGCCTCATAGCTTATGCCTTTCCCCCCTTCCCGATCCTCCACAAGGTGATCAGGAAGGCGAGACTCGAGGGACCCAGGCTCATCTTCATAGCCCCATGGTGGCCCACTCAGTCCTGGTTTCCGGACCTCAAGTCCCTCACTCATGTTCCCCCTCTCCAGTTGAACGCCCGGTGGGACATGCTCAGGCAACCCCACTCGGGTCGCCCCCACTCCAATCCCCAGGCGCTTCGCCTCCATGCCTGGCTTTTGTGCCAGCCGGAGTGCGAGCATCTAACCCCACCTCCCAAGCGGACAGGTCCCAGTCCGTCCTTAACATCCTCTCCGACGCCGGGGCCTCTCAGGACCTCCGAGACCTAGCCATGGCCTCTCGCAGAGCTGGCACTGAGTCCCTTTACGATTACAGATGGAGGAAATGGGTCTCATGGTGCAAAGACAACTCTGTTCCACACAATCGCCCCTCAAATATCCAGATGGAAAATTTTCTGTCCCACCTAAAGCTATCAGCCAGCTCCTACAGGTCGGCCATCTGCACGACCATCCGCCAACTGGGCGGACCGTCCTTTGAGAATGACTTCATTCTCAGAGAGATCTCTAGAGGAGTGGCCCTTCGTGAGGCCCGATCCCCAAGGCGCGTTCCCCTTTGGGATCTTTTCACTGTACTTGACGTTCTCAGGAAACCACCTTTCGAGCCTATCTCCTCCCTCCCCTTCGACCTTCTTTCTATGAAGACCACCTTTCTCCTCGCCTTGGCCTCGGCCAGGAGGCGAAGCGAGATCCACGCTCTCAGCGGGGACCCCAGAGACATTGCCATCCACAGGGACGGCTCTGTCTCCCTTAAGTTCCTTCCCGAATTCCTAGCTAAAAGCCAGGAACCCGGTAGCCCCTCCCCCTACCTCACCATCCGCCCATTGGCGGATATCCTAGGTGGAGAGAGCGGTGGTGACATGGCTCTGTGCCCTTCCAGGTGTCTAAGACACTACTGGGAACGTTCACGCCCCAGGTGCGCTTCTCAGAGACGTCTCTTTATTTCCATCAACCCCAAGAATAAGAAAGACATCTCAGCTGGCACTATCTCTAGGTGGTTGTCCAAGACGGTCAAATCGGCCTATGCCCAGACGTCCAAGGCCCTCCCTGTCTTGTCCCCCCGGGCCCATGAGGTCAGAGCACTGGCTGCTTCTGCAGCTTTCCAGCACTCTGTCCCCCTGCGCCATCTCCTGGAAGCAGCCTACTGGCGTTCGAAGAATCCCTTTATAAACTTTTATTTAAGGGACATCCGCATGACCAGGGCTGACGGTTCTGAAGGGATATCCTTTGTGGCGGCTAATGCAGCCATATCGGTTAACCCCAAGAACCACTAGGGCACTCGCCCTCCTCCTTTTGCGATAAATTCTGCTATGGTCTGACATGGCACAGTATATGACGCCAAAATGGGGAGTTTGTATTATACTCCCTGTTTGGCTAGTATACTTACCATGTCAGACTCTAATGCCCGCCCTACCTTCCCCACTAGCGCCAAGGTCCTTGGGGTTACCTGGCGTGCAGGCCTCGACGAATGAGGTACAGGAAGTTTACACCGGCTTCTTCCTTCCGCGGAAGTAGGGTGGGCGTCACGTGACTGTCTTATTACTGCATTAGCCACACAAAATCTTCGGCCTGACAGAGCTGACTAACTGCCGTGAATGCTATGGTCTGACATGGTAAGTATACTAGCCAAACAGAGAGTATAATACAAACTCCCCATATCTCCACTGGGCGTGGAACACCACCATACATCAAGATTCCCATAAACAGATTAAAAATGGAGAGCGGGGAGCCAACTCTTCCCTTTGGCCATCAAGCCAACAGGAGTACTCTCCCTCTGTGAGTTAACTCGATTCACTCTGACAACCCGAATTCAGTTTCCTCCTTTTCATCAGCAAGGAAACTTCTCAAGTTCCATCATGAATTCTCCGAAGCGTTCATTTGAGTTGGCCTTCCCCTTACTGGAGAAAAACACTTCATCTTGGCCAATGGAGAAAATGCCAGAAAACAACAATGGTCTTCACCATTACAGTCGCCATCATCAATGAGCACTCTTGCGTCAACTAAGTCAACCACCATTTCTTCTCCTTCTAGCATTTCCACAGCCTGCTCATCAGCTTGGAAAGCTGTCTCCCACATCAACCAACATAAGAACCTGCATCAGCTGCTCCGACTTTTCTCCATTCCTTCAATGCAACTTGTGTGAGAGTTGGACCGGTTCAACATGGCGCACGTTTCTGGCTCTCGTCTTGAATGCCTTGATGGTCTGCTGATTTCTGGCAAGGACAGTGACCAATGTTTCCTGCTTCACCGTTCAACCTGTGGTTCCTGAGTCCAATGGAGACGGGTCAGCGTCTGCCCCCAGTGTGCTCTGCACCCTCTACCCCCAGACGTCTGGTGATGAGCAGCGGCTTGTATCTAAACATTTGTCAGGTAGGTGCTGGTCCAGCCTGCCACCTTGGCTAGGCACTGGCTTGGAGAGCTTCCAGAAAGACATGACTCCAAGAGGGAGTCAGTGGTGCTGAAGGGCCCTGTTTCACAAGCAGGAAGGGCCGGTCACCCTCTGACCATCTGTGTTTGGGTATGTCCAGTGTGTGTGTAAGCAAACGGGAGTCTGTCGAGCAAGGCGAAAATGTAAGATGATGATTTGGTCCTTAGCTCAGAATTTTCTCTGGCTAGAGTGGCAGTCAGCAATGTATAGTCTGTTGTGACTTGTACTCTTGCCATTTATTATTTTGAGAAACCTGCAAAAAACCACACTGAAACACATTTTTTCCCTCAATGGGGCTGTGGCTGTGTTGTTACATGCCCACAGATGTTACCGTTTGCCATGTCAGTTTGTGTTTGTGGCACACTCTTGGACTGAATCCAGTGAGGACCCCATCTCTCACCATATGATGTTCAAGTGGTCGTGGCGCACTCCCTTACTTTGGTTTACATGCAGCATTCCCACACAAGAGCCTGGGTACTTGTTTGGGTTAGCCACATCTCGTATTTACTTGGAGCAGTTTGGCTGGCATAGCATTCTGGGCAATGCCTCTGAAGCCTCTTTCATTTGTACCTTGTTAGCCAAGTATATCAGGTGTTCTGGCGCACCCCTTGTTTGCTCCCTGTACATTTGGATCAAGGTGCCTGTTACCACATCAATTTGGTGTTCGTGGGACACCATTTTTGGCCTCACTTGTACATATTTGCCCTTGGCCAAGTGCCAGGAAGTCAAATTTTGTGTATGTGTCTTAAAGCCACTTAATATCGGACTATCAGTGGTGCACCCCATGTGCTTGTTTGATGACATAGGCATTGGCCCTTTCACCAGGTTAATTGGGTGTTCATAGTAAACCCATTGTGTTACTGTCGTCTTTTGCCCTTACCCATCGTATTTCTTTGACATTACTTTGTGTGTGTGTGACCCCTGCCTGTTTGGCAGCAAACGCTTGTACTGGCCTGTGAGGTCTGATTGGCTGGATCTTCTCCTGATCCTGGCTCATTTTATTCTCTCATATACGACTTGTGCTAGTGGAGCCATGAGGGACAGCGGGGACAATTCTTCAACTTCTAGGAGACAGCTGAGACTTAGGCCCAACTGACCATTCAGCACTGGGTTTTGGATGATGCATACTTGAGTCCAAGGACTGGACTGGTTTCTCAGGAGTTAATTCCAATCATCCTTTTCGATATTCAGGCCTTTATTTGAACAGGCAAGTATGAAGAAAAGGAATTTTACTACCAAAGTAGTAGTTTTATGATGTACTTACCTGTTCAAACACTAGAACCCCATCCCTCCTCTGTGCAGTGCGGAAATGGGACGAAAACTGAATTCAGACTGTCAGGATGAACCAAGTATGAACTCACTAAGGGAGACTACTCCTGTTGGTCTGAGGGTTAAAAGGAAACGTTAGCTCCTCACCCTCCATTTTTAATCTTTTTATGGGAATCCTGATGTATGGCATTGTTTCACGCCTTGTGGACATAAGGCATTTGTTTGGACAAATCAATATAACTACATTTAGTTGTAAAAAACCCTTTACTTTCATGACCTGGTCAATTTGTTACACACTCCCTTTCACTCAAAAGGTTAATGTCACCTCTAGCAAAAAGACTGAGTGAACACACAAGTGTAGATGAGAGAACCGTTCCACTTACATTGGTGTTGTGCAGAATGAGTTTAGTTTCCGAGTAGCTGTCGATCGACTGGACAGAATTGTTGTAGACGATGAACTCCTCAAACTGCTCATCCGTGTGCTCTTCATTGGGCCAGTACTGGCCACACTTCATGCGCTGGCGCTCTATCGTTCTGTACACAAAAGACACAACTATGTTCATCTGAGTTACAGTGTATTTTTGTTTGTTTGTTTTTCCCTGCTGTCTCATCCTCCTTGCCCTTTCTGTGGCATTACACCCACACCCCTCATTCTGGCTCCCCCACCCTGTACCATCTTCAACACCGGCAATTCACAAGAAGCCATCTTTCTTTTCTTTCTTTCTTTCTGCGTACCCAGGCTGATACTCCTGCGGGCATTGCCTGTACAGACAGGCAGTGGAGTTTTGTGTGTATGACCGTCTTCTATCCCGCCATTAAGGCAGCCATACTCCATCTTCGGGGAAGGTGCATGCTATGTGTAACGTGTCATCCATACCAACAGCCAAACTGGCCTTCTCTTCCGAAAGTTGGTGATGGGATTTTACATGTGTGCAAGATGTTGTGCGTGCGTTCACACACGGAACCTTGGTTTATAGTCTCATTCGAAGGACTGTGTGGGGAATGGAGTCAGAACCAATGTTAACTCTGAGGGAAAAATCTCCCTGTACCGAAATCCGAACCCGCAACCCTAGGATCACGAGTCCAGCGCTCTACCAACTGAGCTATTCCGGCCCCCACATGAAGCCATCAATATCAGGTCGCAATGAGCCAACCTATCACAAAAGACACTGCACTGCTGCAGACAGACTTCAGTGCTGTCTGTGGTGCCTGTGCTGATCCAACAGGTGCAGGACAACAGCTACCACACCCCAATAACTGCTTAACCACAGAGCAATCTTAAGTCTTCCCCTCTGGAAGGCACCACCGCATCTATCAGACAACAGTCCCCATGAATTTCTAACAAACACATGCATAAATGTTGAGAGGAAACCAAAAGTGAGGCCACCACAACAGCATGCTACATGGTATGAAGGGTCATACATTTTGATACTTTATGATAATCAACGATCATAAGGGAGATCATATGCAGTTTCATTCTGGTCAAAGACTTGGAAATAGGGCTGAACTCTATGCTTCTTTTTATGAAATGTGCTGGAGTCCACCAGGTCAAACGAGGTCAAGTTCAGACACCTGCAGTGTTGGTCAAATAACATGTGCTACTCTCAGAAACATACCAGTGGCATGGTTGAAACTTCATTATTCATGTAAATATATATGTAAATCAATTATTGCTGTCAGTGTAAGGCTCATTATCTGGTATCCCGGACACAGTGGGTCAGAAAAGGCACCACTGAACATCACTGACAAGCCTCAGCAGCAGTGCAGTGTCTCCTCTGGTGGGCTGCTTTCTGACAACCTGATACTGACTGCGCCCTGTGGACTGGGGCACTCAAGCAGCAACAGAACAAATCTATGTGCCTACAACAAATCTCTGTGCTTAGGGGAATGAGAGAGAGCAGCATGGGAGCAAAGCAGCAAGTGGGCAGGGAAGATGACCAGAGACAGAAAAAACAGAGAAAAAGAAAAAAATCTAACGCTTTTTCTGAAATGAACACGAGTTCCCTATTCCACTAAAAAAAGTTAACTGTGCGCATGGGGTACAATGCTCCACAGCAAGCTGAACAGTCATGCATCATTTCCAAGCAAACCAAAACTGTCACTGCTCTGAGATTCTAATTCACAGAAAATTACTGATAAAAATATACTGCTGACTATGACGGTGATAGTACTTCATACTAATGCTCTGCTTACAATCATAGAACACTGTGACTGTTCTGAGATTCCAATATATTTTAGTGAAAATTATTGATGAAAATATACTGACTATGCAAGTGACAGTTCTTCATAACAATGCTCTGCGTACAATCATAAAACACATCAATGTAAACTACTCAGGCTGCACAACTTTGCTGATCAGAGAGATCAATGAACAACAACAACAAAAAAACAACCAAAAGCGACCTACCTAGTTGTCATGACGATCACCTGGCATTGTTGATGCCAGACCATACGCCAGAAATCCACAAAAGTCTTTGGAAGAGGACCTGCACATCAAAGAAGACACATACACTGCCAGCCTTCACTTATCCCAGTGACATAGCTGCTCCCCAGATATATGCTACACTTAAAACGCCCGACTCATTCGCTCGATGCATGCTACACTGAGGGGGAGCAGTGACGGACATCTGACCAGACAATCCTCTCTGTCCTCAGTCTTGCACAACATGGCAAAGGAGTCGGTCCTGCCTGGATTTAAATCCTCTTCATTTGATATCAGATTTACAATGAATAGTTATCCAATTCTCTCTTGCAGAGGATGACTAGTTTCACCGACAGTTGATCAAGAAGGTACCATCATAAACCCTACACCACTCTATCAAGTCAAGTGTGTACAGGATGAAATCAAAAGGGAAGTAACTAGAAACAAAGGCAGAAAACAGTCTGTCACAGCCCATCAATCTGACTTATGCCTGAGAGACAAATTTACCAAATACAGCATCGTCACAAAAAAGCAACGACAATAGAAATATAAAAAGCCTTTGGCAGGACAGTTTAAATCCTTTTTGGCTGGGAATCCCTTACAAAGCCTTTGGCAGGACAGTTTAAATCCTTTTTGGCTGGGAATCCCTTACAAAGCCTTTGGCAGGACAGTTTAAATCCTTTTTGGCTGGGAATCCCTTACAAAGCCTTTGGCAGGACAGTTTAAAATCAGTACAGGCTCATAGTTTAAAGTAACCACTGAACCAAACAATCTGCTTCATTCCAACTAAACAAAGGATTATATTTCCAAACTCTGTGAGCTTTTTCGTGATATGACAGTCCAGGTACACAGAAAAGGTATTTATAGCCACTGCTCACGGTCACACAGAAAAGGTATTTATAGCCACTGCTCACGGTCAAGAAGTTTCATTATCTCAATGCAAAGAATCAAGCAAATCCAACAGCACAACTATGACCTTATAACACAATTAATGCCATCATTTTTTCACCCCCTTCTGAACACTGCAAAACATGTTCAAATCTGACAGTGTATCAGACCTTCAAACTGTTAAAGAAGATCTCTTGTAAACATGCAATTAACCCAAAAAAAAAACAAACAAAAAAAAACAAAAACAAAAACACCTGTGTTAAGTTTTCAGATAGCCTCAAAAAGTTTCCATGAAAAAAGATTTTAACGTCATTTTACAGCATAGCATATGTAATGGGTCTTTCCAAAGCTCTTTATAACACATTACAAAAAGTTACTGTAAAAACCAATTTGAATCTCCAACTTCGTCAGCACAGGCATCATCTTATGCTGTATCTTGCACAAGCACAATGATGGAATGCGTTATGTGAGTGGAAAGATAGTGATCAAACCATCACAGCCTCTCAGTGTAGGTACACACATTAATTTTAAAAAGATAGCAAAAAAAATTTTTTTTTAACCCATGAAACAGTAATGTGGGAGACCAACATGAATCACATCTTTATTTGTCTTTGTGAAAACCTTGTGGTCAGATTTCTGTCCCACTTTCAAGGTCTGGTGGGTTCATTCGTTTAACACCAGCATATGCATAAATTCTTTCATTGTGCATTTTTTGTTTGCTTTTTTATTTCTTATTGTGGGGAGGTGGGTATTGTTTGGTTTCATTTTTTTACGTAAAAGTAGTGTCCAGTTTCACTTAAAACATCTGAAAATAAAGATGACCATTACTTTTGCAGATGTTCTATAAGTGACTGTGTGTATGGACATATATGCTGTGGGAAAAAATAAAAAATAAACATACAGTCCAGTACAATTTATCTTAAAACAGGCACATTTCCATTTCAGTTAACACTTCTCCTACCACTTCTTATCACTAATAGTGCCATCCATACACTGCCCAAAACTTGGCAAACCCCAAAAGTAAATTTCAGTGACTTTCCAGCTGAACATACTGAACTGTAAGTTCTTGGCAGGATCCAAGAGATTGCATCAGCAGAAAAAAAAAAATTTGTATTGAATATGAGTTTTTTTTTTTTTTTTCTTCTTTCTTTGTTTCCTTTTGTTTCTTTTTTCGGGGGGTATGGTTGGTTGTTTGTCTTGCAAAGCACATTATGGTTTCAGCATTTTCAACTCCCCCCTCTGAATGTCAAAACCTGCAACTTAAAACGTCTTCAAAACTAAACTGAGAACTTACCTGTCTTGTGACATGTATGACTTAATTCCTAAACCACACATATGAGAACACTAGATTGTTTACTTCCGAAAGATGATTTGGAGTTTGAGTATATGCGTGTTTGGAGAGCTCTGACCCTGTATTAGTAAGCGTATGCCCTACAGAAAAGTGATGATGATGATGTTGATAGTAATGAAGATAGAGGACAGAGGAGAATGATGATGACGAAAACCACAGTGACTGAACTGTGTACATGAATTAGGTATGATCCTAAAGGTGGAGCAGCTGATTACCTTGAGTACAGATATAGGCATTTTTCTGCATGTAACCATCCACAAAGTTGGCGTTGATGTAGTCTGACGTGGGGTCCCCATCAGTCATTGGAAGGGTGACGCGCGAGTGATCGTAGCACAAGACATCAGTATAACGGTTCTTTGGCAAGTTGTGTCGCGCCCTGTCGCACAGTCATATTGTTAAGGCAGCAGATTTTGATATGCCAAATTTTCCACACAAATTTTTTTTTTTCAAAAATGAAGGACCACTCACATAATCTATAAATATTGTTTCTAATCTATGGGACGACATGTTTGATGCCACAACCCGAACAACCAACATGAATGCAAGAGGAAATCTCAGCTAATGGCATGGCAGGAATGATGCTTGAACATGAAAACTATGATTATCTTGAAATGAGTGTCATATTACATTTAGCTTTTCCCGCAAAAGGAAATATTTTCAAATCTTTTTTTTTATAACAGATTGCAAGACAAACACGTTAAAATAGTCTCTGGACAATGTTGAAGTTTTTGGACATATAATTTGTATTCTACATCGATTTTTGGTTTTATCTGAATGGCTAGATTTAGAAGCATTTATGAATAGAAAAATAGCAAAGAAAACAAAAAGTGGTCGTCATAATACTCTTTTGCACAGTATACATCTTTACAAAATCTAGGCATTATTCACCACAGACTTAAATATTTATTACAAATGATACAAAGTTGCCAACTTTAATGAATGCTATATCTATGTTTAAGCTTAACACAGTCAAGACATCCACAATCTTAAAACTTGACCATTGTCACTGATGGTGAAAGTTAAGAGTTTTCCCTTCATCCAAGTACCAGCAGATGTTACAAGTTTTTCATTTCAGTGTGAAAAAATTCAACTGGTTGACACGTCAAAAGTCACTGTGGCAAGACCATTTTGTTTTCACATTCACTCACTCTCAAATCCTTTCAAAGTCAGAAATGCATACTGATATACGCCTGCTTTGTCTTTCTTTTCCAATAATGTTAACATTTGCATAATTTTAGTGTAGCGGTGTGATAAAACCAAGCTGAAAGTATAAATATGAACTGAAAGTGTAATAACTGACAGGTCCATGAAACCTTAAATCTTTATTGCTCAGCTAAGAGTCTAAGCTTCACCACTGGTGTGATCTTTGTGCATGCCACTGTTTTTAATTCTACCACTAAGATAGCTCAGTATCAAACCTACCAACCCTTTTCCAGATGTGACAGGAATTTTTCTAACAACTGCAAGGAATAAATCACACTTGAGCAGAATACTGAACATCAAACCAGAGGAAACACTTCTTAAAAAATTTCATTCATTATTAACTCTTTCATCCCTACAACCAGGTTTTCCGGTTTGCAGAAATCCTACCCTTCCTTCCTGCAACCCGGAAAATCGGTTCTCGCGGGAAGCGCTTTGAACTTCATGCGAGTCGCATCATCGGTACACGTCATGACCGGGTCGCTCGCGCGGAAGTGTTTATGAATGGAACGGATGCTAGACAGCCCCTACAGCGTGGGAAAGCGGTCGCCGCTCTATTCTGACCGGTTTGCAACTGCATACATGGCAGTTCTCACTTTGCACTTCTTTTTTTTCTCTAAATCCAGGAAGGAAGGGAATACTCGTATTACAAGAATCTAGGAACAAGAGGAAGTAATGCTTCATAGAAAAGTAGGAATGAAAGAGTTAATGTTCCTTCATTTGTGGACTGGCACATTCATCTGCTTTAATGTGTTACTGTTAGTTAATTCTAGGTATGGTCTATTCAATATCAGAATTATTTCGTTCTTTTTCTTTCCCTCCATATGTAAGCACATGTGTGCATATTTCTAACTCCAAGCATTCCTTCTCAGCTCTTGATGTTTGATAGTTCGTTGCAGTTTTAATTAAATTCTTGAGAAGAAGTTGTTTCCCTGCATTTTGGCAGCTGTAATTCAATGACCGAGGGATCCATAGCATTAAAAATGTGCACAGCAGAACGAGAAGTGAAACTACACAAATGGGCTTCTGAAATCATGTAATTTCACTCTGCGACAATTTACAACACTCACGGCAATTTCATAGTCCACCAGAAACTTGACAGACAATCTGATCTTCAAAGATGTGCTTCTGTGTGATTCACAGTCTGGTGATTCGGATAAGCGTCGAGCAGAATTCTTGTGAAATGTGAATGGGAATATTGAGACCCCCTCACACTAGTCAAGCCATACTTTAATTCAGGATACTACACAGTGCATCAAACATACTGCACAGATAGATAAGCACTTCTCCATGTCTCTGGATCGTGACTTTTTCTCTTTTTTTTTTTTTCTCTCTCAAAGCCTCATAATAACAAAAGAGTTCATTTCTGCTCACCACTGAAGCAAACAGCAGTTTCTGACTGGCGCTCAACAATTAATCACTGACTATATAAGCAGCAGCTACACCCAATTATAAATCAGTTTGAATGAACATTTTAAAAGGGGAAAAAAAAAAAGTTTCCATTCCAGCAGCATTTCATTATAAGGTAAGTGGGATAGCAAAACAAAGAACCACCAGAAAACCTAAGCAGGCCAAATTTTGCCCAGAACAGAAGGGTTGGCAGGCCCGAACTACATCTTCTCATTTGGGGATGATATGTATGATGTGTTTGAATATAGCATCAGCATGTACACTCATTTTTGCCACTGTTAAGGTTTTTTCCTCCTGTGTCATCCAACCCAGCAGAAAAAAAACAATGCTATCGGAAATAACATCCATGCAAACTTTCTACTTAAACGGTCATCTGACCTGTCTGTCTCTAGCTGAGATTAAACTCAGAACTATTGGAACAAGAGAACAATACTTTATCCCCCAGGCCAAGCAGGCCCCAATCAAAGTCACACTGAACACAAAGAAAATAAGAACCTGGAGTGATTGAACAAGCCAGCGTGGGGCTCCATGCGGATGTGGGCATATTCGCCGAACAAGCCTTTCTTCTTCACCGTCTGTATATGTTCCACCAGGGCCTCCAGAGTCAGCCCACTGTTCTCTGGCATGTGGATGGAGTCATCCAGAATATTGGAACCTGACGACAGTGGCCGCTTCTTGCGCGGCAAGCTCTCCGACGACTGGTGATCGTGAGCGTGTTCGAAGGACCCAGATTCAGAGCTTCGCTTACGGGATTCAGAGTTCCTCCGGGAGGTGGAAGATCGGCGTTTCTTGGAGGAGTTGTCCTCCTTGTGCTCCCAGTCCCCCTTCTCCTTCTCCCGGTCCTCATGGTTGTGCTTCTCATGCACTGTGTCCTTGGAGCTCACAGAATCAAAGTCACTGATGAACTGGTCTGTGTCACTGGAATAGGACGGGGTCACAGAACTGCATGACCCCCGGCTTGATGAGCTGGTTGGGGCTTTGGGAGCAATGAAGTAGGTGTCCATGTCAGGCTGAAGGCCAGAGGCCACCTCTCGACACAGCTGCAGCCACACTGGGTGCACCGTTACCTGGTTGCCTCCCAGTGTCTTGGGCAGCAGTTCTTTGGGCACGTACTGGTTCAGCTCCTGAAGGCTCACAGTGTACACCTGCAATTACAGGGGAGAAACACCATGCATTTTTTAGATTTTCACCTTTTACAAAACTACCAACATATGAGTCACACACAAAAATATGCTAAACCTAAAAAACAAAGAAAAGGTGTTAAACGCAGAAAATGCCTCTGGCTTTGGCAATTCTATTGAATTCTTTAACCAAAGAAAAAAGTTTTTTAAACTAATCCAAAAAAAAATCCTTTCTGGCTCGGAATCCTTTGCAAAGTCTTTGGCAGGACGCTGTTCATGCTTTTTGGCTGGGAATCCTTTGCAAAGTCTTTGGCAGGACATTATTAATCATTTTTGGCTGGGAATCCTTTGCAAAGTCTTTGGCAGGACATAGTTAATGCTTTTTGGCTGGGAATCCTTTGCAAAGTCTTTGGCAGGACATTAATGCTTTTTGGCTGGGAATCCTTTGCAAAGTCTTTGGCAGGACAGTATTAGTCCTATTGCTTGGGAATCTCATGCAAAGCCTCTGGCAGGACATTATTAATCCATTTTGGCTGGGAATCCTTTGCAAAGTCTTTGGCAGGGCACTGTTATTCCTTTTTGGCTGGGAATCCTTTGCAAAGTCTTTGGCAGGACATTATTAATCCTTTTTGGCTGGGAATCCTTTGCAAAGTCTTTGGCAGGACATTATTAACCCTTTTTGGCTGGGAATCCTTTGCAAAGTCTTTGGCAGGACATTATTAATCCTTTTTGGCTGGGAATCCTTTGCAATGTCTTTGGCAGGACATTATTAATCCCTTTTTGGCTGGGAGTTCTTTGCAGTCTTTGGCAGGACACTGTTATTCCTTTTTGGCTGGGAATCCTTTGCAATGACTTTGGCAGGACATTATTAATCCTTTTTGGCTGGGAGTTCTTTGCAGTCTTTGGCAGGACATTGTTATTCCTTTTTGGCTGGGAATCCTTTGCAAAGTCTTTGGCAGTGCATTATTAATCCTTTTTGGCTGGGAATCTTTTGCAAAGTCTATGGCAGGGCATTATTAATCCTTTTTGGCTGGGAGTTCTTTGCAAAGTATTTGGCAGGACAGTATTAGTCCTTTTTTGGCTGGGAATCCTTTGCAATGTCTTTGGCAGGACATTTTTTAATCCTTTTCGGCTGGGAATCCTTTGCAAAGCCTTTAGCAGGCCATTTTTAATCCTTTTCCTCGCAGCAGATCCTCTTTTTACACTTACGATCTACATGTTATGAATACTTCTGTCAATCAAAGCTGTACTGCTATCTCTGTGAAGAAAATCATACTCACCCGATCTCTCAATTTCTCTTTGACAAACAGACGGAGGATCTTGAAGGGAGCTTTAAACCACAGGGGAGCCGTCACAATCAACACGCGCTTTAGTCTGGCCGGGTAGGCTCCCTGAAAGCCGTGAAAAATTATTAATACAAATTCAAAACAAAGCAGCACATAAATGCAATAGAAACCAATTCTTGGCATCAGACTGATCTTTTGTTTATTTGTTTGTTTTTTTGCAATCCCATATTTTCTTGTTTGTTTGTTTGTAATCCCCATGTTTTTCTTGTTCGTTAGTTTGGGGTTTTTTTGCAGTCTCACCTTCCAGTGCCTTCTAAGTGACATTACACTCATTTGACCTGCCCCATACACATCAACATGTAGTGCTATTCTGTCAAAGACTAAATGCCAGCAGTCCCCAGGGAGCAATCAGTGTTAGATTGTCAGGATTCTACCCACCAGGGGAAAAAGTGCACTGCTTATGACAGTATTTAGTAGTCCTTCGAATGAGACTATAAACCAAGGTTCCGTGTGTGAACGCGCGCATAACATCTTGCAGACACGAAAAATCCCATCACCAACTTTCGGAAGAGAAGGCCAGTTTGGCCGTTGGTATGGATGGCACGTTACACATAGCATGCATCTTCCCCGAAGATGGAGTATGGCTGCCTTAATGGCAGGATAAAAAACGGTCATACACACAAAACTCCATTGCCTTTGTTGAGCTGATGGGATTAATACCTGCCTGTCTATACAGGGAGTGTCCGTAGGAGTATCAGCCTGCATACGCAGAAGAAGAAGACAGTATTTAGTCATGTCTGTTCTGATCCAACATACGCAGGAAACCACTTACTATGCCCCAAATGACAAAAATCACTGCTTTATCCGTGAGTCAGCATGACAACGTACACCTATCTGAAGGGGGACAGCCGCCATATCCCTCTGTCTATGCTCCCCACAAGCATAACACAAAGGTGTCATAGGTGTGGATGTGGAAGCAGAATTTAGAATTAAGGACCCCTTCAGAGCACCATTTGACAGGCCATAGAATATGATGTTTTTTTGTGTTTTTTTAACTATACAAACGATTGTTAATAAGGATGAAGATGAAGAAGTTCATACTCTGGAAATCCATTCCCATGTTTCAATGATTCAACCTGATATATCACACCCAAATAAAAGACAACTGATAAATTAATAAAGACATCGATCAATCAAGAATGACTCAACTTTGATATATCACACCCAAATGAAAGACAACTGATAAATCAATGAAGACATCGATCAATCAAGAATGATTCAACCTGATATATCACACCCAAATAAAAGAGAGTTGATAAATTAACAAAGACATCGATCAATCAAGAAACAAGTCATGTTAGTACCACAAAAATGGGGAGTTTGTATTATACTCCCTGTTTGGCTAGTATACTTACCATGTCAGACCATAGCATTCCACGGCAATTAGTCAGCTCTGCCAGGCCGAAGATTTTGTGTGGCTAATGCAGTAATAAGACAGTCACGTGACGCCCACCCTACTTCCGCGGAAGGAAGAAGCCGGTGTAAACTTCCTGTACCTCATTCGTCGAGGCCTGTACGCCAGGTAACCCCAAGGACCTTGGCGCTAGTGGGGAAGGTAGGGCGGGCATTAGAGTCTGACATGGTAAGTATACTAGCCAAACAGGGAGTATAATACAAACTCCCCATTTTGGCGTCATATACTGTACCATGTCAGACCATAGCAGAATTTATCGCAAAAGGAGAAGGGCGAGTGCCCTAGTGGTTCTTGGGGTTAACCGATATGGCTGCATTAGCCGCCACAAAGGATATCCCTTTAGAACCGTCAGCCCTGGTCATGCGGATGTCCCTTAAATAAAAGTTTATTAAGGGATTCTCCGAATGCCAGTAGGCTGCCTCCAGGAGTTGGCGGAGGGGGACAGAGTGCTGGAAAGCTGCAGAAGCGGCCAGTGCTCTGACCTCATGGGCTCGGGGGGACAAGACGGGGAGGGCCTTGGACGCCTGGGCATAGGCCGATTTGACCGTCTTGGACAGCCACCTAGATATAGTGCCAGCTGAGATGTCTTTCTTATTATTGGGGTTGATGGAAATAAGGAGACGTCTCTGAGAAGCGCGCCTGGGGCACGAACGTTCCCAGTAGTGTCTTAGACACCTGGAAGGGCACAGAACCATGTGACCACAGCTCTCTCCGCCTAGGATATCCACCAATGAGCGGATGACGAGGTAGGGGGAGGGACTACCGGGTTCCTGGTTCTTAGCTAGGAATTTGGGAAGGAACTTAAGGGAGACAGAGCCGTCCCTGTGGAAGGCAATGTCTCTGGGGTCCCCGCTGAGAGCGTGGATCTCGCTTCGCCTCCTGGCCGAAGCCAGGGCGAGGAGAAAGGTGGTCTTCATAGAGAGAAGATCAAGGGGAAGGGAGGAGATAGGCTCGAAAGGTGGTTTCCTGAGAACGTCAAGTGCAGTGAAGAGGTCCCAAAGGGGAACACGCCTTGGGGATTGGGCCTCACGAAGGGCCACCCCTCTAGAGATCTCTCTGCGAAGGAAGTTATTCTCAAAGGAAGGTCCGCCCAGTTGGCGGATGGTCATGCAGATGGCCGACCTGTAGCCCCGTATGGAGCTGGGTGAGAGCTTAAGGTGGGACAGAAAATTTCCTATCTGGATATAGGAGGGGCGATTGTGTGGAACAGAGTTTTCTTTGCACCATGAGACCCATTTTCTCCATCTGTAATCGTAAAGCGACTCAGTGCTAGCTCTGCGAGAGGCCATGGCTAGGTCTCGGAGGTCCTGAGAGGCCCCGGCGTTGGAGAGGATGTTGAGGACGGACTGGGACCTGTACGCTTGGGAGGTGGGGTTAGATGCTCGCAATCGGGCTGGCACAGAAGCCAGGCGTGGTGGCGAAGCGTCTGGGGATTGGAGTGGGGGCGACCCGAGCGGGGTTGCCTGAGCATGTCCCACCGGGCGTTCAACTGGAGAGGGGGTACGTGAGTGAGGGACTTGAGGTCCGGAAACCAGGACTGAGTGGGCCACCATGGGGCTATGAGGATGAGCCTGGGTCCCTCGAGTCTCGCCTTCCTGATCACCTTGTGGAGGATCGGGAAGGGGGGAAAGTCGTAAGCTATGAGGCCGGACCAGGGGAGGGAGAGGGCGTCGATGGCGTACGCCTGAGGATCCGGGACGGGAGACACATACACTGGCAGACGATGACTGAATCGGGTGGCGAACAGGTCGATCATGGGTCTGGACCAATGTGTCCACACCGAGGTTAGTGTGTGCCTGCTGAGGGTCCATTCCGTGTGGAGGATGGACCTGGAGCGGCTGAGAGAGTCTGCCAGGATGTTGTGCGTCCCCGCTATGTGCCTCGCATGAAGGGCGATTCCTTGCGTGTGACACCAGCGGAGGAGGACCTCTGCCCGGAGGGAGAGGCTGATAGAGCATGCTCCCCCCCCCCCCCTTTGTTGATGTAACAGGCTACCGAGGTGTTGTCCGTGAGAAGGAGAACAAATCGGTGCGAGACCAGGGTCTGGAAGTGGAGGAGGGCTAGCCTGACTGCCTCCAGTTCCAGGATATTGATGTGGAGACGGGCAGTCAATGGGTCCCACACCCCCGAGGCATGACTGCTCTCCAAATGGGCCCCCCAGCCCGAGTTGGAGGTGTCTGTGTAAAGTTCTAGGGCCTGGGATGGGAGGGAGATGGGAACTCCGGGGCTCAGGGTGGAGGGGCTGAGCCACTCCTCCGTGGCCCAAAAGAACCAAGGCCTGAGGGGAATGGTCTGGTCCCAGCGGTCGGTGGTCTGCGACCAACGACGGCGGAACTCCCTTTAAGGCTGTCGCTTGGGAACCCTGCCTAGGCGAATGAGAGGTGACAGGGACTCCATCATCCCCAGAAGGGAGGACAGTGTCCTTGTCGACGTGCGGGGAGAGAGGCGAAGGTGGGAGATGAGGTCCATCAGGCGGGTGGACCTCTCCGGGGTCGGGGAGACTAGCATGGAGGTGGTGTCGAAACTCATGCCCAGGAAGGAGAATCTCTGACTGGCCGAGAGCTCGCATTTGGCGGGGTTGGAATGAGGATCTGAAAGTAAGCGTCCTTCAGATCTATAGAAGTGGCCCAGTCCAGATGGTGGATGGAGTATCTGATCTGGGCCGGGGTCTCCATCTTGAATTTGGTTGGTCTGAGGAACTTGTTGAGTGGGGAAAGGTCGAGGATGGGCCTCCAGCCTCCCGAGGACTTGGGAACCACAAACAGGTGAGAGTAAAACCCGGGGTTGGGGTGGGGTATCTCGGTGATGGCGCCATTCCGGAAAAGTTCTTTGACTTCCAGGTGATGGGCCTCCACCCGGGCGGGAGGGGGATCGCTGGGGGAAGGAGGAGGAGAGGACAGCAGGGGGAGGGGGGGGGGGGGGCGTTCGTGTGCCTAGGGCAGACGGAACCCCTCCTGTAACACTGACACTATCCAGGGGTTGAGTCCCATACGCTACTACTGGTGGGCATGTCGGGACAGACTGCCTGCCAAAGGGGCCGAGGGGCCAGGGAAGGGCGAGAAGTCTGCCAGTTCTCGCTCTTCCAAAGGTGAGTCTGCTAGTCACCTCCGAGGCCGGGCCTGTTGGCCGAACCGAAAATTCTGTTGGGGGGTTTTCGGTTTCGACCTAGGCGCGGCGGAAGTAGGGCGTCTGGCGGGCCTTGAGGTGCGAGGAGGGGCCTGATCGGGGTAGGGCTGGGGTCTGGCGGAGGGCAGGGCCGGACGGGAGAAGGGTCCAGAAGGGCAATGTTGGCGAGGGGGCTTGACCACAAAAGACGCAGCCTGATTGCGTTCCTCGACTGCATGGGTGATGACAGCAGTAGAATAGTCGCCGAAAAGCGACTGTTCCTGACCCGGGATGCACCATAAGGCCGCCTTGAGCGCCGGGGAGAGATTGGCCTGTGATAACACAGCATCTCTCACTGCCAACAGGCAGTTAAAGTGATTCCTGGCTGCGCTGTCCGCCGCAGCCCAAAGGTGATGCGATATCTTGTTGACAAGAAAGCGCATCAGGGGGTTGCCAAACAGGCTAGGGTCTGTCTCAGTGTCGTCAGGGTCCGAAGACACAGAGGCAGTGCCACCCTCCTTTGCCCAGAGCTCCTCCGCTCGCTGCAGGAACATGTCAATGAAGGCATGTCCCGCGGTGGTGTGAAGAATGCCAGTCCTGGCAATTCTGTCCCACTCCATCAAGTTCTTGATAGAAACAGGGGTGGAAGTGGGAGGGGCGAGGTTGGGCGTGAGCCTGAGGTCAGCAGGGGAAATGGCAATAACCCTGGTGGCCGGATTGGCAGAGAAGAGGGAAAGGACATGGGGGCCATGACGCGGGTCCTTGAGGAAAACTCCTACTGGAGCCGCGTTAGGGGCTGACAAGAAGTCAATCCCCGGTGGAGGGACGGCATGTGCACCCCTGGTGAAGATGCCGATCTGTCCCACAAGGGAGTGAGGGTCTGGGGGGCGACTATCCTTGGCCGTGATCGCTGGGCAGGGGGGGAACCAGTGAAACGGCTAAAGGAGAAAATGTTGTCAGAGGGAGGGGATTCCCTAACAACAAGATCTGGGCGCCAACTCTCCAAGATGGAAAGGTCACCAGACTGGGGGAGGGAGTCCTCGACCCCATCCTCGAGTTGTGGGTCAGAGTATTCCTGAAGGGGATGTTCAGATCCACCTTCGGAGGGCCAGGGCAAGGGTGCGTGGGAGTCCCGCACTCGTTGGGTAGTGGGGAAAAACGAGGACGGGTCCCTGGTGGCTCCATACTCGGCGGGCAGACTAGGGGATCGCCGATCAGACAGCGCCCGAGAGGAAGGGGGCCCCAGGTCGATCCAGCTCTGGGAGGCCGGATGCCACATGCGACCGGAGGTGGAGTCGGAATGGGTGTCAGCCCTAAGCCACTGATTCCTCTCGGGGGAATAGAGCCACCGGTCCCCGGGGAGTACGACGGGCTGTGGCGGCCCTGGGGCAGAGTCTCCTCGGGGACCCGGGTAACCTTGGGCACCAAGGGGAGGGTAGCGAGAAGGCGAGCTGTCTCACACCCGCCCCAGGGAGAGCACTGCCTCCTGCATCTCCCGGGTGCGGTCCGTGCCGGCCCCCTCCATGGCAGGGTGGCCGGTGGGTGGTACGGTAGCCGAGCCTCCTGGCCATGTGGAAGCGGACTGGGATGGCTGCGGTGACGAGTCCACCTCAAAGGACGAAGGGTTACCCCTGGTCCCGCTGGTCGATCCTCCCCCCAGAGGAACGGGACCGCAGACGTTGCCCAACAGGGAAGCGAAAGAAGTCCGCTCCCCAACGTCCTGTACCCCTAGGGGAGAGTTCAACGGTCGATCGGGGTGGTTCGACCGTCAGGGGTGAGGGCGCAGATCCGACCTGGTCGATGCCTGCGTCCCTGACCCGGGGTTGTGGTCAGTGGGGGGGTCCCACCAAAGACTGCCCACAACCCCTCCACCGGAGTGACTCCTCGTGTCCGAGTCGTGGCTGAACCCGGACACGGTTGGGGAGAGCGTGATTCGACTGCGTGACGTTAGTGGGGGGGTAGCTAGCGTCAAGAGTCTCATCTGATCGGGTGACGGGCGGTGATTCCGGCCGCGAGTCGTCACCCGTGCCGGTCCGGGTCTCGGCAAGGGTCCCCAGGGGCCGATGATCGCCGGACGCAGCATGATAGGCAAGAGTCTCCTTGTGCGATCGAAGGTGAACAGGCGATTTGGCGGAAGAACGGGAAGATTTTGAACAGGCATGTCCTTTCATGGGGCCTTGCCTTTGGATTTAGATTTAGAGGCAGTATCAAAAGAAAAACAGTCGGCAATGACGGCCGATTGCCAGTTCGACTCGGCCGATTGCCTGTTCGACTTCGATCGCAACGATCGTGTGTCCGCCGATCGGGTAGAGGAGGAATCGTAACGATGGTCGCGCGTCCCCTGCGCGGAACCCTCCTCCACACCGAACGTACGCTCATAGGTGTGAGCGGTTTGTCCCCTGGAATCGACACTCGGGTCCTCCGGGGCAGAGAGTGACTCCTGAACAAAGGAGTGGCTCGACCCGTTAGTGTCCTTCACCATATTGGGCACTGGTGGCGAGACAAACACGGAACGCACGATCGCAAAGGGGAGACAAAGAGGTGGATCGAGGGATAGAAAGAGCTCGAACAACCTCGGGAGGGGCACTGGTAGTGCGATAAAAGCACTGAAATCGCGCTGTTCGATCAAAGAAGCTCGATCGTATGTGCCGCCGGTATTGGCCGGTCGAAACAAAATGGCTGAAAGACCGGCAAAAGGAATGGAAACTGAGTGAAACGACGAGGAAGGTCGTCGAATCAGGTATCCGAATGGAAGGAGAAGCGAAATGGGACTCGCAGACAAAGGGCTGTAAAGGCTAATTACAGCGAGGAGATGTGGAACCGGCAATGTAGTTCCGAAATTCCGAACTGCGAGATGCACAGAAAGCAAAGTCGCAAGTGCCGAGAACAAGGCACGAACGCGAGAAGCGTGTGGTTAATAAAAATCAATAAAACATGCCAAACCAAAGCCTCACCGGCAAGGGTAAGGGTTCAGCGCGCAAGCCACAACAAAACAAGTAAAGAAGCAAACACAAGGCTATCTTAACACAACGGCAAAGAAAAGGCGAGACAGAGCACAAGACTTATCTTGCTTGGACGGCAGGCCGAGAGAGAATGAGGTACAGGAAGTTTACACCGGCTTCTTCCTTCCGCGGAAGTAGGGTGGGCGTCACGTGACTGTCTTATTACTGCATTAGCCACACAAAATCTTCGGCCTGGCAGAGCTGACTAACTGCCATGGAATGCTATGGTCTGACATGGTACAGTATATGACACCAAAAGAAGTTTTGAAAGGCTTTGCATTCATTTGGTGAGTCTTCCTTCAGTTCTGCCGCCCCAACTATTTGGAACACACTACCTCCCACCTTACAAAGCTGGCCCACTTTATCAGTTTCAATCCGTTTTCAGAGCACATCCATAAACTCTTTTCAGCTAAGCATTTTGAACAATGCTTTTCCCAAAATTGTGTATAGGAAATCAGTTCAGAAGTAACAGAGTTGTTACATGTTAATGAAAGGTTTTCAACTAGAACTGAGCTATACAAACATACCAACTGCATTTACCATTATTATCTATTATCATCACCATTTCGTAACACTACAGAATGAATTGCCAGTGCTCTTCTCAGTTGTTAAATCTCTTCACCCAGGTCGCCATGATAAGTTGTAACAACAGAACACATTATATGGATTTTCCACAACAAAGGCAGATTGACCGCCCAAAAGGACAGAAAAGGAAGATAAAAGGCAGACTCAAAAAGAAAGATGCAAAAAGGTGGAGATATCTTTCACAGAACTTCCATACAGAAGGGACACAATTTCCTCCCCGTATCCCCATTTGGAAAGCTTGTAATACAAACGACGCACCATTATCCAAATTACCTTTAGTAATGACAGGATTTTGATGCTTAGATCATAGTCAAAGTTAGCATACTTTGAGTCCGTCATGTCGTAAATGAAGACAAGGCCGTTCCGTTGAGTGTCAAAGCTGAAAAACAAAAAGTTATGGGGAAAAAACGAAGAAAAAACAGACAGATAGATGCGGTAGTCAGAAATACTTTTCATCAGTTACAAGGCAAAAAAAAAAAGCCATAAAAAAACAGTCAACAAAAAATGCAATGGATGTGATAAAGAAAAGGGATAACCTCTTTTCAACAACTGTGTACATATTTCATAGTCCTTTAATGTGCAGTTTCGATGTACATGCATTAAGTGACATATATTCAATACTTTTTTTTTAATGGGAAAGCAGGTAGGCCAGGGAGCAATCAAAAATATCAATCATACACATATAAGGCAAAATACTGCAGAGAATATATTTTTAGTTACAAAGAAACACTGACTTGAATCTAACAAGTAGAAAAGTAGCAGAAAAAGAGAAATGGGGGAAAAGGGAGGGGGCAGGGGAAGAAAGACAGATAGGGTGAGGGAGAGAGAGAGAGAGAGAGAGAGAGAGAAAAGAAAGAAAGAAAGAGAGAAAAAAGAAAGAGAGAGAGAGAAGTTTTCACAGCACTTTATCCATTAGCTTTAAACAGTAACCATTTCTGAATCAATGCACATGGATGAAATGTTTTTGGGGGCTCCAAACCTTTCTCTTGCTGTGGCATCTTGTCCCAAAATTCCCATAACTCATCTTTCTCTTTAGTCCCTCAAATATGCCAACCCATGGATGGGTCAGGACCAAATGAACACATTTAAACTTGCAAAGTAGGATCCCCCCGTAACTTTTCTTCTGTGCTTATCAATGCAAAAGAATCTGGTCACCCATGCTTGGTTTATCAGAAAGAAAACTATAAAATATCGGCAGAAACTAAAACCTTATTATGTCAATCTGAAATCAAAGAACATTCTCCCCTTCCTTGTTTACAGATGTAATGTATTTGCACCGAACAATAAATCATGCGGTTTGAAAACTGAGTCTGCTGAGGGGTTTCTGGAGAAAGAAAGAAACAAAGGAAGGAAAAAGCCTGGCTCTAACATCAAGATCACTGACCACCAACTTCAAAACTAGAGTCGTAAACACTAAGCCTGCGATCAACACTGACCGCGTGATCTATTTCCTTATCCCTGCCACTGTGCCCTTTGAGGCAACTTACTAACCTTGCCACCCCTTTCTCATGCCTATATAGCAGTATGGACTGGGGCAGGTAATAAAGAGACACCCAAAGGTGCGGTTGGGACCCAGAGAGGACAGCACTTCTCTGGGTCCCATCCACTTCCTCTCTGGGTCCCACCTGCACCTTTGGGTGTACCTTTTTCTTTCAAGTGTGGGGCTGGGGCAGGTAATAAAGGTACACCCAAAGATGCGGGTGGGACCCAGACAGGACAGTACTTCTCTGGGTTCCACCCAGACCTTCAGGTATATCATTTTCTTTCAAGTATGGGCTGGGGCAGGTAACACAGAAAACCACGAATAGTGCAATACACTGACATACCTTTCAAGGGCAGCGTCTAGCTGATAGATGAGGCCTTTCAGCACCACCTGGTGTGTGGTCTGAGGTGGGTGATGCAGACGCGCTGTGAACAGTGCCAGAGCAGCTCCTGAACGGTCACGCCCAGGCTGAAAAGAAAAATAGTTCTTCTAACTAGAAAATGTGTCCATCCGTGTGTCTATCTGGAGACTGCACTACGGTACCACAGCGGGCAGAAGGCAAGTGAGAGCAGCCCCATATTTCTTCTTATTAAGTAATGCAGCATCCATTTTGAAACTCTCCATTTTCAAACAAAGCTCTTGTTGCTATCAGTTCAGTGCAACCAGTCCAGTCCTTTACATTGTCTGTCCTGCACTTCCTCTGTTCCTAACACATCCACTCTCCTCTACACCGTACATTCAGTTACAGGAGGGTCTTGAACAGGGAATAATTTTGAAATACCGTTACATACCAGTACCAGGCAACCTTATGGCGTCTGACTGTTGCAACAAGATGTTCTTGCTACCAACATATTTGTTCGTATCCTGACTCTGTGCCTGACAATCTACTTGACATAGGCCACTAACATACAAAAGGACCTTCATCAAAACTTTAAACAACCTCAAGAAGGCCTTCTTTGACTGTGCCTGGCATGAAAATTGTGGCAGGTCATGAGGTCAGGAACTCTGCGACCATTCATGGACAATTTTCTGAACACCTTCAAGATCAAATATAAACAGAAGGATGTCTTTTATACCATGCTGACTACATGGGCTAAACAAATCCATCTTCATTTTGTCTTGATCTCACTGTGTAATGGTGAAAAACCATGCTAACCAATCATGCACAGTACGCCCACACACACTGGTTTGTGAAGCAAACTGTTGTCATCCTTTGTATACTTCTATTCCATAAATTTACACAGCGACACATAATTATACACTTGTGTACACACAAAAACACACATTCTAATTCACATACACACAGAGCATCTTACAAAGAAAATGAAATTCTCTGTATTTCTACCTCTCACAAACGCCACACACATACATGTATGCAGCACACACAGACACAGACACACACACACACGCATACACTGGGTACCTTACCAAGACAGTCAACCTCTGCCTACTTCACACACACACACACACACACACACACACACACACAAACACAGCATGTTAACAAGACAGTGAACCTTCTGCACTTCTCTTTTACACTTGCACAAACAAACATACACTCTCGCACGCACACATACATGCACGCGCGCACAACACACACACACGTTAATCTCTCTCTCTCTCTCACACACACACATACACACACAAACACGCACAGAGCCGGTTTCTTACCAAAACAGTGAACTTCTCTGTGCTGACTTCTCTTTGGAGCTGTCTATCAGAAGGATCAATGAACTGTAGATCCTCTTTTTCTCTGGTGCTCTGAAAACGCAGAAAACACTTATCAATAATACACAAAAATAACTGTTTCGGGTTTGTTTGGATTTTGCATTTGTTTATTCCATACCATTTTCTGATTGTTTTGTTTGTTCCACACTGTTTTCGAAATGTAAAAATTATATGCAATTCCTGCCCTGGCTTAAGGCTGTGTCAGACCAACTGACATAGGCTAGAACACCAAGGCTACATCAAAATGTTGTTATGCTCTGAATAGTTATGCGAGGATTGTCTTCAGTTGTGACAAGCTCCTAGCATTACACCATCAGTCTCCAAAATCCCTCAAAGTCAGGGTGTACGCTACCCATGTGGCGGGATAATCAAAAACTGTCACACACGTAATGTTCTCATCCCTAGCTGATGTATTTGTACCATAGTGTTCAAGTACTTCGGCTGTTCAAATTATCCCTGGAACCTTTTAGCCAGGGTACGACAACAACAACAATAATATGCAACTCATCACAACAAAACTGAAGCAGCACATTTAGAGATGCTAAGGTTACATAAGCACAAAGTGTAGTATTCTGACGTTTTAAGTGTAGAATTCCCATGTAAGCATAGCACTTGTATGTGATACCATAAGAGCAGCGTGCACTTTGTTTCACATGCCATGTCGGTCGACTATGAAGATGGAGATCTCACTAGTTACCACTTGGTTTCAACCTGACCAACAAAAAAAATTCAGATTGTTTTAAGGTTTCAGGGGTCAAATGATGCTGAAACTGAGGGTTCAAAACTTAACATCTTTGGCCAAACTCGAATACATTATTACCTGCACTATAACCGAAAACGTCGAATTAGTATGGCTCAAGTTGCCGTACACTTTTCAGATGAATAATGAAAGGATCTGCAACTGTGTTTGCTGAAGAGTAACGCCAATGCCCAATGGTGAACAGACCTTACACCAGCCTTTCAACTCACGATGATGCATGCAATACACTCCCAATCTAAAGGTTTCTCCTTGTGGAGCTGCAAGCTCTGACCATAAGTCTATTAAATGCTGACAGTAACTTGTCACAACTGATCGGACTCTGGTTCACTAATGCACAACCAAGCAGCGCGTCTGTTCAAAGGAGTATGAACTATTTAAAAACGTTTGCATCAATCACTCAACGGTACAGGTGATCAAAAATGTAAGTCCTCATATATCAGTTTTTTGACAACATTACATCTTATACCGACCACAGCTACCGCCTGAATTCCTGCCTCTGGGCAATTTTCCATCATGCATTAAACTCTGGCTTGTACATGCCCACCATGAATGAACCTCCTCCCCCCAGGGCAAACGTTAAGCCAACAAAACATGACTCCACTATAAGAGTTAATGTTAGAAGGATTAGAGACTGTCTTTGATCATGTCTGTCTGATCTGAAACCAGTTTGTGGCAACTGAAAAAATATTAACCAACTCACCAACTGTTGAAAAAAAAAAATCTTTTTTTTTATCTTGTAACATCCAACTCTCTCTGTGAAGGAAGATTACAAATTTTACACTTTACAGGTAAACCAGGCACCTCTAAATGATTCAGCTGGCCACTGGATAAGCAGTGTGCAGTGACAATTCAACTTAAACAAATCCACCACTTTCTTCCTTAGTTCATCATCATACTGGTAATGATCAAATCCAAAAGACTGATATGTTAAATATGGAAGGAAAGAAAATGATAAAACAAGGGAAAAAACAAGATACAGACAACAAAACAATGAAAAAAACATGAAAAATGAAAAAAAATAATAAAGAAAAAAGAGAAGAATGAAAAGAGGAAGATTTTGAAAAAAAAAAAAAAATCTAACCAATGATGAAAGCAATAGAAGCACTCTAAATTGGCAACAGAAGAAAAGAGGAGACAGAAAGATAACCCATACACAGCCTGTAATTACATCCTCAACAAGAGAATGGTGTAAAAATGAAACAAAAGATTTAAAAAAAAAATAAAAAAAAACAGAGATAGAGATCGCTGACAGTGCTGGATTGAGAACTGACCTCATGAGCGAAGAACAAGTCGCAGGCCCTCTTGAGGTCGAATTTTCTGGCCATGAGGAACTTGACAGCCTGGCTCCATGTCACAGGGCCTTGGCGATGCTGCTCTCGCTCCCTGCTCACTGCCGCCACAAAGTGCTGCACCACCTGCATTCCAGACAGGTGACCTGGTCAGCTCAAACACAGTTACTCAGTGGGATACGGGCCCGAATGAGAAGACCAGAGCTACAAATCATAAAAAAGTTTGCTTAAATACTGTACCTGCCAAACATGAACAAACGAATCACAAGACAGAACACGACACATTTCGACCTTTTAGGTCTTTTTGAGGCAAGATAAACAACACTAAAAAAGACAACGAAAATCAAGAACAAGCAAATCTGATGAGACAAGTGATTGCTTGTTCTTTGTTTTCGTTGTCCTGAGTGTTGTTTGTCTAGCCTGAAGAAGACCTATGAGGACGAAACGCGTCGTGTTTTGCCTTGTGATTCGTTTGATCATGTTTGGCGGATACAGTATTTAAAAAAACTTTTAAAGATTTGTTTAGATTTCCGCCTGTGGTTGCCTCACTTTGCAACTAACACAGCTACAAAGTCAAGTGTCTCCTACCGCTGACTCCCTACTAGGTATATTCAGCAAATATTCTCCACATTTTTCATCACCTTTAAACACAAATTACACAACTGCAGACTAAACAAGTGGAGAGGTATGATTTTGCCATATTTAATTCTTACCAGTTTGCTATCTGAAACATAATGTCTATGCACTGTAAACCAGCCCTCACAATTTTTCCACTGTTGCTTTTTCAGCAATGACAAACATTTTCTGCTGCTAGACGCTGCAGATTTCTTTGCAAATTTACATTTTAACCCTTTGACTACCAGAACTATTTGTAGTTTTTGGGAAAAAAAACACCCACCTTACAACAAAAAAAAAAATCATAAAAATTCAACTATTGCCCTAAAGTATACAGAAGTATACATTTTATTGAAGGAAAATGAATGGAGAATATAATTATTATATGTTTCATGTTGACAGGATGAGATAACTCAAAATCATGGGAAGATAATCAAGATTTTAAGAAAAAATAAACAAAATATTTTGAAAAAAAATCCATGAAAATTCAAATCTCTGTATATCATGGGAGGAAATGGTTTTGAAATGTGCACAAATCTGTAAGACCTAACAACCAAGTGCAATTATTTCTTTAAAAAAAACAAAAAACAGTGTGTTCAGGGATGCGTTGAGTAATGCATATCAATGTCAGCTAGAGACGCGACTTGTAGTAACACTTCACCCATCATACAAAAAAAAATGTGCAAAAAATCAACAAGTGTTCAAAAGTACGCAAATATATGTATATACATATATGTATACATATTCTTGAAGGAAAATGACAATTTTTTCCTCTCCTACTACATCCTCGACTACGCCCACAACCAGCACGACCACGCCCCCTACCTGTCGATGTACTTGGTAGATCAATATCTTCTTCCCGTTAATCCAAATCACTTGACTCATTGTCAGGCTGATCGACAACCACGTCACCTTCATTTTCTATCTCGTTTTGTCTTAGCTAATTTCACCTTCATACGGCATTTCAAAAACAATTCTCCACCTCTTCAGCAGTAAAGCTTCTGGCAGCCATGTTGATCTGCTCGGCTAATTTTCGCTTTACAAAACACAAAAAAGGCGTCAAAATCGACCCAAAACTTCCTGAGAAATCGCTTCAAACACGCTGTATGGGAGCCACCATTTGTAAGGAAGCAAACAATGTCATGTGACCGGTCAGATGATCAATTATGTGATGACCCTTGAACCGCGGCTATATCCACGGCCGGGAGCAAAAGGCTTAAAGACATTTACCTGCATTTTAATGTAATACCACACTTTCATCCATAATCATTATTTCATAATCAGTAAACAATTGTAACTCAATTCTGTTTTAAAAAAATTGCACAAACGTCTTCCAACTGGTAGGAATTAAACGTAACTACAATGCTATATTTCGGTATCAAGGCATTCCAACTCCGAACAAAAAACCAACAGTCAAATAAAAGTGATGAAATGGCAGATGATAGCACAAGCATGCTGGGTCAATTTCAGGCAAATGAAGAGAAGTGTGGGAAATTAAGCATGTGTTGATTTATACACACCAGAGAAAATGAGCGCTCCAGATACTAGATGATCCAAACCTTGATTTGTTTAAAAAAAAATTTTTTTTAATCGTGTCTGAATATTTTGTGGATATAGTCAACAATGCCTGAAAATGATAATAACAAAGAGAAATGAGAACACAAAGAAGGGCTGAGGCAGAACGACAACAAGGTTCATCCCATTTTTCTTTCATATGAACAGAACTCTTGCGTATTCAGAATAAAGATATAACCAACCGACTTTTTTTTGGAACTGACACCAGTTTTCATTGAAAATTCTCAACAAATGGCCAACAACTGAAGATATTTTTTCAACATAATATACAGACACAGGAAGTTTTTATCACACCAGTGGTCCCCCTTAGGCTACAGGTACTTATCATGTCAAACTCCTGCAAGCTTCAGTAGACTAATAGCATTTTCATTAAAACAGTGGCTAAAAATTACCCGAGGAACATGCAAAGGTCTGCCCATTAAGCCCAAACAGGTAACAGAGACAAACACAATGTGACAAGCATGTTGTTCCCAAAGAGATACATTAATAGTTCAGCTATAACAAAAAAAAAAACAAAAAAAAAGCAATTCTTTTCTGCTTTAATAAATCCATACACATTGAACTTGATGCACAAAAAACCTGCATGCTGTGGGAGAAGGGATGAGAGGACAGTTGATCGGGGGGGGGGGGGGGGGGGGGGGGAGAAGAGCAGTGGGTGGAGAGGGAAGGGATCAGGCGAGCCTCCAAAAAATATTTACAAGAAACAACTGTACAAGCTACTGAGAATACTGACTGAACCTATAGGTTTCTGATAGTCGCACCAAACTGGGATCCCCGCAGTAAAACAGTTTCAGAATTTGACTGCTTAGCCGACCGTTGTGGGGGTGCGATTCATATGGCCTAAAAAAACACTATCTGTCCCTCCAGACAGTTATTTAGTGCCTGGTTTAGATCAGAACCAAGTATTTGTTTCCATGACATCTCTGAGGTGTAAAGAAAATGCTATACATCACATAACAGAAAGAAAAGGCTGGGCTCATCTTCAATACTGCCACGTCCCAGACACAGCGAATTTCAAATTGGTCACTGTCCTGTCAACCACTCAACTATGCGATTTCAACTTTCAGAGCTTCTGATAGGTCTAAACTGTCATGAAGAAAAGATACTCACAAAGTTGATTTTGACATCTACACATGATCATGCCTCTAATAAAATTCAACTTTCAGAGCTTCTGATAGGTCAAAACTGTCATGAAGAAAAGATACTCTCAAAGTTGATTTTGACATCTACACAGGATCATGCCTCTAACAACATTTATGTGAAATTGCAATCTCATTCTAAACAGAGGGACAGTGTCAACAGGTTCTAGAACCATTAGGGCTTAGAACCTCTCTTCTTGCACGGTCCTATCAACTGCACGAAGAAAATGTCTGAGCTCTAACAGGATACCCTCTACACATGATTCACCACTAGGTCATTCCATTGTATCATTCTAGGACGCTGGTGGTAGTTGTTAACATTCTTTACATTAGCCACTATAGTCAATTTCTAACAAATCAAACAGAAACATTCAAACAAGTCAATCCCCTACCTCACCACCAGCAGAACTGAAATGGTGGTGACAAAATCAAAATGGCAGAAGTACCAATCTACATAAAAAATGTTTGTAACGTGTGTGTGGACTGCTACCTTGGATTTGGTAGGTTCCTTACGTAGGCAATCCTGGTAAAGTCAGACTGCTTCCTTTGGCTATATGTTTTCAAATAATTTATTCACAAAGGAAATTACGAGGTTGGTTGTGACACTAACACTGGCACAATCAAGCCGCTCAGAAAACCCATCAAAAGCTGCCAACACGACCTCAGCTTTGTCATTACTTTCATAAACAAGGTAGCTAGGTCTAGATCAAGGTAGCTAGGTTAACAAATTTTTGTTCTTTAAAGAAACATGAACCAAAAGGAAGGGCGCTATCCTGAATGAAAGGCACTGCCCAGTAAATGAAGAGACATGACTCTGTGTTGCAGATGATACTGAAATGGAAAATCCAACAAGCCACAACCTTCAACATGCCAGAGGTACACAACACCAGCCTCCAGTAGGTCCTTCTCACTTCCAATGCAACAGGGATGCTTTTACATGAAAGCTCTGAGCAACCTTCTCTATTTTTTTAAGTATTCAACAAAGAATGTGCATTACTTCTTTGTCCCCACCCCTCCCCCCTCCTAAAATCTATATTATCAACTGTTACTAGTAAATCACAAGAAGGTAAACTGCTCTGAAGACAGAGAGACAGACAAACAGACAGAGTAAAAGAGAAAAGCAAGAACAAGAAATGATCTAGGCAATTACATGCCTGCAGCTCTATGCAAGTTTTGCTTCATTGACATGTGATGTGCCTGAATCAATAATTATATGTGCATGCTATTGTTGAACACGAACTGCTTTCTTCACTCTGAAAGGCCAGTCTCTTACAGAGAAAAACCACAGAACAGGATAGAATCAATACCTGAGATATATCTTAACACAACTCTCAAAAAAAGAAAGATTTATACACATAGATTAGAGTTTTTGCAAGAACAGAAATCATCTGATAAAATCTATTTAAATTGTTGATTAAAAAAAAACGAAAAAGAGACACACATCCCCTCCAAAGACCAAAAAGGTTGAATTCAATCTCTTATCATTGCAGCTCTGCTACCACTGACCACAGAGGCACAAGGAAATTAAAATCAGTTCAATCATCATACAGTAACTGGCTGAAAAAGCAACAACAATCATCAAGTTCAATGAGTGAATGAGGTTAAACAAGTACAACACTCCATGAGTTCCGGTCTGGCACTCCATGAGTTCCTGTCTGGCCAGCTCAGAAATTCACCATATCTCAATCACTGGTTGGCAAACCACAGCCTCTGTGTCCGCTCTGGCTAGCGAACTTGAGTGGCTATTACAACTTCATACAAGAATTACTAGCTCTGGTTCAGCTCAATCTTAATCTACAAAATTAAGAACTCATCTACACACAGTACATTATACATTAGTAAAGTGCATTATACCATAACAAATATCAAACTTGTTTTATAGAACTTTTTCTTTTCAAAACAGTCTTAATGAATGATTATTTACAACAGGAATTACACACTGAAACCAGTAATGGTGAAGAGATCTTTAACTGTTCTCTCCCCCCCCCCCCCCCCCCCCCCCCTACTCCAACCCTCCCCTAGTAAAAACGTGATGCATCACGTACACTACTGAAATGGACAGAAAAATCCCCATAGCTATGTTTTGAAGTGAAAGCCCCTATCAATCACCTGACTGAATCTCACAGCAACATCATAATTATGTTGTTATCTAGGTTTGGGACACAATGTGCCCAGGGCCTTTTAATGTCACTACACTTTATTTTTTCTGTTAGCATGTCCGCAGCATGTCATAAAACTTTTTTCCCCTCAAGTTTTTAGTAATCGAGATCGAATCTACAGCTCAACAGCTTTGAAAGTAAAATTGATAATCTAATGGGGTGACAGCCCTGGAGAAGACTGAAGAGTATGCCACCTGATGATCATCTTTAGGTATGGAGCCCTAAAGGCTGTTCTAAATCAAACAAACATGGGAAGTGGTTGTTGTTGAAGTTTGCCCTGTCAAACTCTTGCAAGCTACAGCAGTCGGAAAGCACTGTTTGGCCAAAATTTTGCACCTCACTCAGCAATAAGACTGCAGAGGACGTGAGGTTGTTTCTGTTTCCTCCTCATTCTATGGCCAAGGTATCCCAGTGGACCACAGCAATTCTTGAGTGGAGGACATGCAGAACAATGAATTTGGTCTGAATGTACATTTAGCAAAACAGGGAGCATGACTCCCCATTTTGGTGTCATATACATCCTGTCAAACTGTTGCATAATGCTAAGGAACAGAAGAATGGCAAGCCGCCCTAAAGGTTCACAGGACGCCCTAAAGGTTCACAGGATGAGAAGTATGGGTGAATATGGTTGAGTTACATGTAATAAAGATGACGCACATTGAATCATCAGCTCTGGTCATGAGGATATTCCCAAGATAAAAGGCCTCAAATATGTGGCACAAGGGAACCAAGCTCTGAAACACAGCCAAAGTGGCAATCGCTTGAACCTCAGCTCTGAAACAGCCTGAGCCTGGAAGGTATGCCTTACAACCAGTGTTGGTGAGCCCCCAAAGATGGTGCCTATCAGCATGTCTTTCTTGTTCTTGCTAAGAGAGATGATAACACATCCTGCGAGGAGCACGTTGGACTGGACTTCTGCCAACATCTGGATAGGTAAAAATCATGCCCACCTCATCCCCACCCCTCCCTCCTTCCTTCCTGACCAAGGATATCAGAGAAAAGCTTGATCTCAAGGGAAAGTGAAGGAGTGCCAGACTCCTGGTTCTAAACAAGAAACGAAGGTAAGAAATGCAGGATGACACACCTGTCCTGGCAGAAGAGCACATCCCTAAAGTAACCCCTAAGACCTAAAGCTCACTGAGACTCCAAGCAGAAGCAAGAGAGGATGGAGATGATCTTATATGAGAAAAGGTCAAAAGAAGTACTGGAAAGTGGCTAAAATGGTGGCTTCCACAGGAAGTCCATGCCAAGGAAGAGATTCCATAAGGGGATCTGGTCAGGGGATTTGGCCTCCTACTGACAATACTTGCTTATCACGGAATCAGTTTGAGTGAGCTCGCCCTTCGGTCGGCGCCATCACATCCATTTAATGAGTTCCCTTGAATTTGCCGATACCAGTGACCCAGACAAAATCAAACCGTAAACAATACAGATATAGTCCAGGTTAGAGCATATTTAGCCCTGTTAAGATGAAGAAGAGTTTTCTTATCAGTGCCCTAATCCTTATGTGCCACAACTCTCAGAACGTTCACTGCTTTCTAACATGAAGTTTTCAAATCGTGGATGTGATGTTTTGAAGTTCATTTTATGATCTAAATTATTCCCAAAAATGTTGGCTTCCTCCATGGTGGATTTATCCAGACAAATTTCACGGTCAGCAAAGAACTGTCAAAGGTTGGGACAGTAGATGTATATATATAGTTTTCATACTTGAAAAAATAAACCCATTTTCCTCGCCCACTGTTTGATCTGACCCACACAAATGTGGGGTCAGTGTGGTATTCCTGCACAGGCAGCTCCACCTGCATAGGGTCCAAAAGAGAGGACTTGGAACTCTGGTTTACAAAATCAACAATCTCAATTCTGAAGCTATAGAGAGCAGGGGAAACGATGCTCCCCATGAGTACAACCAACTCTTGCTCATGAATGCATGTCAGACAGCATTGTGCCAATATAGACCTGGAACTGCCTGTCAGCTAGGAAGTTTTAATTAAACAGAGGGAAATTACCTCAAGAAACTAGATTATGAATAACTAAAAGGAAACCAGATTTCTATTTGGCATCATATGAATTCACCAGGTTAAAAAAAAAAAAATTGTAACCATATGTTGTTTGTTAATAAAGGCACTGCTGACGGTAGTTTCAAAACGGACTAAATGGTCAACGGTAATATGGTGCGTGCAGAAATCACTGTTCTTTCGCCAAAAGACCATCAGCTTCCCGCTTCTGAATCAGACGAGAGCTGACCACCTTTTCCATTAATTTGCAAAGGCAGCTGGTCAGAGCCACTGGGCGATAATTAGAATGGCTGGTCAATCAAGTCTTTTCCAGGCTTGGGAAAGGAATGAGGAGGGTTTTCCACCAGGAGGACAGAAGGTATACTTTTAAAAGGGTCTGGAGACAGCTTTCTCTTATTGTTTCAAAAGTTGGTGACGGATGTCATTGAGGCCAGGGGCAGAATCACGACAGATTTGCTGAGCTGATTTCAATTCAAATTTCAATACTTGAAAATAGCACACTATAGACTTCAATACTGCCAAATAAAAAATTACAGGGGGGGCGGGGAGGTCTTCTTAAAGTTGTTACATAAAATCAAACCAAAAAACAACAACAAAAAAAGCAGATTTCTTTGTGACAGATGAGTTTTGAAAAAGAATGGAGACCAACAGATTGGCAACTGCTTGTTTATCAATAATCATAGCATCTGCAAGTTTCAGGTGATGAATGGAAGGGATGGTGTATCTCCCTTCAATTTCCTTGATAATTTTCAAGACTTCTTTCTTTGACATTTTTAAAGTCAGCTTAAAGCAGAAGTCTTTCCAAGACCGATACAACCTTATTTTGAAAGTATATCTTCATTTGGTTTGCAGTTTTTGATGGGCTCAAGTGTTTGGGTGTTGATGGTCTGCAATACACACAACACTGAACCTGTTTGCATTTCTTTGTAGTGTGTTGGAATCAAGAATTACATACCATGGTGTTTTTGGCAGTTGCAGTTTACTGGGTAGGCTAGAACACTGTCATTTGCACATTAATTATATCTGTCCGGCTTTTTGCAGGGTCGGCACTATGCTAAATGTTCTCTTCAATCAGTCTTTTTCAGACACATTCAGCAAAAAAGTCCCTATCATCAGCAATTTAAAAAACTGGGGTGTTCAGGCATAGAGCAGTTTTGCATAGTTTTCATTTCAAAATAATTGGCAAGTGGTCATCTAAATGTAATGAATGGTCACGCTGTAGAGGATTGATGAAGGGCGACAGGCGTAAGCAACTGTGACCGGGAGGTGCTTGCTGAAGCATGTTGCAAACTGGTCAGTTATGGACATGGCCCATAAAAATCCCACACAAGACTGCTGGGTGGCCCTGCTGAAAAGTCCACTCTATCTGAAGGACAATGGAAGACCTGCTATGGTAGTCGGCCAGAATATTCTGAACTCCCAGCAATGTCTTGCCCAGAGTCAAAGGCACCAGTGCAGGAGTGTTCCCACACTCCATCTCATTCCCCATCCTCTCACCAAAGTTCAAATATTGATATCCTGGTGACGAAAGTGTTTTCCTCTTTTGGTCTTTAGCGGCTGACTTTGTATGGGCTGCAATACCGTTTCAACAGACTGCCTTGCCATCTTCTTTTTCAAGCTAGGCAAATACCTTCAGCCAAAATAATCTTTTTTTTAATTCTATCATAAGGTATTGTCATTTTCTAAACTTGTGCGTAATTTCATGAAGCCATCATTGTCTGTGACAAAGCTCATCATTACATTGAAATAAATATGTTTACCTGGTTGTCTTGTGTGAGTGTGTGTGAGTGTGTGTGTGTGTGTGTGTGTGTGTGTGTGTGTGTGTGTGTGTGTGTGTTTGTGTGTGTGTGCATGTGCGTGTGTGTGTGTGTGTATGTGTGTGTGTGCATGTGTGTGCATGTGCGTGTGTGTGTGTGTGTGTATGTGTGTGTGCACATGTGTGCATTTATAAATTAATCAAAATAACAAATTCAAATTTCAGTACTGATGATGCATGCGAAGTAAAACTCTTGTCAAAATTCAGTCTGTTGTGTTTAATATTTCAAACAGACTTTGTACGAGTTAGAGCTACCACCCAGACAAAATCGATGCATTTTATTTGATCTAATGCTCAGATCAGATGTTCTGCCAGCAAACACTTCGCTGCATATCCCTACCCTCTGTCTTAAATTTCAAGTTTATTTGGCAATTTTACTGCAATTTTTTTTTCCCAATTTGTCTATTTAATTATCTTTTAACATGTTATTTTCATGTCACAAAAATAGACTGCGCAGGAGCTTGGCTTACTTGCTTGCAAATTAATAAGGACAGCATGTGATTTTCTCATAACTTAATTAGCAAGTAAACTTCATTTACATCCCTACACAATGCTGGCAATTCATGAATTTCTGGCTTCAACTGAGTCAAAAAAGTGTGCCAATTTCAGTCATGAATTTCATTCTGTGCTTTGTGTCATGTACCTCAGGCCCTTAAATAGTACCATTACTTCAAACGCATAAATTTTGCTGGTGGTGAAAACTTATGTCATTCAAGACTCATGTATTTTTTCTGGCTAAAAAAAAAATGTTAAGCTGACGGTTTTACCCTCTTGTATAGTAATGTGCTGCTTTAAACCCATTAGCCAGACATGCTTTGCACCTTCCACAACTTCAATTCACTAAAAGATGCAGTAACTATTTTGAGTATCACAGATAAATGTTTCAAGCATGCATATTTAACATAAATGTGTACAACCACATGCCAGAGCATGTTTTTTTCTGCGTGTGTGTGTGTGTGTGTGTGTGTGTCTGTGCGTGCACGCATGTATGCATATGTACAGACACAAGTGTGAGTGCATAAAAGCATGTTTGAAATAAAGAAAAACTAATGAGTGAGATAAACCCAATACCAACTCTGAAACCATTATTTTGTCAACTGATCAAGCCAGTAACAAATACAGCAGTTTTCCTTACTCAGTACTACTACTAGCTGTCAAATGTTGTACCATATCTCATACGTTATTCCTTTACAACTGACACGTGATATCAATAGTTTAGCAACTTGTACCATGTCATGAATATGGCAATGTGATATGGTATCCAAGATTAAAAAGGCAGTCAACAGAAATAGAAAAGGTGCAGAGAAGAGCAACTAAGCTAATACCGGACATTTGTGATTATTCATATGAAGATAGATTAAGGTACCTAAGGTTGCCATCCCTCAAAGCCAGAAGGATAAGAGGAGATCTGATCCAAACTTTTAAAATTTTCAATAATCTAGATGACATTGATCAAGCATGTTTTTTTTTACATGCACTAACCAATATAACTCGTAACAGTTGTGACAAAGTACAAATACAGCAATTTAATAAGGAAACATTCCTTCAGCCAGAGGATAGCATCAATTTGGAATAAACTAACTCTGAACATCAAACGTGCACCAAATGCTCTTTTAAAAATCTTATCGATAAGCATAAAACAATTACTGACATCATGTTCAACTTTGATGGTTGAAAACAAAAACTGGGCTCACTGTGGACCTGACAAATGAAAGAGCACACTAAGAAGGGGCATATAAAGCCGCGAGGCTATGATGAAATAATCATCGCCCCTAAACCTGAACCTGAATGTCATGAATTCAAGCTAGAGTATGCTTTTTCTTTTTTTTCCCCTTTCTTTCAGGATGTATTTTTTCACAGTCTGACCTTTTCTGGACGTGACCTTTTTCCCCCACCAGTTTGACAGCCCTGAAAATGCCGCCTGTATGGATGACAGGGCTAAAATGCTGACAACCAAGACTATATCTACTTCAGTCAAATATTATATGTGTAGGTGTTTTTTTTTAAGATTATGAAATAATCCGGATGTTGTTGTTCATTTTTTTTTCTTTCATAGTTTCACATTCTACTTCAAAATACATACAATACCCTTTAATAAATGTATGGTACAAAACTGGCACTTATGATGGGGGATGGGGAAAACAGAAGCATACATTTCACTTGCAAACTATTAGATCTTCCTAAGTTCTACTTCTAATCCTTAAACATTCACATTGGTGAATTACAGTTCCATACTAGTAAAGGATTCAGTATTAAGATTACTGCCTGTTAGCTTTCAAACCTGTGCGACTCCGTTTTTTAGGCCCTTGATGTTAAAACTAAAGCTGCAGTCAGAAGAGTTCCGAGTTGATAATTGAACAAAATCGTCCTCCGTTGCTTCACATCATTTACTTTTAGTTTTACAATAGATAAAATCTAATCAATTAAAAACAAAAAATACATGTAAATGAAATACTGGCCCAAGCTACGTTACGTCTCTTTGGCAGCTGTTGTGCCTGGCACGGTGATCTGACATTGACAGTGTAAGCCAAGTTGTCCATCAATGCATCTTAATTAATAAAGGCCTTCTGAAAATCTAGTGTTGTGGTCCGCTTCACTCCGACCGAGTCCAAGCGAGACAAGAGCTCTCACTCTCAGTGCTTCCAAAACAAGGCATGTTTTCCACCGAATCAGTCCTTAACCATCTCGCAGTACAGCAAACAAATGTTTTGTTTCTATCAAACTATTTGCTAAAATAATAAGCAATAACCAGAACAAATCAGCATGCAAACCATTAAAAACGCGTACCGTTTCTTCGTCTGTTGTCAGAAGAGCAGCCATGTCTGAGAGCGGAAATGAGCACTTGATGAACGACTTGAGAAAGGCTCCACACCACCGTTCTATACCACCGTTGCGCTGCGACTGAAACTTTGCGTCTCTCTCTCTCTCTCTCTCGATACAGAACGATCGACGACTGTAATAGCACACATTACCAACTCAGCAGCGTCGGATATATATATATATATATATTCAATTATAAAGAAAGCTTGCTCTTATGTCTTAGATTGAAGAAATAGGGGGAGATAAGCATTCATATCTGCAGTGGTAGATCATTCTGCCTAACTAACAATATGTGCTTGAGTGGGGAAAAATAAAATAAATGCTTCTCAATACGAGCCTTCAGCAAGCTTATTGTCTCCAAGAAAGAGACACTCTCCAATGGAGAGAAAAGCCACTAACATATAACTCCTGGTCAGATACCGATATTTCGAAACCTGATTGTTACTCCTCAGTGACCGCGGAAAGTTGTAATTTGACTCCTCTGCCTTTTCGGTTTCAAGAAGAATGCTCTCCCAGAAAAGGCTGGTGTGCAATACCGTAGTATGTCTGTTGAGTTTTCAAAAAAAACAACCAAAGGTGCCACCTAAGAAGCAAAAGAAAATCATGAAAGAGCAAAACAAGCTACATTTTCTTGTGAAAAGTAGAAAATATAAAAAGATAACCTCTTAAGACACAAGTGCTGAGGGCCAGTTCTTGGAATGAATCCGCAAGGGACTAAATTACAATAAACTAATAAATTCCAAGGATAAGTACCGAGCACCATTCCAGCAACTTACAGAGCAGCTTGGTGTTGCAATGACTGCAAGAAATATTCAATTATAAAGAAAGCTTGCTCTTATGTCTTAGATTGAAGAAATAGGGGGAGATAAGCATTCATATCTGCAGTGGTAGATCATTCTGCCTAACTAACAGTATGTGCTTGGGGCTATTCTCCCCACCACATGGACTAACAACAGATGAGTCATTTTCGTTCTTTGTTTGTACTGTCTTAAATGTTAAATGTGATTTATTTTTTCGCCTGAAGAAGACCCAAGTGGTTGAAATGCATCGTGTCTTGTCATGTGCTTTGTTTGTCAATGTCATTGGCGGTAACTAACACCCTCTCTTTCAAAATCTTAATCAGTGATTCTGAAGACTCGGCATGTTCCCATCCAGAAAAAAAGTGGGGAGGGGGGGGGGGGGGGATCTATTACACCTCTAAATTAGCAAAAGGAAGCTGATACGTTACGAATACCAGACTCGGCCTATGCTTTCACAATCTGCCGACAAGCACTAAAAGGACAAAGCGGGATCACCTGTCGTGCATACAGCAATCACAGGCGTTTGCAGATCACGTTTACATCAGCACGTTACACGTGGACGTTTACACACTGTGTGTTCTGGCCAGCATGGGCCTGTAAAGATTACTTTTGAACCTAAGTATCACCCCGAGGACTGCAAGCCACTACCGGGATGAAAGTACCGGAATCTAGTAATGGGAGAATGTTTGACATGTTGACGACTGCGCTGGGGGAAAAAAAAAGCCCGCTGTCATGACCCGAAAGTTCAAGGTAGCAATGATAAAACTCACTTCTTGAGATTTTTTTTTTTTTTTTAAAGTACTGACCCTGGGGGAAATTGAAGTGCTACCGAAGTTCGAAGCATAAGCACGTGCAACAAGAAAAAAAGAGTGAGGACACATCAACGGAGGAATACAATATATCCCTCAAAGTCAGATCACTCTCCGACCAGAAATCCTTCAAACAAGCGGTCAGGTCGAGCTGAAAAGCAAGACTGAACAGCTGAACATGGAAAAAGAGTAAAAGAAACTTGATGTCTCCATTCAGCCAGGAATGATGAATAGCCCGCAATGGGTCATATAGTGTTCAGAAAGACCAGAAGATTCCCAAAGCAATACAGACAGTGACCTAGCTTATCGACAGCTTCCAAGGAATATATGACACCAGCATCCCTAAAGACTGGGAGAAACAAGTAATGGAAGAGAAGAAACAGTTGAAAGAAAAAAAGAATGAAAAAGGAGAAGAAGACATGTAACAGAAAAAGAAATAAACCAGCCTGCAACTGGGCTGAAGCTGGAAGAACTCCGTGAGATAATGAATTAAAAGTCACCAGGATCTGACAGCGTAATAAACAAAATGCCGGAACATCTTGGACCAAGGAAGGTGTGTACTGTTGAAAATCTTCATCGTCAGCTGCACCAACACTTCAATACCACAGACTTGGACAGATGCCACCATGACCTTAGCTGATGTACCAGAAAGGAAAGCGTAAGGCAGACAAACACCTATCAAATTGACCTGTCCAACTTTGTACGGAGGCTCTGGGGTACTTCACCAACATTAGTCTCACATGATATTTCAAAGGAAAGGGAGATCATCTATTACAAACAGGTTTGATTCCAACAGCACATAGATTTCAGTCGAAAACAAGGTCATCTACACTGCGCAAGAAATAAAGGACCAACTCGAAGACAAGAAGGGGGTATATAGATCCCTTGCAGTATAGATCCACTTTGAAAAAGTATTTGAACAGATGTAGAAAGAAGGCTTGGAGATGACGTTGCATCATTATGGCATCAAAGGTAATCTATTCAGCGGAAACAGTCAGTACCTCACCAGAAGGGAACGTCACCACATCAACAGCAAGAACACAAGAAGGAATCTGATTTAAAAAAAATAAATAAATAAAAATTTTAAAAAAGGAGGAACTGCTTAACATCAACTCCAAGAGGATCACCTACACCACCTTCAGTCTGCTCACAAAAGACCTCAAAGCCGACTTGCAGATCAGTAGCCGCACAGTTTTCCATGACAAAACACAGACGTATACTCAAAGGCATAAAAAACGCGAGAACAAAATGTATAGAAATGTTGATGTAATTTGGCCAACGATTCCTTTGAACTGGTAATAGAAAGTGAGAAAAAGCAATCAAACACCGCAAAAGTGTCCTTTCAAAGTTCATTCTGGTAGAAAATAAAGTCACATGAACTTGACCTTGACCCTGTGTTAACAGCAGAATGTCAGTATCTGGTGTGACCACCTCGAGCATTGATCACAGCTGTGCACCTGCGGTACATCGAGCGCACCAGAGTGTTGGTCTGCCTCTGGGGGACTTGCCACCACACCTGGCCCACAGCGACAGCAAGCTGAGCTGCTGTCTGAGGTCTGGGGTTGAGCTGGTTCAACTGTCTCTGAAGGGCATCCCAGAAATGCTCTATTGGGTTAAGATCGGGAGAACGGGCTGGGTGAGGCAGCAGATTGATGTTGTTCTGCCTCAGGAAGTTCTGCGTAGCACGGGCAGTGTGCGGCCTTGCGTTGTCCTGCTGAAACAGGTTCTGTGGATGCCGCTGGAAATGCGGCAGGATGTGGGGCCTCAGAACTTGGTCGATGTAATGAACAGCAGTGACCCCGTTACCACGTCCTGGACCCACATTCTGGAAGATGACTGGCCCAATACGGCGATTCATGCCGATAGCCCCCCAGATCATGATGCTTTCACCACCCCATGGGTCCCTTTCGATGTTGGCATCCGTGAAGCGTTCCCCTGCTCTTCTCCAGATCCGGATGCGGCCATCGCCTGGGTCGACGCAGAACCGGCTTTCATCACTGAAGAGGACTCGGCCCCAGTCCCGATGGCGCCAATGCACGTGGATCTGTGCCCACTGCACATGGTTCTGGCGATGCTGGAGTGTCAGGATAGGTCGCCGGGCTGGACGCCTGCATTGGAGACCAACTGTGTTCAGTCGGCGACGCACGGTCCTGCTGCTGATTGGCCTGCCATGGTTGCCGACGGTGTTCCTGGCTGTGTTGGCAGCGGTTTGGTAAGGCTCCCGTCGATGCTGACGCAGAAGATGGCGGAGAGAACTAGTAAATCTTCGTTCTAGCTCACCCGCCCTCAACCAGTTTCGGGCGGTTGCCCTAGAACGAAGATTTACTAGTTCTCTGCTAAGTAAGACTTAAAAAAACATTTACAAACATACATAATGTGTAGGATTATCTGTTTTTAATACTAATTTACAAAACTTTTGAGACTTCAGTTTTTGCTTAATCCTTCGTTTTTCTTGATCGTCTTCAATAACATCATTTTCGCGCATACATTCATCAAATGCGTCTCTATCTTTCATGTGAAATAAAACTACAGTCTTTAACTGTTCTCTAAAGTCTTTTAAAACTGAGTTATATTTCTGACATAAAATCCACACACTTATCCTAGCATGTCTTCCACTGAAAGCTAGTTTTGATAAAGTATTTCTTTTTCTATGTCTCTTTCTGCCGAACAGTCATCTATAATAAATAGTGTCTGCGTTCCCTCAAACTGTCTATAAAAGTGTTCTAAGCACTCACTAAGTTTATTGCTAGGATCAACTAAATAGATTTCATCATCCGTCCATATAAACCTTCTGTCGTGATATGCTTTGTTCCACTTTAATGTTGGACAGAAAATTACAATATGATCAAAATTATAACTATAAACTGTTTGTAATAGGTCGAGGACAAATATTGTTTTTCCACAACCAGTCTGTCCACAAATCAATGAACAATGAGGGGTTTTTGTCATAAAGTTTAACATCGGCATTGACGCCAAAGTTGTCTGCTCCATAGTTTTAAAACAGAATTTAATCTAATCCAGTTATTGTTTTTATCATACTCTCTGTCAAAACTTGTTCAGTATAATAAAACCCTATAAGGCCCAAATGTGTAAGATTAATCCAGTTCAGTTCTGTAAGATCGTTTCTATTTAGACTAATATCAATTTTGTTGCTTGTTGTTATGACCTTAATATCCTCGCCATTGTAAAGAACAACGACAGTAACTTTAAGTTTGTCAACGTCTAAGTTTTGCCAGCTAATAAGAATTCCTTTCATAAGATTGTCACTGACGCCCAGAGCTCCATTTCTCGCCTCATCTTTTAAGACAGAAATTTTAAATATCATTGTGAACGTGTCTCCTAATTTTGTGCGTGGAATGAACTGTAATTTTGTAGAAGCTTTCTTTAAAACCGATTCTCTTCTGTGGAGGATGTACTGTTTGTCCCCAAACGGCTTTATTTCGATCTCTTTCCGACTGTTGTCCTCTGGCATAAGACTTACATGTAAAGGGCCAGAGTTCAATGCTTTTCTGAAACTTTTTTGACGGTCAAAAAATGTAAATGGGCTTAAGAATTCAAATTTTATGTCCCATTCTAAATATGGTTCTAAGTGCCATTTGTTGTCAGTTTTTCGAACTATTTTATATTCATACTGACCCGCATTATTTGCTTCTAGATTGCGTAGTTGTTCTAGTTTAGGAAACTTTTTGTTGTCGCCAACCTCTTTGCGCTTATAATAACCATCTTTACTGTACTCAAAACCATACAAAGTGCCTATCTCACCGTTTTGTTCAAAGTCCTCAACGTCTGCAAGGTCTTTTAATTCTAAAGTTACACACCTCTCAGGCGCTAATGTAACTCCCGATTCTTCTGGTCCACGTGACATTTTTTAAAACAACGTATTATTTTATTTCTAAAACAATGTGCAGGTTATCACATTTTACGACTTTCCCTGTTTTATCTGTGATCTTTATATTAAATGATCTGACCCTCCCACAAGCTAATCTTTTAAACTGTAAATTAGGGAATTGTATAATTTCATAATCGCAATATGCAGCTTTCCCTGATGGAAGAGCTCTTAAAACAGTTGAGGGCCTTCCATCATATAAGTTTTCATCAGTGCTCAGCTCGTCCAAATGAACATAGAGTAATGAATGTAATGCAAGATCGAGCGGATATTCTCCCTCATAAGTAGTTTTGTCTGATGTAACTCTAAAACTATGAAAGTCTCGATTGTTAGTTGTAAAGCCTAACATTTTAGCTAGCTCTCCATCAAAATAGTAACCTACTTCTTCTTTTTCAGGTTTGAATGCTAACATTATTTTCAAATTTGCATTGTTAAGTTTGAGAGTAATGTCGAAGTTACTCATTGCTTCTTTCAGCGAGCAAAACCCGTAATAACCATCAGGTATGGTTAACTGGCTAACTAAGTTTCCTCTTTTGTCAAATTTTTTAATCTTATTATTCTCCTTGGATTCAGTTATATTAAACCATACGACTTTGTAAAAAATTTCATGGAGTGCAACCCTTTGGGTTCCGCATTCATTATCAATAGCATATTCTAAAAACGAAGGACTGTCTTGTGTTGTTATTGTTACAAACATTTTTTAAAACAAATTTAAAAATGAGTGCATTCAAATATACTAATGCAAAATATTCTGTTGGGCCGCACTACAGTCCTAAAGATATAACAACTGATACCCTCGACATTTCTGTGACTCAGTCTGACGCCTTCCAAGTAAAGGTTAGTACTCCATTAAACAGATATCTTAACCCTCCTATTAAAAAAGACTACATCGCGAAAGTGTGGTTCAGTCATCCGATGCAGTTTTATCAGAACCAGTTAAACTTTGCTGTGTTTTGTGCATCAACTGGGTGTGGAGTGTCGTATGCCGATCATTTAAATCATCCTGATCCTTTGGTGAGGTCAGTGTATAGATTTCATTTTTATTACACCTTCAGACGTATTTTGTCTGAACTGCAAGCGCCATTACCAAATGACAAAACGTTTAATCCATTCAGCAACAGAATAGATTACAAGGCTTTTGAAAGGATCTGTAACGAATTTGATATTGACCCAAAGACAGACTTTAGACAAAAGTTGGATCTTAATCATGGTTTAGGCACCCTTTATTTTTGGGCGTGCACAGAAAGTATAACTATGATTGGGATCCTCCTTACACATCTTTCTCTTCAGGCACAACTGTTCACCTCGGGTCCATAGAGCAAGAGCATAAAACAGCATGGACAACATTTATTTTGGATACCTCTAAGGGCCTAACTAGAGCGGGAATAGAACGAATAAACGACTCCATTCGTACTTATGTTTGGTGTTTGCTAGGTTCGCAAGCACAAACGAGATCAAACATAATTGATCCTTCTACTGGCTTTGACGCCCAAAAACAGTATTTAGCAAATTTAGAGGATTCTATTAATTCTGCAATTGATTTGCCTTTAAGTATTAAAAGGTACCAAAATGTTTTGCAATACGCAAGATCGAAAGTAGACTTTGCTGTTGGCACTGGTTTATACATGCTGCCTTCTGACCTCAGACTTCAGATAGGAACAATAATAAACTACAATAATGAAATCCTTGTGGCTGGCAATGAAGAGAAGGTCGGGAAAAACGACATAAATTCTGAGCCAGTAATATTACAAACAATAAACAAACAAGCCCCCTCAAAACCCCATCCAATCCCCGTGGCCCAAAGCCCAAAGGCCATTGAAGACGCGGACTTTGTTCGTGATGACCATGAATATGAAAAGACGGCACTTGTTATTGGATTAACTGCCCTAGGATTACTTGGTCTTTATCTTACTAAAAATTAACCCAACTATTAAGACAACTAATGCCCATAAGTGCTCAGCCATAAAGCCAACTACTTTACTTGCAGCAGACAAAAGCCAGCTAACGATCCCCCCTATTATACCAGGCAAAGAATCTATTGCCTTACTGGCTAATTTTTTTAGTAAGTTTGCAAGGTGATCGAGTTGTTTTTTTACCCATGATTTATCTGACGACGGAGTTGGCGGTCCTGGTGGCACTGCACCCCCACCACCGCCGCCTGTAATAGCCATCGCCAGTGTACTTATTGCAAATCCTAAGGCTGTTATAACACTTGCTAATGTGACACCTTGCTCTCTAAACAGTGTTCTTATTCGTTCTGCTAACGTTGTGTCTTCATATAAAATTCTTTGGATAGTTTCTCTTATTCTGCTCACTTGAGTTCGTAATTGTTCTCGGTTAGTAGACAACACTTCTAGTCTTGCTGATCTCTCTTGTTCAAGATCTTTTAGTCTTTGTGTTATTCTTTCTTTAACACCAGGCCCTAAGTTGCGGTCATCAGCCTCAACTAGTTTTTCTTTTTCTCTTTTTATATGCTCATCTAGTTCCCCCAGTTTTGCTAAATTGTTTGTTAATTCGCCTCTGATGCTTCTCAAAGCATGATTAAGGGCCGTTATTTCTCTCATAGATAGCGGCGGATCGTGCATAGTTTTTAATACTGTTTCTTCTGAAAAACTGGTTTCTGCTTCTGTTGCTTCTATTATGTTGTCTGTTGTTGGGCTTAAATCTTTAAGGGGCATGTTTTGTATTTGGTTATCTGTTGGGAGTTTTTGTTGTGTGTTTTGAAGTTTAGCAACTGCTTCCCTATCTAATTTTGGTTTAGCAACTGCTTCCCTGTCTAATTTTGGGTCAACAATGTTAAGGCGTTGTCGATCTTCCACCCCAAGTCTTTGTTTGAGTGTATTCATGCTTATAAACTTAAATTTGTTTCGTTTATCTGTAAGCTGAACAAGTTGCCCTTGGGCGTTTTTCACAGACAAATGGCCATCTTTTAATTCAAAATCAGGGTCTATAAATTCGGGAGGTTCTAGGCCTAAACTTTTGTAAAATGCTTGGGCCCTTTCTTCTGTTAATTCACGCTGCAATGAGCTCGATGTTTGTGTCAAAGGAGTCGTTTCACTCATGTCGTCTTCAGGTTCAAAAACATCATAATCTTCAATGCCTGCCATGTTTTTAAATAATTAACTTTTTATTTTGTTTTATAAAAAAAATGTCACAAGCATATGGCTCGATTCTTGACCCGCATAGAAGACTGAAAGAGCCCTTTGGCGTGAAGGGAAATAAACAGAATATTATTGTTCCAAATAATCCATCTACTATTGATTCAGATCAAATTCTTACTGTTAAATTTCCAGACCTAGGAGCAGATGAAGTGATTGTGCCAGGATCTGCACGGCTTACTTTCAAAATAGAACTTGATTCAGCAACAGACGCAAACAGGACAGTTGTACAGAATCTGGGACGGGCAATCGTTAAGAAAATTTCTATAAAACTTGAGGGGCAAGAAATATTTTCTTTACACAATGCAGACATATTTCTAATCTATTGTGATCTATGGCTAACCGTGAATGAAAGGGCTGACCTCGCGTTTCAAGGAATCGAAAGTGATGAAGCACTAAAACACAGAATAGATGCTGATAATGCTGCATCTGGCAACAAGCCCGAAGCTGTAAATTTTGCGTATGGAAATCGCTTTTCCATACCCTTGGATTTTGAGTTATTAAGCGCGCATGCACCATACTTTCAAGGAGCATTAAAAGACAGATTGACATATGAACTAACTTTTAATGAATACAAACGGGTCATTAAATCTACAGACACTGATTCCAAGTACAGCATTTTCGGCATCTTATTGGAGTTTGATACTATTAGCAACCCTAACTTAGCAAGGCTGATTGAGCAACAATATCAGTCAAAATTAGCAATATATTACGAAAGAGTGATTCATCATTCTAAATATCCTAAAAGCAGGGCAGACACAATATGGAATTTTAGTTTTAGCGCCGCAGCACGATCGCTTAAAGGTATTTTATTGCTGTGTGAAGATGAAGAACCATTCAAAAGACAAACTGAAAAGTTTATTAATCCTAAAATAACGAAAGTACAATGTTCAATTGAGGGCAGTCCTAACCAAATCTACAGTAGTGGGCTTAAACCTTATCATCATTTTGACGAAATAAGAAAATATTTTGGAGGCGGGAGGCATAGAAGTCCAACAGCAGATCTTGTGTCCAAAGATCTACATCTTCATAATGTTAGACTTGATGATTATTTAACAACGAAATACGGTTTATGGATTGACCTAAGGTCAACAGAGGATAATCAGTTGCATGGGAGTGGGAGAACAGTTAAAGACGTAATAAACATTCAAATTGATAAAGAAAAAGAGAGTGATAAACCACTTAATGTATATTTGTTTTTAATATATGATGCGCAGCTGAATATTCAAGATAACAGATTAAAAGATATCCAATACTAAATTATTTTTATTTTTTAAAAAAGCATGTCTGTTCAGGTTTATCCAAAAGTGCCCAAAGAAGAGAACTCTGTTGCTGTAGACATAAAAACTTTCAGATTAACAAACATAACACAAATGCAAACCCAACTAGAGCAGGACCTTTCAAAATACAGCAAAACCAAACGAAGGTATTCTGCTGTCTTTAATGCTGTTACATATGTTAATACTGGAGCATCGATCACTAGTGCTCTATCAGCAGGAACAAGTGTAGGTCTCTTAGCAACAGGCGTAGGTGCACCGGCAGCTTTGCCTCTAGGCGGTTTGTCTTTAACTCTTGGCCTGTGTTCATTAGCTGTAAGTGCTGTCAGCAAAAAAATAAAAGCTAAACTCCAAAAGCACACAGCTATGGTTCAACTAATAACAGCTAAACTTAGTTCCTTCAAACTGTTAATAAATAAAGCACTAGTTGACTCAAACATCACGGATGAAGAATTTAGTCGCCTACAGGCTGATTTTGAGGACTACAAAAGACAAAAGTTTGATCTTCAAAGAAAGGCACGGGCAACTTTTTCTCAACAACCAGACACCGACCAGATAAAAAAGGAATGCTTAAAAAAAGTAAACGAAACATTAAACTCTGTTCTAAACAGCTCACATTAACAACCCCAAAGGGCGTTTATACTTTAGTTTATGAGTCCAAGCACAAAAAGGCCGTCGATATTGATTCTGATTAAGTATTTTTTTTAATTTAAATAAATATGTTGAGTTAGAAAAGAAACTCAGCATGGATAAGATATATGGCAGTTTTGACTCTTGGTTAGATGCAATGGAAGAGGAAGAGCGTTTGTCAAAAGCTTTAAATGAGGTCGTTTTAGAAGTTATTGATCCAACAAACGTACAGGCAAGCGTTGTACATGCTATTTCTCAAGTTCCAAGTAAACTAACAATAAACCCTCCAGTTAAAGTAAGGGTAGTTGTTTTAATCGACTATATAACAATAAACGAAGAAAATCTAGAAGTCTGGGTCTCAACTAAACAGCAGACTATTCTTTCTTATAATGACTTAACACCCGGTTGGGCAGATCAACTTCTTACACAGTTTAATGAAGCCTCTGAAGCAGCTAAAATGAGAGGCTCTGTTGGTCAGAGGGTGAAGTCCTAGACATCAGATTAAGACAGGCTAAGTATGAGCCGATTGTAGGCAAGTCTTACATTCCACTGCCTCCAACATTGGTTGCAAAGAAAGCAGTTCTGAACATAAAGAATACAGACAACAAATGTTTCATGTGGTGCGTTCTTGCTAGGCTGCATGTACTCCGCAAAAACGCAGAGAGAGTATCTAACTATTAACCTTACATCAATGATCTTAATTTCAGTGGAATATCCTTTCCTGTTAGCTTAGACAAAATTGATCAGTTTGAAGAACAGAATCGCCCAATAACTGTTAACGTATACACATGGTCTGAGGAAACAAATTTGGTGCCTATCAGAGTGTCTAAGAATAGTCCGTCGATTGGTGAACCAGACAAAAATCATGTAGACTTACTCCTGATGTCTTCACTGGCAGGGCTACCGCACTACACATTGATACGAACAATGAGTAGATTATTGGCGCATACTACAACAGATCATGGCAAACAAGAATTCTGCAGAAAATGTTTAACAAGAATTCCATCCGTTCAAGCTGCGAGTGAACATGTAAAACATTGTCTTAGTCCAGTTGACTGCAATACAGAACTAATTATGCCAAGAGAAGGCAGTAAGGTTAGTTTTAAGAATTACAAAAAACTCCAGAGGTCACCATACGTTGTTTACGCAGACTTTGAATCGCTTATTGTTCCTTATGAAGGGCCAACCCCGCAGAAACTTCCAAAAACAGTTTTAATGAGTAATCAGATTTGTTCGTTTGCTTTCATCATTGTCAGGTCGGATGGCGCCCATTCAGAGCCAGAATTATATAGAGGACCTAATGCGGCTAGTAGATTTTTACAGCGCATGCAGCAAGTGCGTAATGCTTGTTCTAATAATCTGAATTTATCTGAAATCATGATGACGCCCGAAGACCAAGAACAGTATGAATCAGCCACTCACTGTTGGATTTGTGGTTTAGAGCTAACACCTAAAAGTTTAAACCCAACAGTAAGAGATCATGATCACATTAGCGGAGAATTTAGAGGAGCAGCACATAACAATTGCAATCTTCAACTAAAGTTTGATCCTAGGACTTGGAGACTTCCTATATTCTTTCATAACTTGCGAGGTTACGACTCTCACCTTATAATGCAAGCAGTAACCAGCGACTTCAGGGCGTCATGCATTGCGCAGTCATCAGAAAAGTACATGTGTTTCACTTTAAATAATTTATCTTTTTATGACTCTATGCAACACCTGATGGGGAGTTTAGAGTCACTGGCTATGTCCTTAAAGTCCTGCCCAATAACAGAAGAATATTTTGACCCAACTCTTGTTAGAAAGGGCGTTTATCCTTATGAGTACATGAACAGTTGGGAAAGGTTTGATAACCCAGCCCTTCCGCCTAAAGGTGCGTTCTTTAGTAGTCTTAGAGGAAAGGACATCAGTGATTCTGATTACCAGCATGCTCAAGATGCGTGGCAGAAATTAGAGTGTAAAACGATGGGAGACTATCATGATTCCTATTTAATGGCGGATGCCTGTTTGTTGGCGGATATCTTTGAAAATTACAGAAAGACCTGCATGAAACATTATAGTCTAGATCCTGCGCATTATATTTCTGCGCCTGGGATGAGTTGGGACGCTTTCTTAAAATATACAGGTGTACAGATTGATTTATTGTCTGACCTGCCAATGCTTCAGATGATTGAAACCGGATTGCGTGGCGGAATTAGTATGGTGTCTCACCATTACTGTAAAGCAAACAACAAATACTTGGATGACTATGATCCAAGTAAAAGGTCTAACTATTTCATGTATTTAGATGCAAACAATCTGTATGGTTGGGCTATGAGTCAATCACTTCCATTACGTAACTTTAAAATGTACACAGGACTCAAAGACATTCAAAAGTTTTTAAAATGGCTACCTACTCTAGAAGCTGATCGTAAAAGAGGTCTCATTCTAGAAGTTGATTTAGAATATCCTCATGACCTTCATGATTACCATAATGACTATCCATTAGCGGCAGAAACCCTAAAAGTGTCAATGACAGAACCACCTAAACTTGTGCCTAATCTTCGTGACAAAAAAAATTATGTCTGTCATTACAGACTTCTCCAATTTTATTTAAGACATGGTTTGAAGTTGGCAGCTGTTCATCGTATAATTGCTTTTGATCAAGAACAGTTCATGAAACCATACATAATGAAGAACACTGATCTCAGAACTAAATCCGCAGATGCTTCAGAAAAAGACTTTTTCAAGTTGATGAACAACAGCTGTTTTGGAAAGACTATGGAAAATCCGCACAAGCGTAAAGATGTTAGATTGGTCACCAGAGAGAACGATGCAATTAAGCTGGTGTCAAAACCTAATTATCAGGACTTCAGAAGATTTCATGATCAGCTTTTTGGCATAATGATGAAAAAAAAGAAAGTCAAATTGGATAAGCCCGTTTTTATTGGGTTTACTGTTTTAGAGCTGTCAAAGCTTTTGATGTTAGAATTTCTTTATGACTACTTTAAACCCTTGTATCCTGAGTCCAGAGTTCTGTACACAGATACAGATTCCTTTGTAATCGACATCCCTACTGAAGATATCTATAAAGACATGGAATTAGAAGTAGCTAAAGGGCATGCTGGATGGTACGACACATCTGATTACCCTAAAGATTCGCCTTTGCATTCAACTGTTAACAAAAAGGTTTTAGGTAAGATGAAGGATGAATTATCTGGAGATGTGATCAAGGAGTTTGTTGGTTTGAGGTCGAAAATGTACAGTCTTTCAAGCCAAAAAAAAGTTGTTAAAAAAGCAAAGGGAATATCTCGTAGTGTTGTGCAATCAAGCATATCCCATGACAACTATAAAAAAGCATTGTTTGACAATAAGACTTTTCATCATGACAACGTAAAACTACGATCTAATCTACATGAGATCAACACAACTGTTGTAACAAAGAAGTCATTAGATAGAACAAACACAAAACGTGTGTTTGTTAATCCAGAGTTTTCATATGCAATCGGGCATTGGAAAACAGCATAATTACATACCTTCTTCATCCGCGGGTTTATATTTTTCCTCAAATTTATCTAGAAGCTCAATCATATCAATATCCAATTCAGACAAAATTTTTCTCATGTTTGCTTGATGTGCACGAATTTTTTTTATTATTTCAAGATATTCTTTATCCCATATTTTGATAATCAAAATTTGGGATCGTAGGCAATCAGGATGCGTTGCCATGTACCGATGAATCCACTTAATTGTTTCCTTAATAGCTGAACACGTATCATATGATTCTTGTATTAATTCTAAGGTCTCTTTTTTATCATCATTTTAGTTTCATGTAAGATTTCTTCCTTTTGAGCTTCCATTTTAAACTCAAATATATTTACGTAAATTAATTAAGCGGAACTGTGTCTGGCGGGATTATCTGCAGTTCTTCCTTCACAAAAGATCTTCGGGGGCTGGTCATTTTGTTGTGTCAGTTTCTCGTAAATAATACACAGGCGGATTCATTTTCACAATTTTTTTTATCTCATATGGATCAACACTCCAAACGGGATCTGTTGCCCTGATACGAGTGTCCCCTTCTGCTTCTCCCGGTGAATAAAGGTATCTCACTTTCAAACCAAATGGCAATAGTTTGCTGGATGAAGACTCTCCTTCAACAACATTTATTTTTTTGTTTTTTGATTGCTTGTACTGGTTTTAGACCTTTAAATTCTTCATTATTCATTGCACGTAGAACTGAGGGCAGTCTTCTAACCCATTCTGTGTTGCGAGAATTGTCAATCAGCTCTCTGTGATACTGGTAGGAAAAAAGCCTTTCAGATAACTGTTTGTTAAAGTTTTCAACCAAACCCTGTGATCTGTGAACACCCGGAATGCCTCTTTTAATGGTAACTCTATGTTTTAACAATAATTGATTTACTTGACCTTTAAATTCTTTTCCTTCATCAACTTGAATCATGCGAGGATAAGTTAAGGGGCCCCGTTGATATATCAGTTGTATAGCGGCAGCAACAGCAGAAGCACTCTTTTGTGTTAATGGTTCAGCATCTTTGTATCTTGAAGCTATGTCAATGACTGTAAGGGCGTACTTAAATCTTTTTCGTCTAATCGTATCATGGGGTAAATATAGAAGATCCATTTGATGGGTGTCGTTTGGAGTTATATTCACAAAGTGTGGTCTCTGTAGTTTTTTAGGCGCTGGTAGATAAATTTGCCAAATCGCTTGTTTAGATAACCATTCTTTTGCTGTTTGTTCACTGACTCCAGCTGCTTGGCTTAGCTTTTTAATTGCTGTTATTCCCTTCCAATATCCTTTTGGCGAATAATAGATCTTGTTCATTTTTTATTCAGCCAATATTATGCGCAACAAAATACACAACGGTCATACCAAAGGCAATAAACAATATTTCTTGCATCTTTTGTTTTTCTGATGGTTGATAAAAGTTGCTGAATTTTGGGGGAGGCAATGTCTCGATTGGCTTGCCTGTTACAAGATAATATTCTTTTATTGCTTGATCAACATCTTTAAATGTGTAAGCTGCATGTCCCTGTTTTTTCAGGTCATCGTTAATAAAATCTAACTGCTCAATTCTCTGCTTTTCATACGCAGCTTGTGCTGCGGCTAGTTGCTCCATAGCTTTGTTATGTCTTTTTCTCTCGCCGTCATCCCGTAGTTTACTAAATGCGTAATTACTTCCACTAAAAGCAAGCGCATTAACCACAGCGCCACCAATCATCATTACGAGTGAAGCCATTTTTATAAATGTATTTTTTTAATTTTACATATTAATACTGTCTGGAATTATTCCTTGCTTAACTAGAAAATCTTTCGTAGCAAATGAAGCTGTAATAACAGCAATCAGCTTTGCTGAGTCTTCAAAGCCTAGTTTGCCAAGATCTGCTGGTTTTATTTTTAACAGGCTTTTACCAAGCATTGTGTATCCTACACTTAGGCCTCCAATAACAGCAGAATGGTATACAAGGTTAGTAATAGTTTTTTCGGTGCTCATTTTTAAAAAATAAAATAATATTTATTTATTAATAAAACATGAACTGCGATGATCTACTACAGCTTCAGGGCAGCCTAAACGTTCCTGAACTTATGATTACAAATGATCAAGTTGATGACCAAGATATTATGCCCAAAAAGGAAAGGCTGTATTCTTTGGCAGCATGTGGAAAAACAAAACAGTACCTTGGAAATGAATTCAGCATAGAACAGATTCAACAAATGTCGCCGCAAGACATTGTAAAGTATCACAACAGGTATGAAGCGCAACTGGGGTCAAGAATGGTAAAAAGTGTTGGGCAAACGGTTCTTAGTTTGTACACTAAACTAGTTAGTAGATTTGCTCCCATTGATTCTGAACAAGATTTTATGTATGATTTAACGCAGGATCCAGTTTTAACAAAGTCATTAGAGTCTCTAGGATGTGATCTATATTACAGATTTGGAACATTATTGTCGCCATTAATCATGGGATTAATTACTTTTAATCATATAGATTTTGTTTCCCTTCAAAATGACCGAGCCAGAAAATCAACAGAATCAGAAAACATTGAATCAGGTGGAGAAAGTGACCAGTAAAAAGCCTCCTCATCCTGGGCGCGTTGCAGCAGGGAAAAAATTAGCAGAGTGGAACAAACAAAAAAAATTAATGTTACAATCATAGAATGTAACTCATAATGAAAACATAACACCGCCAACGCCAACAGTGTTGCCACAGCCAGTTGTTTCAATGCCAGCTGTAAATACACAAGAACAAGTTGATTCAAGCCCTACAACAACAGGGCTGCCTACAACACCAAAGTCGTCATGGAATATTGAACTTAAAACAGTTTTCATTTTTGGCGCCATTGCTGCTGGGGGTGGTTATTACGGTTATAAAATATATAAACAACGCCAGCAAAAACCAAAGCAGTCCAAAAAATCTCAGCCACTAAATACAGAAGCCGAACAAAAAAGCATGCCAGAACCGCCAACAACAAAAGACCATTTTGATCCATTTCAAATGCAATAATTATATATTGACTTAAATAAAAACTTGGTTGTGCTTAGAGGATGGACTTAGTTATGAACTTGAGCTGACTTGATTAAGTACTTGAGCTGACTTGATTAAGAACTTGAGTAAGAATTCGAGTTGACTTAATTAAAAACTTGATTAAGAACTTGAGGTGACTTGATTAAGAACTTGGGGCGACTTGATTAAGAACTTGATTAAAAACTTGAGGTGACTTGATTAAGAACTTAAGGTGACTTGATTAAGAACTTGATTAAGAACTTGATTACAAACTTGTTTAAAAACTTGAGGTAACTTGATTAAGAACTTAAAGGGACTTGAGTAAGAACTTAAAGGGACTAAGACAACACAATGATAGTGCCACAGTAGGTCAGCGGGCTGAGCTTCTTGTTTACCAGCTGTGTGTCTCTGACAATGGTAATATGAGAAAGGCAAATGACGGGGCCCATATCCCTAATTGCAGGTGCTGACAGTAAGAACTTGTAAAGGGAGGAAGTAATAGCAGGCTTGCGGCGCGCACCTGACCAAGAACGTTTACGTGCGAGCGGCTATTTATAGGAACTTGCAACATTATTACATCAGCAAATGTTCCCGAACATTCTCGAGAGAATGCGAGGCTGCCCCGTGACCGGACAAGAGCCGGTCAGTTTAGCCATGGCTTCCAATGCAGACGGGCGTGTTTTGTTCACAGAGAAACAGCTTCTTGCTATAGATGATCATGTGTTTTATTACGGCTGTATGGTGGAGTATCTAAACAAAAGAAAATCAGGCGAGCCCAGTTCTTTACCTCCTAAGCCAGAATTGCATTTTTGGAAGGCGGGGAGAAAGACAAACAAGAACCTACCATCGATGAACTACAAAGCACCTTAAAAGATGGTTGGTGGCAGGTGTACTGCATGGTGATCAAGAGCCGCCAAAAAACAAAAAACACTAACTCTGCCAATGCCAGTCCCAAGCCCAGGATGAAAAAAGAAAAGGCGTGTGGAGAGTTAAACTCTTTGTGAAACTCTTTGTAAAATAGGTGGGAGGCCTGTGCTGCGGCAAAACTAGCCTTGCTGACTGTTACTATAAATAGCCGTTCGCGCGTGAACGTCCTAGTTTAGCAGCAGCAAGAAGGTTGCTGCGGTCTTTTACTATAAATAGCCGTTCGCGCGTAAACGTCCTAGTTTAGCAGTAAGCCAACAGGATATAATGGCTCTTGTAACTAGGTCAGACGTTCATGCATGAACGTTTGACATAGATATAGAGCTGCAAGCCCCTCTAACTGTGTCAAACGTGCATGCATGAACGTTTGGTCTAGTTAAGAGTAGTAAAACTAGCAAGAAGATGACTGCTCAGCAGAAAGAGACATAGTTAAAAAGAGAAAATCTTTGTCGAAACTGGCTTTCAGTGGAAGACATGCTGGAATAAGTGTGTGGATTTTATGTCAGAAATATAACTCAGTTTTAAAAGACTTTAGAGAGCAATTAAAGACTGTAGTTTTATTTCACATGAAAGATAGAGACGCATTTGATGAATGTATGCGCGAAAATGATGTTATTGAAGACGATCAAGAAAAACGAAGGATTAAGCAAAAACTGAAGTCTCAAAAGTTTTGTAAATTAGTATTAAAAACAGATAATCCTACACATTATGTATGTTTGTAAATGTTTTTTTAAGTCTTACTTAGCAGAGAACTAGTAAATCTTCGTTCTAGGGCAACCGCCCGAAACTGGTTGAGGGCGGGTGAGCTAGAACGAAGATTTACTAGTTCTCTTGGCGGTCTTGGGCTGCTGTGGTGACCCTCGGTCTGCCGCTCCTCGGTCTGTCATCAGTGGTGTTTCTTGCTTGAAAGCGGTCCAGAAGGCGATAGACGGTGGAAATGTGGACTCCGAATGCGATAGCGACCTGCCTCATTGGAACCCCGGCCTGCAGTTGCCCCATTGCTATGCAACGATCTTGACGAGAAAGTCTCGGCATTATGTTGGCGCCGCTGGAAGGGATAATTTGAACTTTTTGAGGTTTGGGAATTTTTGCCCCACAATCGGGGCCACATTGAGTTGCAATTCACATTGATGCACGTGGCGTAGGTAGCCCACATGGCAAATGCACTCCTCGTGCCAAAAACGCTGACCCGACAACATTCACCCATTGTTACGAGGTTACAACCGGCCAAGACACCACGTACTGCTAATGTTGCACGTGCCAACGATATTGCTTACGTCCTGTTCACAATGTGAACAATTGTGCACTGTCTCTATTTTTCGCGTTTTTTATGCCTCTGAGTATATTTGGTATCGGATTTCGCCTCAACGCTAAAGTATGGAGAAACCAAACAGAATCGTTACATCAAAAGCAAAGCGATACTTGGCTCTCATGAAGGGAAAAAAAAAAAAACCTCTCAGGGAGATCCTAGGGAGCAGAGTACAAAATCCAGACAAAGCTTACAAGTGACTAATGGGGCTACGATCAGTCACAGACTACGGCGCGTCTGTCTGGATGAAATAATAATAATAAAAAAATCCACAGGAAAGGGTGTAAGTGAAAAGTATAACTCACATGAAAAACTGTCTGACGTTGTGGAGCAGATCTGAACATTCTGGGAAGCCTTTACACTGAGCAAATAAATAAAGCTTACATGGAGAAACTCACTGAGACATATTGGGAAGCTGATCATAACATTCTGAGAAGTTTTTACGTGGAACAAACAAGACAAATACTTGATATGATGTGTCTGAATGAGGCACAGCGCCAAAGAGCAGCTCATAAAAAAGGCAGGCAAGATAAATACTTGAGTGTAGCATATCATTATTAGGAACAGCACCAAAGAGTGACTCCGAGAAAGCTATTGGAGTCCAGAAACAAACCTCATGTCAACCACTATCCGAGCTATGGAAACTCGTCAACTTCACAGCCTGGACAGCAGCCAATTACAATTAAGTCTGAATACACACTGTCCAGTAAAAGCACGTGAATCGCACCACCATACGACCAAAAAGAATATCAGAGCCCACGAAAGAAGTATAACTTCATTTAGCAAGCACGCCGGTTTTAGAGGCAGAATCAACTCCTAATCCAGCTCCCTGCCAAAATCATCACATCACACGCCTCGGTTACAGAGTGCGAAAGCTGGATAAATTTTCAGACATTAAACAACGTTCCTTCGGTGCTGCTAAAAAGAGACACTCGGTCATTCTGAAGCCGAAAGAAAGATTGTAACACTAGATCTTCTTCTCCCTAGTAAGTGTGGGCACTCGTTTGGGGCACCACAGAAATGAACAGTTTACCAGATTCCTCCAGTTCTGTCGGCTGAGCGCCAAAGCCTAGCTCTCTGCACATATTTCCTTGTCCACTCTGCGATGTTGTCAGTTCATCGCTTTTTTTCTTCCGTCTTGCTCTCCATTTCCGTCCTTCAGCAGTTCCTTGGGGGTATTGTTTTAGCAAAGCCATTGGATTATTATTGCTTTATTATTACTGAGAGTGTTGGCTTGCACCATGTCTGCATCACTGGCAAATTTTAGCGAGTGCAGTCCTCTGTAACTGTGATTTAATTACAACAGGGGCTCAGAAACTCTCCCAGTCTTCTTGGGCAACCCTGAACGATCAGAATGTCTTTTTTGTCAAACTTATTGAAGATCTCTCGGAATTGGAACTAGAATTCTTCGATCTGATCATCGTCGTGACCTGATGTGGGAGAATTTGTTATCCCTGCCAGAATATTAAATAGTTTCGCTCGTAGGCGGATGGTTATGTTTCTGCTGGAAACAGAGCAGCAGCATCCCAGTACACCGTTCTTAATGCTTTTGTTAACCAAAATCTCCGCACCATGCACATCTTTGTCTTTATCCTTTTCTCCACTGTGATACGGAACGCGCGCTTCCTGTCTCTGTAATTATCCATTGTTCTTCCATTTTACTTCGCAGAATCTCAAGCGAATCTATCCATTTTATGGATCAGTTCTTTCACATTTCCAGCCTGCCTATGTCCCGTGGTGGTCAATATGGTGGTGTTCCTCCCACGTATACTCTGTGTTTTCCCCTCAGTTGCACACTTTTTGTGTCCGCCCTGGAGGGGAGCGACGTGTGGCACAGTCATTGTTAACCTGTGCTGCGACCGATCCGCTATGGTGTTTGTTTTTCTCTTCCGTATGGTGTTCCTTAGGCATTCGAACCTGGCGGAACCCATCTCTCCCAAAACTGAATTTTCTTGTTGGCATTACTCCCCGCATGCACAAAGTAGTATTGGGTTTACATTATTGTCAGCAGCAGAGGAGGATCTCTGACATGGCTGATAATTCTAGATAAACTCAGCCAAAATTATCCTGAGCAAATGATGAAAAAGGACGGTTGGAATGATGGGTCGATAGATCTCGGATCTTTGGGGCGGTATTCGGTGGTTGGGGTGGCGCACGCCAGGTGGTTTGATAGTGGATCTTGGGTAGTTTGTTTTGGCGGCTCTTCGGCGGTTGGAATAACAACTCTTAGGTGTGAGTCACGAGTAGGCCTAGGGTCATTGAGATATGGCTCCTTACATTACTTCAGCCAACCTACCCTACGCGAACGATGAAGAATAAGAAAGGTAATGCGGATGGTGGTACTGGATTGTCCGGGTGGCAGATTCCAGGTGAGTGGGTCCTGCGTTCTTGGCTTGGTGGCTCTTTGGTGTTAGTGTTGGCAGCCCCTGGATATGGCGATCATGCGTAGCTCTCGGGTCGTTGATACCTGGGTCTCCATATCATTTCAGCCAAACCGACCTTGGGCGAATGATGAAGAAGAAGAGAGGTTGAAATTAGTAGGTCGACAGATCGTGGACCGTTGGGCTGGTCATTTTGGGTAGGCAGGATGGCGGATCCCTGGTGGTTGGATAGTGGATCTTCGGTAATTGGCTTGGTGGCTCTGCGGTAGTTCGGATGGTGGCGCTTGGATGTGGGAGTCATGGGTGGGAGAGTGGTAGAGAGGAGCAATAGTCAGCGGTTTAGTGTGCCACAGGCATTCCAGACACACACAGTCATCTTACACATAAAATCTCTCCTCTCTCTCTCTCTCTCTCTCTCTCTCTCTCTCTCTCTCACACACACACACACACACACACACACACACACACACACACACACACACACGCACGCACGCATGCATGCACGCATGCATACACACAAACACTCACACACACATGCACACACACACATGCACGAACGCACGTATGCACACACGCATACACACACGCTCGCACGTGCGCGCACCCCCCCCCACACATATATTCTCTCTCTCTCTCTCTCTCTCTCTCTCTCTCTCTCTCTCTCTCTCTCTCTCTCCCCCCCCCCCCCCTCCCCCTCTCAATATCAGAGCCCACAAAAGAAGCATAGCTTCATTCATTAAGCTTCATCATTGAGACACACACAGTCGTCTTGTGCAAATAAAATCTCTCTCTCTCTCTCTCTCTCTCTCTCTCTCTCTCGCACACACACACACACACACACACACACACACACACACACACATACACACACACACACACACACACACACACACACACACACACACATATGCATACACACAAACACTCATTCACACACATGTACACACACATGCGCGAACGCACGTATGCACGCACGCACGCACGCACGCACACACACATACACACTCTCTCTCTCTCTCTCTCTCTCTCTCTCTCTCTGAATGTTGAGTGAACAAATGATCCCATTGGCTGTTCGTAACAGGAGCCGGATTCTCGTGGTAATGATTTTTTTTTTTTCTTTTTCTGTAGTGTTGCCGTTGTGGCATGCTGCTTTCCTGGAATGTCGCTATAGTGGAAGGTCGCTTAAGTGGACAGTTCTAAACTCGAGTGGCTTAACTGGAAGTCGCCCTATTGGATATTGCTTACATGAACCCTAACCGTCGTTCTTAGAACCCTGATTCCATCTTTCTTTGAGCATGCCTGTAGTGAGTCGGCCAAATGTTCTCCAGTCCTCTAGACAAATTAAGGGTAATTTTTGCTGATGTTGAGATTAATTTTTTAGATTCTTTAAATGTGCGAACCCTGTTATCACGGGGAGGGGGAGGGGGGGGGGTGGCGGGGGGGGGGGGGGGGGGGGGGGGAGACCCGGGTTGGATGCTGAAGGAAGAAGAGTAACTGGGAAGTAATTCGCATATCCGGGAGGGGGGGGGGGGGGGAGTAGTAACAAGTGCATATCAAACTGCCGGTCCTAGGCGAGGAACACATCTCACTGTCACCAACGGCTATTCACTGGATGATCCAGTGGGCCTGAGGCGTGGCCATCGGGGCAGGGCATTGACATCTCGGTGCGGTGACCGGCGGCCTGCAGGTAGGTCTCGATGACCATCCAGGCCTTGCTTGGCCTGAGGTGTGAACAATTCGGGAAGGTTTCAGCCTGTTATGTGTTTTGAACCTTATCGGCCATGGGTTAAAGTGAACACTTGAAACATCAGCTGTGGCTAGAGGGAAGGTGTGGGCTGTTGGTACAATGGGTAGTATAGCTTCATTTATCAAGCCCGTAGGTTTTAGAGGCAGAATCGACTCCTAATCCAGCTCCCTGACAAAATCATCACATCACACGCCTCAGTTCCAGAGTGCGAAAGCTGGATACATTTTCAGCCATAAAACAACGTTCCTTCAGTGCTGCTAAGAAGAGACTGTCAGCTACGGCAGAAGACCTGTGGGAGAGGCCAACAGGAGCTTTTTCCTCGGAGAGGGTGAAGCGCAGTAGAGTCCGGAAGACTCGGTCCCAGGGTGCAACTAGAACTACGCTGCCAGCATCCCCCAACTGGGATTTGGCCAATCAGGCGAACACAACAGTGTGGCAGCTTCGGCGATCGTAGCAGCGCTGAATGATAAGTGAACCGACTGGTCAACTAAGTTAAACATCTGACAAGTTCTGAATGTTTTTTTTTCTTTTCTTGTGTTTATATCTAACCAGAATATTGGAATGTCGTCTTTCCTGGTGAATCAAGAGTAACCGAAAAAGGGGATGCAATTATTGGATTGTTTGTATGATGTTTTCATTTTTGTATGATGCAGATAAACGTGTTGTGTAGTGACGGGTGGGGGCTCAGAGTCGAGTTAAATAAAATTTCATTCTTTTATGAAATGTTATTGGTTTCCCGTCACCTTTGTCGGGCCGGACGTGAGTGACAGAGTGCATGTACCTGTGCGAGAGCACAATTACTTTGTGGAAATATGAATGCTTCTGTTCATATATCCCCCCCCCCCCCCCCCCAGATGACATCTTTATTACTGTATTGTACAAGGAAGCCTTTCACCGTTTTGTTTTTTTTCCCGGTAGATGAGTTTGCAGTATATATAACCTTCACTGCTTTTTTTTTTTTTTTTTTTTTTTTCCAGCAAGCTGAAAATTGCTTCTTTAAAAGGGAGGTGAGGAAGATCCAGTTTGTACCCTGTGGTGATGAATTCACACAGAACAACCCCCCCCCCCTTCCCCTCTATCCCCCCCCCCCCCCCCCCCCTCACATGTCAAACCTGACACACTATATTTGTTTTTGTTTGTGACGAGGAGCTTGTACGTCAGAGATTCCTCTCATTTCTTTAACTTTTGGGGGGTTGACTAAACATGAGGTTGAGATCGTACTTGGAGATTTGAGTATGACTACAGGAACTTCGCAGGGGGAAAAAAGGGGTCGAGGGTTTTTCTCAGTTGTCTGTGTGAATCTGACTTAAGACGTTTGTTTGTTTTTTTCATCCTTCGCATCATCTGTGAGTAGACGTAAGAAAAATCCTCCCACAATAAATAGTAAGTGTGGCTGAATGTAGCATCTAAGTGATCTATCATCCCCTTGATAACATCTCAAGAATCTCCCGATGAGACAAAGCAAACGGGATCATGATGGGAAGGAACGTCAAAACATTCGCTGACCGACATAGGGAAATGTAAAGCCGTATAGGTTGTCTTGGGATGTGGATTTTGGGTTGGGGATCGTTTTTGTCGTCAAGATCCGCCTAATGATTCGTAGGTGACTCTGCACTGGTAGGTGTGAGTGATGTAATGAGGAGGCAGAGAAACCTCCATAGGCAATGATGGGAACGGGTAAATGTCTCAGTGATAAACATCCTGGCTTTAGACACTGTGCAGATGGTTTCATGTCGATTAAGTTGACATGTTTTCTTAATAATTTGCCGCACATTCAAAAGGATGGGACACTTGGTTTAGGTCAGAAATATGACAAGAATGATGTTTATGTAGAAACACGCTCGTTATGGTAGAGTATGTGAACTTCCTCAACTATAAACCATCTGCACAGAGTCCAAAGTCAAGGAAGTTACTTGCAGTTTAGCTTTGTAAGGTTGTAATTGAAACTATATCCTAGGTAGTCAAATAAAATCATGTTGCTTGAAGCTCCTCAACCATAAACCATCTGCACAGAGTCCAAAGTCAAGGAAGTTACTTGCAGTTTAGCTTTGTAAGGTTGTAATTGAAAGTATATCCTAGGTAGTCAAATAAAATCATGTTATGTTGTTTAGAGCCTGGTCGACCAAGCGCCTAGAAATATTTACACAGGTGATCTGAACAGAAAATTACATACAAAGAAAGTGACTTTTGTTCCCATGGTGAAGCAGCTACATACATAATTCCTAATTACTTTGCAAGCTTGGAGCCCCCCCCCACCCACCCCCCCACCCCCCCCACCCCCCCCGGTTTCCTTATTAATTTTGTTCTGTGTATCTCTTGTCTCCATTTTAGTTTGGTGAAGGGGTACACTAATTAACATTAGTTTGAAATTTAACGGTGCTTTATTTTGATAAAAAAAATTACCTCCCGTCTGTCTTCTCCAATCCCACCCCTCTCTCTCTTACACACACACACACACACACACACACACACACACACACACACACACACACACACACACACACACACGCACGCACGCACGCACGCACACACACGGAGAGAGAGAGAGAGAGAGAGAGAGAGAGAGAGAGAGAGAGAGAGAGAGAGAGAGAATCTATCTTTATTTCCAAGGGTAGCAGATCATGAATATATATGCTTTTTTTTACATCAGGCCCTTGCACCGCTGAGGGACTAAGAGTGACTAGAAACTAACTAAGCATGACTAGCTACTAAGCCACACAAACAATCATACTGATCTGGAAAAAAGACACATAAAAACATGCACGAGCTTTTTCTCCATCAACGTTGACGTATCGATGAATTTAAAGAAGAGAGAGAGAGAGAGAGAGAGAGAGAGAGAGAGAGAGAGAGCGCACACACACACACACACACACACACACACACACACACACACACACACACACACACACACACACACACACACACACACTCGCTTTTGAACGAGTTTAGTGTACATATGTGTAAAGCTGCAAGATCAACGAATGGAGTGGACTGGATTGAATAGGAGAAATATACTCGAATGGAAAGAAGACAGAAAGGCAGAAAAGAGAAGCCAATACACATAAGAAGATGAATGTATCAGTTAAATGAATGAATGAATAAATGAATAGGAAGAAACTCCCAGACAAATAAATCTTGAATGTAATTAATAGTGAACCGCCAAGAAAATGTAGAAAACGAATCAGAAGACAAAACACGACGCGTTTCGACCTCTTAGGTCTTCTTCAGGCAAGATACAAAACAATCAGGACAACGAAAACGAACGAATGAAGATAACAGATTGCTCGTTCATTTTGTTGTCCTGAGTGTTTTGTATCTTGCCTGAAGAAGACCTAAGAGGTCAAAACGCGTCGTGTTTTGTCTTGTGATTCGTTTGTCTACGTGTTCTTGGCAGTTCACTATTAATTACATTAAAAATTTGTTTAGATTTCCGCCTGCAGTCGCCTCACTTTGCGACTAGAGCCCTGATAATTGTTTCTCAGGGCCGAAATACCTGTCTCACGAGGGTTTCTTTACTTGAGACCTTCTGCTGTCAAGCTCTCCAAAGACATTCTCTCTGCAAAAGGCAAGGAAGCCGGCAAAAAAGGTTTGCTTTATTTTGCAGTTGTGGATAGGTTCAACTGCAATTTATGTCGCAAATTGGGCTTAAGTTATGATGTTTATCACTTTTATCCTGTTCTTACATTTCATGGTGTGTAATTGTCTGTTAGAGGCACGTAAGGTCAGCTGAGATAAAAAGAATGGATTTGTTTTGCCTTGTACGACTACTGTTTACCAACTGCCTGATCGTGACGTCATGTCACGAACGCCATATTTGGATGCACAGCTAACTTAGGAAAGTAAAATCTTTGTTTTCTGTTCAGTTTTCCTGTTTTTTTCAAATTCATCGTAGGCTTCAGGTCACTCCAGTGTCGACGAGCAGGTGTCAGCAATGGCACAGAGTCCAGCGGGAGGTGCTGTGAAGGCTTTACAACTGGAACTGAAAAAGATTCAGGCTGAACCCGTGGAAGGATTTCGAGTGAAGTTGATAAACGATGACAATATTTTCGAATGGGAAGTCGCAATATTTGGACCCCCTGGTACTCTATACGAGGGTGGATATTTCAAGGTAGTCTACTGTCTGGAACCACTGACTGTTAGGAATACTGATTACATCATTCATGATTTGACTTTGGAATATAAGTTGACGTGTGTCTTGTGACAGGTTTCTATTTCTTTGTTTTTAGATCTTCACTACTTGAGTCATCATTTACCACTGTTTTCATCATCCGTTTCATAGCACTTGACAGTGACTTGTGACTTGATCATGGCGTCGAAGGAGAATAAGAATTTAATATTCTATTCTTATATCAGTCCACATGTCAATACCCATGAAAAGAAATAGATCCACATTCGGGCTCACCCGCATTCTGTTTCCCCAAAGATAGTTCTTCCAATGGAGATCTCGAGAAAATTTGCCCAGATATTGTTGTCAGTAACCCCTGCACAATTTGGCTATACGTTTGACTGACATTATGGGAAAGTTTGCTGCATATCATCTTTGTGGTCAAGTAATAATCAGTGAATGACTGTGCTCCGTGACTGTCGGTGCTGAGACCAGGATCTGTTGTTGCAATTCAGGTCTTTTATCAGTCCTTAGACTGTTTGTATTATACAACTCACATCTGTTTGTGTGATCTGGACCTTTTATCAAATACTAGCTGCCCCACTCCCACCTTGTCCCACATCCCTTAATCTTCTGTCACCCCAAGTTCCCTTCCCCCTACCTGTCCTCCTCGCTCCTCTCCTCAAGTCCCCCAACAGTGTCCACCCTCTCATCTTCCTCACTGTTCCTCTTCCCAGAACTCACTGACTTCCTGTTCTCCTCTGTTGTCTTCTGCCCCTTCTATCCTTCCTCAGTGCCCCCCCCCCCCCCCCCCCCCCCCCTCCTTCCCATCTCTCCTCTCCTCTCTGCTGTGAATCCCTTGAAGTAAAGAAAGTGAACCTAAATTATATCCATGGACCAGGGACTATTGCATAGGTCTTAATTTCTAATCCTTATATTGCCTTTAGTGATAGCATTTGAAAATGTTAAATTGATAAAATTGGGGGAAGGGGGGGGTTGCCTTATTGTCTGTGATACTTTCTGATCCAAGTATGTGCTCTCTATGGAGAGTCCTGCATTTGATAAAAGAAAAAGACGTGTTAGCAGTTGCATTTAAAAAGAGAAAAAGATGTTAGCAATTGGTTGTCAAAATTTCTTTATCAGGACTGTTTGAAAAGTTTAAGTATGCCAGCTTAATTAGCTTAGTCCTTCTTGTGTGCAGACACATTATTCAACCAATACACAACAGTTGTTTTGAGAATTATTGTAGCCATTCCTGAGTGTGACCCTGCTGGCCATACAAACTGATAAAAAGCATGTAAAACATGATGAATTACAGCCATGGTTATTGTTAGTGTGCTACTAATCTGAATTATTGAAAACAAAAATTCTGAGAGAGACATCTAATATTGGTAATGCGTATTCTGTCTGTGTAAGTGGTTCTTGGTCTGTGGCCTGTCTTTTCAGCAGTCTTTGTTGTTGGTTAAAATCCTCAGTGTTTGTCTGACCTTATTGAAATTAGGTATGGTGACTCATTAGCATAGCAGTTAGAGCCAGAGCACATCACTTCTGTGCTCGAAAGTTGCATGTTGAAGCGATCAGGTGATGAAGTGAAGCAATGTCAGGATTCCAAGAGTCAAACATGCCTTACCATTGGCATTCAGATATATATATATATATATATGTATATAAAATATTAAAAAATGTATGTTTGTTGTTGTTGTTGTGCTTGAATATAGTGCTTATATATAAAATTGAAAATATAGTGCTTTCTGTCTGCTGAAGTGGCTCAAGTTTGGAGAATGTTGGATTGAACATTGAGTGGTTCTTGGTTCGATCCTGGATTCAGACACTTTTTTCCCCCATATTTTATCTTCAAGGGATTCGAAGCAGATTTAAAGCAAAAGGCGGAATGGGCAGTGGGAGATGGGAGAGGGAAAAGGGATGGAGAAAAGAAGACAGCTTTTAATATATAAAAGGTCCAGACCAGGCCAACAGATCTGAATGGTGAAACATTCGGAGAATTAACAAAAGGCCCAGATCATACTGTGGGCACAGATCTCTGACCTATTGTCAGATCATGTAACTTTGTTCTGTGCATGATGTTGCTGAAGTAGGCTAACTCCAGTGATGTCCAATTGTCACCTCTTGTCACCAAAATGCCTGTCTTGTTTTTTGTTGTTTCGTTTTTTTTTCTTATGGCTATGTAATTTTTTTTTTATCTGTGATTTGAGGGCTGCTGTGCTACATTCCAAAACTTTGCCCCAAATCACTGAGTTTTATCTAAACTACCAATGTCAACACAATTCTGCTGATAGTGTAGTGTTGGACAAATATCTTGTTAGTTTTTGTATTGCATGTGTACTGTAAATGCCTGTGTCCATGTCTGCTGAAAACTCTGTTGCGTTTCATCTCACTGTTTTCCAGATTTTTTTTCTCTCTCCATTTTGAGATAGAGAGAGCAAAAAGAATTAAGAAAACATGTTCTGAATGTGTGTCTGCTGTCTAGAGTCCATGTTCTGAATCTCTCCGGTGTATGTGTCAGTGGAGGAAACCATGTACCGTCATGGGGGAGCAAAGGAATTAACCCTATGACCATACCCTCATCTGCCTATGGATTGTTCATTTGTGCAGGGATAAAACAAAACAAATCAGAATTCTAGCACAGGAAAATAATGTTATTTCTCAACAGAACTTTTTGTTGGTACTTTCCAGCCTAGGGCTTTCTATTATTAATTCAGGCTTCACTCTTTTTTACGGTGACTATTAGATGAGATCCTGACAATAAGGTCTGGACAGTCACTGATGCATGCCACGTCATTGCAGTTGATAATTGGTGGCACTTGGCCAGTGATGCCACCATCTGATAATGCTAACAGTATATCATGATGAACCTTTTTATAGTTAACATTCTTGCAAAACGTTCTCCCCCCCCCCCCCCCCCCCCCCCTCATCCCCTTTACAGTGTGCTTGCTCTCTCTCTCTCTCCCCCTCCCCAACCTTTTCTGTCACTAACATTTGAACCTAACATTATGCTCAAGTTGTATTAAGAGAAAAAAGGCAAGAAATGAGGGACTGGGGAAAAGGGGGTGGGGGCAGTAGTATTTGTGACAGGGTTTTGATAGCATGAAGGTCAGGCATGAATTTTTCCTTTTTTAATTTTTTCTCCCTCTCTCACCTTCTGTTGTATCCACCCACCCTGATCTTCAGTTCCATTATTTCTGGGCCACTTACTCCTATACAGAGCAACACCCAGCACTGAGTATTTAACTTGTATGTGTTCCATCTGATCATTCTCCACTAATCATTTGACAAGATGAAGAAGGAGACCTTTCTGGGTTTGCATTTACCAGTGATTGCCAGCATTTAATTGGTTCAGATGAAGAAATATTAGCAAAACTATTGGCCACCAGTTTTGCAAACTGATTTAGTTTCTTTTTACTGGATATTGACAGGAGAGGGGAGGGGGGAGACAACTGTTATGTTTGCAGCACTGAGCTTTTACAGATACCAATTGCCAGGCTGTCTGTTTTGTTTGACCATTTGCTTTTGTCACCTTTGCTGTACCTGTATGAAAAACCATTCACACATTCACAGCTTTGCTGCAGAACCTTTAGATAATTTATATAGTCAAGTGAATAGTAAGAAAAAAATTCAGCCCCCTTTTTATGGTTGTATACAAAAATGATGCACGGAAATAGAAATCAGGAAATGGTCGAATATCTTACTGTCCTGATAATTGAAAATCCAAATTATACATGAAAGTGAAGCTCCTGCTGACTGTTATGGTAGTGTTTTTAGACGGGGATTTTCGTGATGGCTTGACATCCGTATGCTTCATGCATGGAATTAAATTTACATGATCTTTAGCGCCCACTCAAGGTCAGAAGAAACTTTTTGAGCTTGAACATTCTCCAAATTGGAGTGATTAGCCATATTTATCAGAGCTATTTTTTGTTCACCTGGACATTAAGACAAGTCAATCAGCTGAAACAAACGTATAGTCATGAGACTGGAGTCGGCTGGCTGGCTAGCCCGCATGATTGCCGCACACATTTTCCATGCTGAAGCTTTTTTCAGTTTGCACTGTGAGCCTCGTGCGCAACTTGAAAGAGAGAGAGGAAGAGGAATGAGGGTACGAGTTGGTTTGAGCAGGCTGTTAGTGTGGGAAGCAGAGCTGCCGTGTGCTCTGCTGCAGCACTTAGTTGCACAAAATGCTTCACCAAATATCAAAAACTGGAAAGAAAAAAAAAAGAGAAGAAAACCTGCTTTTAAATGTACACATCAGTGGCTTTAAATGGAACCAAAGAAACGCAGATCTTTAGATCGTAAACTTTTTTGGTCACCAAAAATATGATGCAGTTTCACAAAGGAGGAAGAGGGGAAAAAAAAACCCAGAAAAATTGCTGAAGATGATGGCAGTGTTGCCACATTATCAGTTGGTTTTATCATCAGCCGTTTTGATTGTCTTTTAGGTCAAGTCAAAGGCATTTGATAACTAACAAGATTTCAATCTTCTCAGTCTGCCATCATGTTGAATGGGAAACCAAGTGTGTCTAAAAGTGCAGTTGACTATTGACTTATAACATGGCACATGAGTGCATTGCTAAAATTTGGAGTGCTACACTTAAAATGTCAAAGTGAAGCACATAAGTGCTTTTGAGGTCTTGGCAGTTCAGGGGGAGTGGGGAGGGAGACAGGGAGAGCAGTAAGCTATAAAATGCAGAAGGGGGAAAGGGTTGAATGGACATGGGGAAGAGACAGGGGATAGGTGGAACCTGGACAAGGCTGGGTTCCAAGGCTGTTGGAAATATGTACTGTTGTTGACCTCCCTTCACCACCACCATCACCACCCTCACCTTATGTAATAATCTACATGGAAAAATAAGTAATTCAGCACATACAAATCCTCACTGTATGCCATTTAATATATTCAATAAAGTTTACATAAAAGGAATTTGGAAATGGCGCCTGTTAGTCACACTAGAAAAGATTTAAGGCTTATATTTCTCTTTATGATGTATTTAAGGATTTGCAGGTTGGCCATAAATGGGTTTCAGGAATGGGGGATTGCTGACCAACTGCTCATATGCAATACTGTAGGTGAAGTACTGTAGGTGTCTTCATTGCTTTTTTGTACCTAGTTGAAGCTGAGATTGTTATTCATGGTACACATGAAAAAAAAAGCATGGAGGACAGCCCTGTGTGTGGTGTCAGACTGAAATGGAACTCTGTTAGGCACCACTGATGTCATTGATCAATGCTTAAAGAAAAAAAAAAGGGGGAAAAAAGTGTTCTCAGATTTGCAACTTGAGCATGGCTGGTAACTGTCATTGTATCAGTATGTAAGCATGGCTGTCGCTCATCGAGTCTGTGCAGATTAGATGTTCACTTGGCCATGGCATAGGTCTGATCATTCAGAACGCTTCTCATATACAAGAGTATATCTTATCTCTCAGTTGTCCATTAGCATATGGAAAGACACCTATATTACAAAGAAACACAGCTTTACTTCACTCACTCACACCTTGGCCGTCAACGATTGTTCTATTGTGGACTTTAATCTGGCCTGTCCTTTTTGGCCTGTGTTCAGTTGGATTCTGGCCTCTTCAGCGGTGCTTTGGTGTCTTTCTTCTCCAGCTATTTTAGAGTTGTCCCCTCATCCATCTTCGAAGCAGGATTCAGGTCAGAGCCTGACAAGTGTTGGATGTTGGCCTTTTGAGGGTTGTCCTGCTCAGCCCTTCTTCCTTCTCAGGATGTGTGTTGTGACTGGCTGCATTGGCTGCCCAGTGCTAATTCTGTTAGGTTACAGCATTTAAAATGTGCGTCGGAAAGATGTTAATTCATGTCTGTTTTCTGTTGCATGGCTTTGGTCCGCCTCTACATATCAGAGCTCCACTGCAAGACGTGATTCAACATTAAAATTGAAGATAAGCGGCTTTATGGCTGTGCTGATTTGAAACAGAAAGGAGAGGGGAAAAAACCCCTGTAAAAAATGGGAAAATATTGAATACAGATGGACTGAGGGGATGTGTTGGAGTGGGAAGTGATGTCTTTGTTGTATTTAATCTATCTTGGACATCACTTTCACAAACTGCAGGATGAATTTAATGTGGCAAGAATCAGTGAGTATGGCACTTCTGGGTGGTTTGTTTTTTAGTTTTGAAAACAAAGCAGTTGGATATACGAAAAACCTGAGTGACGTTGACAGAAGGTCAAAGAGAGTGGACATATTTCAGATTTTTGGTCTGCCCACATGGACAGCAAGTCTTGTCTATTGTGATGACCAGTATTACCTCCTGAGTTGCCATCCCCACTCACTCAGAATGTAAGCAAGGACTTGAAATGACCCACTTCACTGTAGCAGCTTTATCCAGTAGTGCATGACTGAGGACAGTGGGCAGTGAAAATCCTCTGTCTTCTGATGTGGCCTCTGGTCGACTGGGCTTTAACATACAACATGATCTTTCCGTCATACCATGGCAACACTACAATGTCATGATACACTCTACGCAGATGTCAGGTTTTTGGTGAAAGCAATATAGTAGAAGAAATTCTGCTCAACTTAGTCCAGACCTGCAAACAGCTGGAAAATGAAACGCACAAAAGAAAAGGGACTTCACTTAACAAATGCTTAAGTTCTTCGATGAAACTGAAAGGCAGGCGGAGAGGGAAGTATTTGAAAACAGCTGTGTGCCTTGGCCCAAGATACTGATTGTCCCAGTCAAATTTGTGTCACAAGATTTAGAGCATCTTCTCATATCTGGACCCACCTTTTCCCCTTTCACCTTCATTCCATTCTCCCTTTCCTCCTCCTGTCTCACAGCCCTGATGTGGCCCCTTGCGGTCGGCTGGGCTATAAGCAACATTATCTCTCCTCCTGTCTCCTCTCTTCCCTAACACACACAGACACACACAGACACACACACACACACACACACACACACACACACACACACACACACACAGTGATAACATCATACAAGTCAGAAAATTGTTGTCAGTGAAATATTATATGACTGAGCAAAGCCAGAGACTAAGAAAGGATGTAAAATAGATACATAAACTGTAGTGTCATGATTGATCATTGATGAAACTAATCCAGTTTGTTTTGTTTCATATTTTACAATTTTAGTAGTAGTGAGATCAAATGGTGTGAAAATCAAGCGTAACATTTATTTTTTCTTTTCTGTACAGGCTCACATGAAATTTCCTGGAGATTATCCTTACTCACCTCCAAGCGTTCGGTTTATTACCAAGATGTGGCATCCAAATGTGTATGAGGTGAGTGTACCATTTTGACCCAATTTATTTCAGATATATGTCATGTTGAGACAGTTTGTCACTGATACTGCCATCTAATTTCACAAGGACACAGTGGATAAAAGGTTATGGAGACTGATGTGTAGATCCACACTAAAGTATGGTTGTCCAGACATTGAAGGGATCAGGATGTTCGTTTTAGGTTATCCAGATTTTGGTTGACAATACTATGCTTTTAGGTCAGTGGATGCATTTTGCGGTTTTCGGGTAATGTGTATCAGACTGCACAAGTTGTGACAGTTCTTGGCTCTCACTTTGAAGGGAATGTCTGTCTGAAGATATTTGCTCAAATTTAAAACATTAGTTATTTACAACTTTATGTATTGAGTTTTTTTTTCTGAATTTTACTTTTGGATAAATTAACATAAATTGTTGGCTTTGTCAAGTATTTTTTAGAGTTAATTTCATGTGATTTTTTAATTTTTTTTTGTATTGTAAGTAGCTCACACTTTCCATTGCTTGATTATCATTGAATTTTTGATTTCTTGTTTACTTTTATTATAGTTCATTCTTAACAATACATCAGAGGGATGTATGATGGCATTAAGAAGGCACTGGAACCAACGCAGAGCAAGACAGCTCCCCCTCAAATCTTCCGATGGGGAATGACCCCAGCCAGCAGATGGAGAGATGGGTGGAGCACTACTCCGACCTCTACTCCAGAGGGAACACAGTGAATTCCTCAGCCCGTGACATCATCAAGTGCCTGCCAGTCATGGAAGTACTTGGCGTAGAGCTGATCGTGGACAAACTCAGCAAGGCCATTGACAGCCTGGCATCAGGCAAGGCACCTGGCAATGACGGCATTCCTCCAGACAATGACGGCATTCCTCCAGACCTCATCAAACACTGCAAGACTACCCTTCTGCACCATTTGCACGCAGTCCTCTGTCGATGCTGGAATGAGGGAGCTGTACCACAGGACATGAGGGATGCCAAGATTGTCACCCTGTGCAAAAACAAGAGTGAGAAGAACGACTGCAATAACTACAGATGCATCTCTCTTCTTAGCATCGTCAGCAGAGTCTACTCTCGGGTCCTCCTTATCTGCCTGCAGAAGCTGGCTGAACGTGTCGACCTCGAATCAGTGTGGCTTTTGAGCAGAGAGGTCTACAGTAGACATAGTCTTTTCCCTTGCCAACTCCAGGAGAAGTGCAGAGAGCAGTGGATGCCCCTGTATGTCGCATTCATCGACCTTGCCAAGGCCTTTGACCTTGTCAGCAGAGATAGTCTTTTCAAGGCTCTCTAAAAGATCGGCTGCCCCCCCCCCACCCCACCCCCCCCCCCCCCCCCTCCAAACTGCACAGCTAAATTGAGTCCTTGCACTCCAACATGAAAGGGACTGTGCACTTTAATGGCAACCTCTCCAAGCCCTTCAACGTAGACAGCGGTGTCAAACAAGGTTGCGTCCTTGCCCCCACCCTTTTTGGGATCTTCTTTGCTCTCCTCCTGAGGCATGCATTCAGCACAGCGCAAGAGGGAATCTACCTGCGGACCAGATCAGATGGCAGACCTTTCAATCTTGCCAACCTAAAAGCAAGGACAACAGTCCGCGAAGCCCCCATCAGAGATATGTTGTTTGCCAGTGATGCTGCTGTTGTGACCAGCACCCAGCCGAACTGCAGTCGCTGATGTACCACTTCCCCCAGGCCTGCAAAGACTTTGGTCTGACTGTCAGCCTAAGGAAGATAAATGTGCTGGGTCAAGACATGCCATCACCACCAGCCATCACGGTTGATGACTATGAGCTTGATGCCATCCATCAGTTCACTTACCTTGGGTCCACCATCACCAGTAACCTCTCCCTTGTGACCGAGATCAACAAGAGGATCGGGAAGGCAGCCACAACACTTACTCGCCTCACACAAAGAGTGTGGACAAATCCCAAGCTGACCAAAAAAGACAAAGATGGCTGTGTATAACGCCTGCAGTCTCAGCACCTTGCTGTATGGCAGTGAGACATGGATCACGCATGCTTGCCAGGAGAAGAGGCTCAATTCTTTCCACCTCGGACACCTCCGGCACATACTCGGCATCTCCTGACAAGACAGGGTGACCAACACCGAAGTCCTGTCTCGCACTTGCCTCCCTACCATATATACCCTGTTGAGACTGCGTTGGCTGGGCCACTGTCGCTGTATGGAGGATGATCGCATCCCAAAAGACGTCTTCTATGGAGAGCTTGCCGCAGGGCAGAGGAGCATTGGCCGCCCACAGCTGAGATACAAAGACGTTTGCAAAAGAGACATGAAGGCGCTTGAGATCAACACTGAGTCCTGGGAGGACCTCGCAGCAGACCACAACAGCTGGAGAAGCACTCTCAAGAAACAGCTGCAGATTGTCGAAGACAAACTGACAGCTGCTGCAGCAGAAAAGCGAGTCCGCAGGAAGATAATGACAGCCAACAAACCAGTGTCAACATACTGATGTGACCGCTGAGACAGAGACTGCCACTTTTGCATCGGTCTCTACAGCCACACAGCCACAGGTGATGCTGCTTGGGTCGAGCAGACAGCCCAGACAGATAGCTAAATCTTAGGTCGGATATACACTATCCATGGTCAGCGACAACTGACAGATACCTACTGCTATCTTCACAATAAAACAAGACTTGCCTGGACAAGTGAAGCATGTATATTCTTACAAAGGGGTTGTAAATAGGAATGTAGTATGCATGAGAAATGCGCACAGCCGTCTAGTCAGAGTTTGAAAGACCTGAGAAGTCACTGGCATGTGATTTTATTTGTGAAGTACTTTAATTTAGTGAAAGGGAGTGCTTGGATTTTATTTATTTATTTGGGGGAGGGGGATATGGTATAACCAGTGTAATAAGATGCCAACAGTTTGCTTCTTTGATGATACTATAAATAGCAGTTGGTAAGCAAAGGGTGAGCATGTGCATCACATTCCAGTTCACAACTTCTTTGTAAGAATACAACGCTTCACCTTAGTGGGTAAGTCTCACTTCATTGTTTTACAATTCTTACTCATAGGCTGTAGCCCTGCGATCTCTGCACATGAGACTTAGGTGCAACTGTCATTGCAAGGACTCTTTGTCCAGTTCTGGTATTAGTTGTAAATACATACTATTACATGTTAGTAAACACTGAAAAAGGACAATTTTTGGTCCTCTTTTTTTTGTGTTCTTTTTGGAGATATAATCCATCATGACATGTCCAATGTTGGTCTTGTTCTTTGCTGTTTTCGGGACCATCTTGTGGTTATACTTTGTGTATGTGGCAGTGTTCCATCAGTCTACTGCTTTTATTATAGTGTCCATTAACGTATTCACACTCCTGACATCCATTGGGCTAGCTGATTCATACTGTGTACCATGAACTGTCATGTGTCAGTGCCTGCTTAGGCTAAATACTGTTTCATATAGTTGGAGATTATGATGTTACTCTCTGTCTTACGTAGGAGGGGCAAGCAGAGTTGAAATGAGATTCTTAGTTTCCTCAGTGAATAGTTTTGTCCAAGTACATGCGTAGAGAGTGACTGATACACATCACTATTTTTTTCACACCTATGCAATTCAGTGGGCATTAGATGAGCGCTTGTTGATACAGTTTTAACAAGGCATTGACAGTGAATGTACATTTATGTTTAGTCAGTATGATACTTTCAAGTGTGGTTTTCAGTACCTTAAAAGCTTGCATCTCTGTCCTGGTAACAGTGCTATTAGCACGTGCAGATTCATAGCGAGCTCTTTTAATGTTAGTTTATCAATTGGAGTCCATGATTTCTTCATAGTGCTTGTTCTTGTTTTCTGTCATTTAGCTGTGATACCAGTGTCTCCCTGGCTGACTGGAGTACTGGCCAGGCTTTCAGCATTTTCATCAGTACAGGCCAGAATGGTTGGTCCTAGACTGGGGTTACAGCCATGTTTTTTGCTTTGTCCAAGTTGATCTTCCTCAGCCCTTTTGTCAGATGCTGAAAGGAGGAAAGCAATGTGTAGTAATTTTTCCCCCAATAAATGGTGAAAGTGCCAGTTGCATGTGCTTCTGGATTTAATCAACAAGTCAATATCTGGCTTATTTTTGAACATTTTAAGTGCATCATATAATAGCCTTGGGTCAAGTTTCCACTCTGTGTCAGTATGCAGTTCTCTCAGCAGTATGTTAGCTTACGTGTTTACTACACCAGATATATGTTGCTGCAGTGAGCCAAAGGACCCTCTGTTCTCACAAGTGCCACATGTCACTGTCATGTCATTCAGTATCTTTCATTCTTTTGATCTAGAATCTTGCTTGTTCAAACAACTGATGCCTTTCTTGTTGTTTGACCTGACTGAACTGAACATTGTGTTCTGCAAGCAGGAATGCCTTTAGAGCTAGAAAAGACGGCATGCAGTTCCAAATAGTTAATGTGTTACTGTTACAGTTTGTCTCCTACAGATCACACACCTTCGGTTTGTTGACATGTTTCTACCAGGAAGGCTCCCTAACTTGTCATGGAGCTGTCACTTTTGAGTGTAAATGAGGGTCAGGCCGTTGAATTGGTGCTGTTTGGCTCATGAGGTTAACAACTCGCCAGTTTAGTTCCCTTTTTGCTTTCTCTGAAATGGGCAGTGTGCACTTATGCCAGTTTAACTAGTAGTATGCTTTGTTTTTCTTCAATTCCAAATACCTGTAGGGTAATGGGACTAAAAGAACTGCTTGGGAACTTGATTCCATCAGGCCCATGCAGGAGGCAACCTCACTGATGACATGTTTGTTGGCCTCAAAGACATAAGTAGAGGTGTGCCACAATTTGACTTTCCTTTTTTGAGTTGAAGTCACTGTCATTTCATGAGAACTGAGAACAAAGCCCATATTTGCTAATTTTATTTCTGATGTGAAGATGAATTGAGATTTTTTTCTCTTTACTTGTAAAACCCAGAGAATCAGATAGTTTAACTCTGTTGTCACCAACAGACGCTATAGCGTTTTCCAATGACGTTACGCTTCCGTGGAAATGAACGCTATCAACGTTTCGGCCTTGACAGATTTTTCATGCTGTGATAGCGTGATCATTACACCGCAACAAGCTATGAATAGTATCATCAGCATTCCTTTGTTTGCCTGCCCAGTGGTTTCGCGTGGCCCCATCACCCACTTTGCATCAGTTGCTGATTGACTACAACAACCCACATGACTTACTAATCTGCAAAGACATGGCGTCTCGATCAAGTTCTGCAAATGTGTCAGAGCAAAGTCGAGCCCGTCGGCAACGTTTTAGCATTCCTGAAGTTATTGAAATGCTTCAAACGGAACGTTCAGACATTGAGGAAGAGGATGATGAAGCTGATGAAAATGATTCCAGTGAAGAATTTCGAGGAGAAGAAGAATTTGACACTGACTCGTCTGTGGAGCTCAGTGATGATGAAGGTGAGGGTGAGCCACTTCACCACGCAAGAGGGGCTGGGGGGGTTGTTAGAGTGCCGCGAAACACTGGGGATTTGAGTGAGCAAGAGTTCATTGACTTTCTTTTATGGGACTGGTATGAAGATTTGAGTTTTTTCCCGACCATGCCTCCTTTTTCTGGTACTTCTGGCCTTCATGTGTCAGCTGAGTGCCACGCCCCCATTTTTGCATTATTTCAAGTTAGCTAGTAGCATAGTAGGCATGTGATTCATATTTTTTATTTTATTTCCTGGAGTGTATCTACCTTTTTTTCAATTCATTTAGTGTATTTACTGACTTTTTCTGCTGAATGTGAAGCCATGGACCCACTGACTCTGTGCAAGTGTTGTGATGCATCTGAAAAAAAACAAAACTGGACATTTCTTTCACCCTCAAGCAGAAGAAATCATATGAAAGTGGGAAGCTTATTCTTTTGTATTCTACTAACACAGTTTATGAATAACACTTTTTGAAAATTTCATTGAGTTCTCTCTTGTTTTGTATTTTTGTTGATTTTTTTTTTTTTTACTAACCATAACAATGGCCCATCCACAGGGAAAAACAAGGGACAGAACTGTCCGTCTTTAGTGCATTAACTGTAATGATAACATTCTCACAAATTTCTTTTTTTCCCCTCTTTTTCCTTTGACTGATCCACTAACAAACTGGTATAAATGAGTGATGTGATGACATGCACCAGATGATGGACCAGACAGGGCTTTGTCAGCATAGTAAACATATTGTGGCTTCCTTTCTTCATTCATCAACAGAGGCTCAGTTTCATACTCTGGCCTGTAATCTGTATCCAACTTTTTTTTTTCCAGGAAGGTACAGCTCAAACCACATTGCTCTACAGTGCAGTCAGGTAAGAGCACAGCAAGGCATTTGTGGATAGGTTTGCTGTCATGTGTGAACTGATGTGGCAGGTGGAGCGCGTTTCTCATGTGCCTTCAGTGTAGGGCTACAGCGTATGAGTAAGAATTTAATGTTCCTCTATTTTTTCAGGGCAGATCATATCACTGTCAGTTCATAATTTTAATGTGTCGGGAGCATTGATCAGCAAAATAATTTTTTTGGGTGTGTGTGGTCAGAATGGTGAGGTGTGTATATCCATCCTCCATCCTCCTGTGGACGATCCTCAGAGCGGAGAACTGCCTTCAGAGCGGTGGAACCCCACACAGACTGTCAGGTAAGCGGGTGACACAAGAGGATTTTGACTTGAGTTTTCTTCTCTTTGGGTTTTCTTCTCTTTGCCTTATCCATTAATTTGTCACAGTAACCATTTTGGTCTCTCATCTGGAATGTGTGGTGTGCACCTTCCTCATCATTTGGTGTGTATGTGTGTGTGTGTTTGAACATGTGACTTGGTGTGCTTGTTTGTGTTTATGTATGCTTGCAGATGACTCTCAGTGTGTGAATGTGTGTTCATGCTTGTGTGTGTAAGTGTGTGTGTGTGTGTGTGTGTGTGTGTGTGTGTGTGTGTGTGTAGATAAAGGTTGGGGGAGGGGAGAGAAAGAAAGAATGGAAAATAAAACCTGCCTTGAATTGTTTCAGTATGAACAAATATATTGTCAGGTTTGAAATTTAGTGTAGTGTTTTGGGTAGAAGACGTTAATGTATGGATGTGAACAATTAGCTCACTCCATGCCATGAGTTGTTTCCCTTGCTAAACCCTGAAAACCCAGGGTTTGTATAGGGTATGAAAAAAAAATTCTCTTAATTATAAATGAGCAGACAGAACTTGAAATTCAGTGAATGCATGCAATGCATATTAGTGTATATTTGAACACAAATCTCTGTTCTTGAGTTTCGTACCAGATACGTCACTCAGACAGCGCAAATTTTTAAAATCCGAATCCGCATATGCGGACATTGGCATTGTACGCTTTGTCATACGATGTCCACATTTGTGGAGAAAAGAAACGAGTGAGTTAAGGAAAAATTGACATACGATTGTTTCCTTGGCTTGAAGCTGACATGAACAGGAGTTCAAAAAAGCTTTAAAGTAATGGAGAATAGAGAAGGAAACAATGGACAAGAGCTGGTCAGCCTGACTGAGGAACTTCCATGTCCTTTTCTGATGTAGGGTGTTTTGAATAGGCACAGTCACCTTTGGGGTAGTGTAAATACTTCCAGGGGTCTCCTTGAAGATGTCTTTTAAGAGCTGGATTTGTGTTGTCTGATGGATCTCCAATTTGCCTCCATTCTTTCACAGGTGCACTTGTATACATTTGTCAACATGTCCATGGTCCTGGACTATGTGTGATGTGCTCAGGATGATCTGCATGGAGATGAATCCTTTTTCAATTGTCTCGAAACACAAAACTACAGGAAGGTGCACATTACATGAAATCTCAATTGAAAAAAAAAAAAAACTCACTGGGACCTTTTTTGCAGGAAATGTCTGAATGGAACTGATTGAAGAGGAAGTTATGCAAAGTCCAAATAAGCAAAAAAAAAGCCTGACATATACTTACGAAATGTGCAAAAGAGTATTCCAACCTTATCCAACAAACTGCAGACGCCTACAACACCATGGTTTAAATCTGACTGCCAACACATGACAAACATAAGTGGGCTCTATACTGCATGCATCACACACTATTATCGCCCAGTGCTTGAGCCCGTCAAAAACTGTGAGCCAGATCAACATATGAGTAGAGAGATTTTTGTTCCAAGCTACCCGCAAAAAACAACACCAAAGGAAAAAGTCCGGAGAAGTGTCAAGAAAATCAAAGGGGAAAAACTGTATTTCTTCCATTCATAAGCTGAAAGTTGAAGACACTGATTACTGATAAATAGCCAGTTGCCAGTCTGCTGGCATCCACTATTGTACAAAACTTGTCCTCCATAACTGAAAGAAAAATCTCCTTGTAACTTTTCCTCTGACAATACTGAAGCCTGCAATCAGCCATGTTCACTTAATGAACTGAAATCAGCTCTGCATACCTGTAATGATTCTGCCTCTGGCCTTGATGACATCCATTACCACCTTCTGAAACATCTCCCGGAATGATGTCTCCAGACTCTTCTTAGAGTATACGATCATGTCAGGACCACAGGCTACTTCCTGCCCTCCTGGAGGAAAACCCTCCACATTCCTATTCCCAAGCCCAGAAACAACATTTGATTGGTATCTCGTTTTACCTGGAGAAGGCTCATGACACCACGTAGGACTCAGGTATACTTACAGTTCTTCATAATCAAGGTTTTCGTGGTTATCACCTTCTGTTTACTACAAACTGTCTGGTTGTTTGGCAGTTCCAAGCCGGTGTTGTACCACACTGTCTAACATGTACACACAGGAGTTGGGTGTACCAGAGCTAGAGGAGAGCTTCCTTTCCTCTGCTGTCTGCAGCTTTAAAGTTAAGGAGATTGTCAGTTCTGTGAACCAGGGTTTGGACTTGTTTCTGTTGATGACCTTGCGCCGTACCTAGTTGGAACCTCTTGTGCTGGTGTACAACTTCCACTTCCACTTCAAATGGATAAGATGCAACAGTTGGATGAGGAAAATTAGTTTACTTTTTCAGGGACCAAAAATGAGTGCATGCACTTTCACAATTTATGACAGTACTTTGCTGACCCTAAAATTTATGTGGATAAATTTACCATTCCAGCTGTGAAGAAAGCCAGATTTGGGGGGAGAGTGGGGGGAGGGAGTTACTTTGATTAAAAGCTGATCTTTTAAGGTCATGTCCACCACTTGAAAAATTTTCATCAAAAAGTAATGAATATTCTGAGAGTTGCGTCACATAGGGATTTGTCACCGATAAGAAAGCTCTTCTCCATCTTTACAGAGCTCTGATGTGCTGCCAACTGGACATTAGCTGTGTTGTCTATGGTTCTGCCAGACCTTCCTACCTCAGAACCTTGGATCCCGTCTACCATTAATGGCTTCAACTCTGGGTGTATTCCACACCACCCCTGTGTACAGTCAGTATGCAGAGACAGGGGAACGGTCCATCGCCAAGGATTGCCTGAAAATTTCTTTGAACTTTTGTTCGAACCTTTTCTCAAATCAAAAGAAGGAATTGCTTCTGCTGCGTCTTGTGCTACAGTTCTGTCTTAGAGATGCTCTAAACACACTCCCACAGACTGCCTCATCTACTGTGCTAAGCTCACAGAGTTGGTCCAGAACTTCAAATGATCACTAAGTCAAAACATAAAGACTTCATTCTTTCTGATTCCCTTTCAGCTTTGGAGGCCATTACTAGCTGTAATCTCAGGCACCCTCAGCTGCTGAATTTGTTTGAAATCTGGACCTCTCAGAAATCAGATGGTTACAACATAGCGTTGGCATGGGTTCCCAGTCATGTTGGCATTCAAGTCAGTGAAATGTTTGATGATCAACTTGCCAAGAATGCCACAAATAAAATATTGAGCAGATTCTGTATCCTTCACACTGTTCTGAAAGCTGAAGCTCAGGCTTATGTTAAAGACCTCTTGCAAGGGGTATGAATTCACAGACCTGGACAACAGACTCATTCAAATCTTTCGCCATGTCCCACTGGCAGACAAAAAGAAGAAACAGGCTCATACCTTTTGCACACAGGCCTATCTTTTACAACCACTGGTATCTTCTAACAGGTGATGAATGTCTGTGGTGCATCCCATGTGATGTAACACTCACTATAAAATATGTTCGTATAGAGTGCTGGGACTTACATGACGTCAAACATGAACACCTTGTAGCAGACTCCAAGAAAATCCTGTTAAGAGATGTCCTACCTGATGTGATTTTTTTTAGTTTCTGAAAGAGATTAACATTTTTCATCTGAACAAAGATTATATGGAAGAAGGTCTTCAACAAAATTTGAGTGTGTTTATAGAAAATCTGTTTTCGGTGGATTGTGTGTGTGTGTGTGTATTTTTTGTTTGTTGGTTTTTTGTTTTTTTTTATATCAGTGTTGAGAATTGACTGACGAGATGACAGCCTTCATTTGGCTGGGTTGGCTGGGCTATAAGCAACATGAATGAAATCTGAAAGCAATACCTGCTACTTTTCAAGGAGCAACCCCATGCTGATATATGTCTTTGTCATTTTTGATAATTAGAAAGAGTTGACATGTTTGTAGGGTAGGAAGTAAAAGGGAGAAGGGATCTGGAGATCAATGAGAAAGGGAGGGGTGGAGAAAGAGAATGGAAAGGGTGAAAGGAGGGGAGAAGAAGGAAGAGAGGAGAGATTATAAATATGCAATGTATGTATCTGTGGTGTACTTTTGTTTTTTGTTTTTTCCCCCTCAGAACTATCCTCCTCAGCATCATATCATTGTTGAACGAACCCAACACCTTTTCCCCAGCCAATGTTGATGCCTCAGTCATGTACCGCAAATGGAAAGACACGAAGGGCAAAGAGAAAGAATACGAAAACATCATCAGGTAGGTACTTAACAATGGTGAGAGTGTTGTTGTGTTCTGTGTTGTGTCGCCGCTCAGACCCTCTAGGCTGTTGACTTCCTGTCTGAAGGGTGATCCCTCTGTTTTTACTAGGTCTGTTTTTACTGGGCAAGAGCTGTGGATTACCTGCCTCGGGGTTGTCTTCATGATTATCTAGTCTCTTGCTTCCTAAACCGTCCCATCATTACATTCATTGCACAAGCAAGCACAGAGTCACAGGTGACCAATTCATACTCCTTTATGCAGTTTGAGACTTGCTTCTACCTCCTTTGCAATGTGAGACTTCTGCTGCCTCTTCTGTACACGTTTACCTTTTGCCAAATGGGTAGAGCATCAGACTCCTGTTCCAAGGTCTGTGGTTTGATTTGCACTGGAGACGGTAAGGTTGGAAGAGGTTTTTTACTTTAAAAAAAATTTACCTTGGAATGAACATAAATGCAGACTTTGATCTTCGCTTAGCCCTTGAGATGAGACTGTAGACAGAAGTCCAATGTATGAATGCATGCATAAAAAAGAATCTTGCACATGAGTTGGTTCCATTCCACCTTTCAGAGAAGAGAACAGGCAGTTATGTGCAAGTGGGATATAGATGACTCAGAAGCAAAACATATGCACACTGGTGGTGTTTGGACATCATCCCTGAAAACGGAATGTGATTACCTTAATAGCGTGATTAAAAAGAGTCACTACACGAAAGTCTCACCAGTGATGAACTTTGAACTAATAGGGAGAAAACACTTTAACACGAAAATGATTGTTTGATAAGTGAGCATAAACTACAAGTGAAATATAATGAAAAATGTATCCCATGATGTGCTGTACAAAAGCATTGCATGTATCTGTACACAGTGAACTCCTCACCATCCCTCAGACGCAAACACCAAGAGAGAGAATTGGAGTGAGAGAGTGAGAAGGCACAGAGAACAGAAAGCAGAAACAAGTGTGCAAATGAACAAGCATGCAGAGTTTAAAAGTTGGCAGAAAGTGATGTTGGTGGTGACACATTACTTAATAATATGGTCAGTTGCAAAGAACATTTCCCTGGGAGGATGAGGGGTGTGTGTTGGGGGGGAGGGGGGAGGGCTGAACAGGGAGTCTTTTCTGGAAGAAAGGAAAATTCATTCCCATGTGAGTTAGTTATGGATGAAAAATATGGTAGCAGTTCAGTGTATGTTGCAATCTTTGTATGTGTTAATTGAACTGATCTTTATATGAGGGCTCCTGTGTATGATTTTGTAAAGATATATTTTTGCTAGTGTGTACCGATCAAAATAAAGTTTGCTAGCAACTCCATATACTATTGAGTGCTGCTTTGTATATCGTAATTCTTATTTGACTTATAAACTACCATGTTACATCAAAGCAGTGCATACAATTCTGTCAAATGATGTTTTAGAAAATAAAGTGTGAATTGAAGTTACGAAACTTGGGTATTGTTCTTACACTCCAAAAACAATCCTGCAAGTCCAAATTGAACCCACTCATGTCTAGAAATGTAATTGTTACAGTAGTTTATCAGTAAGCATACCATTGATATTTAGAACTGAGAAATGTGGGTCACTGAAAATCAAAATGTAACGTTGATGTCAAGTACAGGTGTCCATTTCATCTTGCACATGACCACATACCGTAAAGTTCGGACTATAAGCCACGACTTTTTTCCCCAGCTTTAAACCCTGCGGCTTAAACAACGATGCAGCTTATTTGCGTATTTTTCTGATTCCAGGAGCATCACACCATCGTCTGTTCTTAGCTTCTCTGTAACTCACCATATCGTGTTTATTGTTCGTGAATTTTTCGATGAGCCCCATGTTAAAGTGTTAACTGTTCACGTTGTTACAGTGTTAACTGCTCACATTTTTAAATCAAAGCCACACACATTGAAGCATTCAGATCATTTGCTCAAGCACACACCCTCATCATGCCGAAAATGCGATGAAATGCCTACGATGCAGCTTTCAAGTTCAAGTCGACCTGGCCATCGAAAAAGGCAAACGAGCAACTGCACAGGTGCTTGGAATAAATGAATCGATGATACGACGTTGGAGGAAGCAGCATGGAGAACTGTCTTGTTGCAAGAAAATGACAAAGGCTTCAGAGGGAAGAAGTGCAGATGGTTTGAATTAGAAAATAACCTCAAAGACTGGGTTTTCGCAAGGTTGGACTGTGTGCTGCAGCAGACGACAGTGAAAGCAACAGAGCAGCAGCGACCTTCACCTTGCCTCAAGAGGAAAGTGACAGTGAAAACGAGTGAAGTCAGTGACAAGATGGCGGAGGAAGCGCTACTATTTCTGTTCAACTCCGACACCGAAGAAGAAGACTTCAGCGGATTCAGTGGACAGGACGATGGTGACACTGAATAAATGTGATAATCCTAAGATTATGAACTTTATTTTTGTTGTATATATCTGCAGCTTTTAAACCAGTGTGGCTTATTTGTGAAAAAAAGTTCAGATTTAAAAAAATTTTTGTGGGTGCGGCTTATATACAGGTGCGCTCATTAGACCGAACTTTACGGTAAGTTTTGAGTGATCGCAAACACATTTGTACAGTCCACTCATTTTTCCGAGCCATCCTCATTGATTATCAGCTTCTTGGCTGCTGAATTGTCCACAGTTACTTGAGTGGACCGTCCTGTGATATGGACTCTCATTGTCACACTTCATCCAGCTCAAAAGAACTGTTTTAAACTTTTTTTCCCCTGAAGTCAGAGCACTTGAAAATGAAAGGATGGATTCTGATTTTTAGAAAGTTGATGTGTGAGCTTAACCCTTTCACCACCATAGGCGCCTTTTGGCGACGACAGGGCAGAGCGCCGAAGGCGCCATTTGGCGACTAAGTAGGGTGACCTAACTCCCGATACTCTCACGATCCTAGTTCATGAGATAGAAAGCCAGCAATAAACGTCATAGTTGGGGGATGGTCTGGCTGGTGCTCACAGCCATTTGCTTTGTCAGAACACTATTCCGTTCAGTGTTTTGTCGACTTTATTCCGATTGTTTTTCCATTCACTATGACGTCACCACCAAGCACTTTATGTACTTGACCTTGCCGTACATTTACCACAGATCAAGTGCTGGGAATATTGAATAGACGGTCAGTTGTTCCTAATACAGATGAAGAAGACCCAGACAGTCACGAGTAAACAACGATAGTGAGGGCTTGACCGAATTATTGCAACGCGGGGCGTTGGACTGTGGCCAAATGGTTGGGAGACTGACGAGACGCCCACTTACTACCCTACCGCATGTGCCCCAGTGTTTTTGCGTTGAGCCAGCCAGCACTGACTGACTGTTCACTGACTCTGTGTGAGGGAGCGAACTAAGACTTTAGGCAACGAACTTCACACACACGCTGTGGGCCGACTCTTGCTGGTCGAGGTTGAAGGGGGCGTGGCCGAGTGACACGTGAGAGGCGAGCAACAGAGACGTGTTTGAGTGGGTGTACAGCTGATCATATAGATCAGCTGAATGGCAAGGGTTCAGAGACCAACAGGCACATGAATGACTTTGTGTTCATAAAAAAAATATTGTTGAGAGTGAAAGGGATGTGTGTGTGTGTGTGTGTGTGTGTGTGTGTGTTCCCTTTTCCTTTCTTACATGTGTACCAGTTAGGCATAAGAATGTGTGTTTGTGTGTGTGTGTTTGTGTGTGTGTGTGTGTTCCCTGCTATTGGAGTAGTTGTATTTGTGGCTGTTTCTTCCACTTTTTTGTTGGAAATACCATACTTTCTTGTCTTCAGTTGTGAGTGGAGTATTTTGCCTCCCTTGTTGAGAGTTTGTTGGCATTCTTTCTTCATTTTTTACGTTTAGAAGAAACATAACATTCTTTTTTTTATTTTGCTTTTTTTTTGCACTTGAAAGTACTAAAAATTTGAAATTGCTGTTGACTTACCATTACTAACATGTTATGACATAATAAAAGTACAGTGTATCTCCTCCATTTTACAAAAAATAGCATGAGAATTGGTTGTTTAGTTCCAAAGATATCCGCGTTTCACATATGCTGGTATAAAATAAGACCTTTTTTTGAAAAATGGCTGGCGATGGGGATTTATGCAAAATAGAATGTCTGGCGGTGAAAGGGTTAAAGGTTGATTAAAAATGTTAACACTATGCAGACAAATACACTGAAAACAGTACCCATTACTAGATCTCCATACAGATTTAGGTGTGATTTGGACTCGCAGGATTTCTTTCCTTTTTTTTTCCCATGTCTTTTTGAAATAGTGTCCCGGTTTTGTAAGTTTGTCCGATGCACTCTAAAGACAATTTGGTAGTGCCTACAGGTTGATACTTGGCAGTTAAAAGGTTTACTGGTAATAATGGACAGGCAGATCGTTAGTTAAAAGGTTAAAGAGAGCACATCAGACCCTCTTAAAATCTTGGCTGTTAAAAGGTTAACTGGTGATGATTGACAGGTAGATTATTAGTTAAAAAGTTAAAGAGAGTGCATCAGACTAATTTAAAATGCGCACTACATGAAGTTAATATCTGTAGTATATAATTAAACTAAATGGTTAGTAACAAATGGAGCTGAGATGTAATGCCAGTTGCACCAAAAATACATGCTGGGCAAATTCATGTTTCTGGTTCTTGTCACTTGGGTGGCAACCTGAAACTTTTCCTGCACGATATAGATTCTGTGTCATGTACACAGACTTCGACTCAGCCCACATGCATCTCGCAAGTTAATGACGTTCAGAGAAGGGCTGGTCATCTTCAGGTGAGGCTGGCTATGGTTGTGCTTGGCACATGCCTACACATGTTGCCAGATTTCGGCCGTTTACTGAGCAATAGGTCAGGCTAGCTTAAAAAATGTCTGGCTTCCATGTCTTCCCATGGTGGAGACAGGCTCCTTGATCTGTCGGGCTCCCATCAGATGGAGATACTCACTCAAGTTGTCTCTGCAACAAAGCAAAAATATTCAGTCGTAGTGGGTTTAGTTGGTGGTTTGCTGTATATGTTTCAGCACAACAGGCACTCCTTAACATTACAGGAGTGACTCTGCAAAATCAGTGTTTCCCATTGTGGGTTGAAGTATGATGATCGGATATTGGTAGCCCTCTGTGAAGTTGTGCTGGTGAGAATCAAGTCATGAGAATCTTGGGTGTTGGTGGGGAGCCAAACTGACCTGCACGGGAGTAATGCGGTGAAAGATGTGACAGCAAAGAAGAAGGCAAAAAAGAGAGAACAGAACAGAATGTAGGTATTGTTCAGTGTGGAACAGTTGAGACTAATGTTGGGGGTTGTTTGTGTGCAGGAAACAAGTTCAGGGCACGAAGGAAGAAGCGTCACGGGATGGCGTCTCTGTGCCTACCACACTACAAGAGTATTGTGTCAGTAGTCGGCCCACTCAGGACAATCAGGTGGATGCTGATTTCTACGACGATGATTATGTGGATGACGGGGAAGACGAGGAGATGTATCAGGACGAAGATGAAGACATTGACTCCGGCAATGAGGAATGCTGATAGTGCCCTTCCTTGTTCCTCACCGCTGTCCTCCCTTCTCTTTAGCAATGAAGAAACACAAGTTCCATTTACACAACTTTTTTCTGCTCTCTTAACAACAACCTAAAAAAAAAAAGAAAAAAATACATATAAGATTTGAAAAGACATGGATGAATAAGTGGCTGCATTGGGGAAAAAGTGCAGGATACCTGGCAAAACAAGACTCTTGTGCATTGCCCCATCACGTGCAAGTGCTGGTGGAGAGTTGGATCCATGAAAGGAAGAGCTGGATGAAGAATTGAGAAGTTTTCACAGGTACCTGTTCGGGGCTGCGTTGTGGATCACTGGAGTGCTCGTCTCCTGTCCGTCAGTTGTGGTATCAAGTCCGCAGAAAGCTACAGAGCAACTGCATGGAATTGGGGTTAATTATGTTACGCATGTATGATCAGTTTGAATTCTTCACTTCATCTGTTGTTTTAAATTCAGTGTACCTGTAGTCCACCTACTGGGGGCCATACCATCTGTTCTCCCCCGTGGAACACAAAACAAGAGAAAACGTACTGTACACACACATCCTGTTTGTGTTCCCCCACCCCCTCTCCCCTCGAGATCATGTGACGAGCTTTTTTGGATAGTTCAGAGTACAGTCTCGCTCTTTTTGTGTTTCAATTCCATATTGTGGGCGAGTTTGAGTGCTGAGAGTAAATGATAATACTGAGGAGTCTGAATGATCACAGGGTTATGAATGAGTGACGTATGATTGCCCAGAATGGCCTCACCAGCAGCGTAAGCGCCAGGAGTCTGTAAGCAGCAGATGGGTGCTCTGTTGTGGTGACAGCGCATGTAGTAGCTTTGTGTGGAAGATGGACGAAAGAGAAAGGGAGTGGGTCATGCCAGGTTTTCTCTTTTCCACAGTTTTCTGTTGCGTGAGGATACTGGAGATTTTGATGCACGAGTAACGGCATTTGGTTTGGTGTGGAACCGAGTGTCACAGAAACATCATCGCTTGGTGTGTGAACATGAAGGTATTACTTGTAGTTTGGAGAACATGGGTTATAGTGAAAGCAACACGGCCATTGCAATGTTCAGTGGGGTGCATCTTTCATTTGCAGACCTTCGTTTTTCTTGAGCAGGCCCAGTTGGGGGGTGGCTGGATTATTTTTTTAATTATGATAATAATGATGGTGTTCATTTCAGGAATGTGTCGCATGAGTTGGTGGTTCCACAAAGGATTCTTCCATTTGTCTCATGTCATAAAATCAATCAAAATTACAAGAAATCTTGTTGTAATTTATTGGTGTACATTAAGTAAATAAAACTTGATGGATGCTTTTTTTTTCTTCCATTTAATGCGTACAGGAAAAAAAAATTCACAACTTGTCTGCATCATCAGTTGTGTTTAATTACTGTAGGAAGTGTTTTTTCAACAGGTATCTGTTCAGACGCTCTGATATAGACAAGGGCAGTGTTACACCAGCTGGCAGTAGCAAATATTCACCAGATTCTGAAGTCTTTTTGTGCATGCTTGATTAGTTTGATAACTTGTACCACAGCAAACATTTATGGTAGGGAAAAAATGGATGCAAGATCTTAGATAACCAGATTAGGAGAAAGCTGACCCACACATTATGTACACACACACAGGCAAAAGCATACATGTGTTTCAAAAATTGCAACCGATTTCCAGGGGAATTTCAGGTCATTTCAGAAGTTGCAGAGCACTTCCGTATTCTACATTCGTTGGGGATTACCAACTGTCTATGTGTTTCCTTCATTGATTTCCAGTGACTTTTCATGTTATCTCACCACTGAACAAAAAAAAACAAAAAACAAAAGGGAAAGATGATCAAGTGTGTGACCAAAGTGGTGTAGAAACGAAGGTGGTAAAGGGGAAATGGGTGTAGAATGTCATTTGTACACCTGTGCCCCCATCCCCCTGCTAACGTTTTTTCATGGAGTTCAGGTGGATCTTTGGAGAACACTCCTTCCCCATATATTGCCAAGGTGTGTTTGGTACTTGTGGTGTAAGTGTTGTGTTTTGGCAGATTTTCCACACTTTTTCTCTCAGGTAGTTGATTTTCTGCCGTTTGTTTTCACTCAGGGAGTTGGCTTCCCTGTTTCGTAGAATTGTAGCGTTTTGTTATTTCAGAAATGTTAGTGCACATCCAAAGTAAAATGTCAGAGGGAACGGTGATGTAAGTACTAAGAAGACAAGAGAGAAAGAGAAGCTTTGAAGTTTTCTGCCAAGACAATCTCCTCTGTAAGCCAGGTCAGAGTGCCATGGAATGATATAACTGATGTCCAGGTTGAGGCTGTATGAAGAAATTGGTATGAACAGGGGAGAGGGGGGAGGATAAGATTAAAAACTAAATGTGAAATTCTCTTTGGAAAGATGTGATATGTTAACAGTATTTTGCTTTGTATGGCTTTAAATCTGTTGTTACTGTATTTATTTATTTTTTTTTTTCGTCTGGGAAAGTAGCCTCTGAAAACTTTATATAACCACACACATCTGTTCTTGTGCATAGATGGGGTGCGAAGGGATAATTCATCTTTCAAATGGCATAGAGTGCTGTTAATGGAAAATCGAAATCGAGATGGGGAATATCTGTTGTTCACCTTCAAGTGTTAACCCATAAATTCCATTATTTTTTTAAGTATTTACTAAGACGAAGGAGGAGGAGTTATGCCAACATCACATCGAAAAGGCTGTGCACATCAGCCTGAAATTTTATTCCCAAGATGTACATGTGATCTTTGATTCCTAGCTTAGTCCAGAAGCGAGAACTTTCCATGCATGAACACTCTCCAGTACCTTAATTAGCCATAGTTGGAATGAAATTACTGGGCTGCTGCAGATGATATTGGTGGGGCACTGAGCACTTGAAAAACCAGCCAGTCAGCACTTTCTCAGTTTGTTCAAAACACACACTGTGTATGCAGATGCTGGCTCTTCCAATGAAAGGAGATGGTGAACTGTAGTGTACACCCATGCCTGGATTTTTAGAACACTTAGCCCATCACTGCCCGATTCCTGCCACCCATACTTCCCTCTCTGCTATCCCTCCATTCCCTACCGTCTTTGCTGTCTCATTCCTGTGGTCAGTTCTTCAAGGGCTGAATAGCTTGGAATAGTCTTGTAGGTCACCTACGTCTTTCGCCACTCCCCTTCACTTTCCACATTCCCTTTCCCCTCTCTGCTTCATTCGGCAGGTTTTGCTGATGATCCCATCTTTCTTCCCACCACCTTCCACTTCCATCCCCTCATTATGTTCTGGCATCGAGTCCAGGTTCTGGCCCTCCCTCCGTCCTTCCCATGCCCATCCTCCAGTCATCGGTATAGTCTCTGACAGTTCATGAATGGAGTGAGAGAACAGGTTTACATAAAAGGAAACAAGTTCTGCAGCAGAGAAGATTGTTTGGAAGTTATTCTGCCAACTTCTGATATGGCATTGATATTTTCTGTTAGGTCTTGGGTGGCTGAAGACCTAGCAAACTTGACAACTTATTCTCACCCATGAAAGTATGCTGAAGACATGGTGAACTTCACAACATATTCTCACACATAAAAATGAAAATGCATTTTAACAGATCGTAAAGCTTAAAACATTTGCCACAGCTCTGAGCAGTGATGGCATTGGTAATGTTCATGAACATGATTATTAGACGTGGCCCATCAGCATTTAGGGTTAAGAGAATAGCAGGTGTTAGAATTAATAGGAACTCTCGAAAAAAAAAATTTTCTGATCGGAGCTAGAATCATGGCTGTTAGTGTCTTCAAAACAACATTAAGGACTTTAAGACTTGGTTGATTGGTGATCGGCCATGTTTGAGAAATCAAGAGCTGAAAACATGGCTTTCTCCATACTCAGAAGAAAGACTTTAGCAGTTGTTTTTTTTAACTTTTTTTTCTAACTTGTTTTCAAAGGTTCTAGGTGATGAAAATAGATCGGTTATGAAAATGGCCACTACTCGAAATTGATTAGGGAGGGGGAAAAAAAAAGGATAGTGGACCCTCAGGGCCCAGTGTGAGAAATTGCCCCTGCAGTCTGTTTTCCTATTATTGTGACTAGTCAGATTGTGTCCCCAGCTGAGCAGCAGGTCAAGTTAGATCGTGGAAGTACACATTCCTTACCTTTTTCATCATGGTCACTGTCAGGGATACCTTCAGCACTGGGTTGAGCAGATTGTTCACAGAAAGAGAAAACAAGCCGGGCATGCATTTTAACATTTTTATTTTTATTTTTTCATATAAACTTTTTTTTTTCTTCCGTAGTTTGAAAACATGATTCTGATTCGATAATGGTTGTGTATAAATGTAATTCATGCATATGTAATCAGGGTTTATTTATAAGCCTTGTATTACTACCATGCTATCTTTCATCGGGTACAGAACTTCTTTAAAAACTGAAAATAATTATGTTGTATCTCAGTGAAAGGGTGGTGTTAATTTATCACTGTATTGGTGACTCAAGCAGGTAACATGTTAGGCTCTGTGCCACTGCCAGTCTGTTGTTTAGTTTGACAAAGCAGAATCAGGGTCGTGCATCACAAGAAAAGGGGTAGAGTATAAATTATAATCATATGTCATATAGAGTATAAATTATAATCACACGAAAAGCATGTGTACACGTACACAGAAATAAAGGTATATGCATGTCGTGAATTTGCAGCATAATGTGTTGCTACAACTACTGGTTTCAGCCCATTGTAAACTTAATTTTACATTGGAAACAAAACTGCTGTTTGGGCTTGGCATTGGCTTGGAACTGCACTGTTGAAGTGTCAGCAAGGACTCTGCCTGTGGTCATAGATGAGGCAGACCTTCACCTCTGGCTTTGTTGGAAGTGAAATTATGTTAATTACTGACACACACTTTGTGCTTGAAAATTAAAGTAAAATGTCACCGTAGGAAAACATTCACTGGGTAGGAAAACCACCTACTGCCCCAGAGTGTAATAGGCGGTGTGAAACATGTATAGCTTGACTTGGGAGGTCTGAGAACCCCTTTATTTTGTTTGATGGGAAGCCCTGCCAAGCCAATAATCAGTATCATACCACAGCCAAAATGATTGGGTGAATGCCTCATGACCAAGTTGTTAGATGTTCACGTTCCGACACTGCAGTGGGCTGGGCCATTTTCACATGGTGTGTCTGTCTATTTATAGCAGAAACAGAACCTGTATTTGAATGTCTATAAATGTTTTATTTTGCATTATGAAATAAATTTGTTTGTTCATATTACAGCCGAAGCTGTCCTTGATGGTTACAGGTATTTGTGTGTGGGTGTATGACAAGGTACAAAGAAGTAGTGGGAAATGTATGAAAGTTTGAGGCAATGCTGTTAAGTTAGTCTGTTGGTGACTTGCTACCATTGGTTACCAGTTGGTTAGTGCAGTAAGATGGGAGGCTGAGGGTTCAAGCCCTGACAAGAGATATTTTTGGGTCCTGGTCAGCTCCATCTCAGTTGACCGTTCAATGAGCTCAGACAGGAAAACACAAAGTTTCATTCTTTTAACATGGACGCATCCCTGGTTGATGCCATAATATGAGAGAAACCATAGAGTACACCCTTGTGATGTTCTCGCAGACAAGAATGAAACTCGATCGCATCGTCTTCATCGCTATAAAGAAAAAAATCACAGAACTCATTCTGTGGGCCTTGTCCTTCACTCATGGTTACCTCTGTTTTGATTTCCTCACTAAATGTTGGGTGATGTTTGTGTCAAAGTTGTCAACATCAGCAACGTTATGATCACTGTTGATAAATTGAGATGGTGGTGCCTTCTGGTGGTGAACACATACTCTTGCTGTCTCCATGACCAAGCCATTATTGTCATCGGTAAGGGGCTTAATAGGTGGTGTCCACTGAATGTTGGATCAGAGCAGGTGACTCCGCCGGATGTGGATGGGGGATGGGGAGAGGCAGGATGGGGTTGACAGCTTTGGAAGGTGAGAAAGCAAAAGACAAAAGAAATTTCCCTGTGGTAGCAGATGTCTGCTGGGGACAACGTAGAGAACGCATGCCTCAAATTTTTCTCATCTTGTTCACCTGAATAAAGATGGTGGTCAGAGGTAGGACGTATAATAATAGAATCATTTGGATTTGTCACAGATCTGTAGAAAGTAGACACACTTCTGAGGCAGTTTCAGAAGGTGTAGAATTTGACTTAGTCACAGATTCTGAGACAGCAGGCACAATTTCAGAGCCACTTCATTAGAGTACACTGAATTTTTTCACTGATGCCAAGATTGCAGACGCATTTCAGTTCAGGATTTATACATACTTGTCAATCCAAAATTTGACAAACTTTCAAGGCTCTTTGAGACATGAACATTTGAAGAGCTATCTATATATATATATATATATAGATATATATATATATATATACTGTAAACGTTGACAATATTTCTATGTGAGAACAGTGTGGGAGACTGCATGCATTGTGAAATGTGCCAGAGTCATTGATAACAGTCGGTGAAATATGCATGATAGATCCATCAGATGTAGTGAAAGACAAGTCAAAATGTTCACATGTTGTGGAAGAGATTTATCATGAAATGTCAGACTGCCAAGTGTTGAGCATCTTGTCATTCATACACACACGCATGCACATACACGCACACATGCATCACTTTTGTCCCTCCCCAAAAGCAGGATAGTGGACTTGGTGCATTGTAGGTCTTACTTAAATTACTTACCTCCCTTGAATAGCAGTCATTTTAAGTTGCAATGAGGTCTTGATTTGTTTTCCCAGACTGTTTTTCCCTAAATGTTTGTCTCCCCCCTTTCAATATTTGTGATCTATTGATAAATACCTGTTCACTTCAAGTAGACGTATTAAAAGAAACAATTTTTCTCCCCTTGATTTACAAAGACTTGAAAATGTCCCCTTCAAATTCACAATTCTCTGAAAGCTTCGAACACCTGCACAAACCCTACAGTTTCAGAGCAGCTTCAATAGAAAGTGCTAGCACTTTCCATAGAATGTTGTGAATTTTGTTGCAACTACCGAGACGCTTAATTACTTCTCAGCAGCTTCACAAGACGGAACTACTTTCAGAGCAGCTTCAATGGAAAGCACAGAATTTGTCCCCGATTCCATGATAGCAGATCTGGTGACAATTTCATTGCAGTTGTAATTAGATATGTTTATTTTGGTACAGTGCAGCTTCAAGAGAATGTGCTGAATTTGTGACAGGTACTGAGACAGCAGACACATTTTCAGAGCAACTTCCACAAAAACCACTGTCATACTTCACTTTTACTGAGTATACATCAACTTCAGAGCAGCTTCTGTAAAAGCATTGAATTTAGTTATTGGTCACATTCTGTGATGGCAGGCATAATTTCACAGCAGCTTGAATTAGAAGGCTCAAGAGGGAGACTGTACTAAGGTCATCTTGTTTTTTTCATCGATTGTAGTTCAACATAATGTGCTGAATTCTTTGATTTTTTTTTCTTCAGAATGAGGTGGTTCAATCATGTCTCAGTGTGCTGAACTCGTTCAAACTTATGTTTGAATTGGGCAGTTGAAGCTTGTTCCAGTGTGCAGAATTCTTCCTAACTTTTGTTTGAATGGGACAACTTCAGTCATGTCTCAGTGTGCTGAATTCTTAACTACTTTTGTCTGAATGGGACAGCTTCAATTATGTCTCAGTGTGCTGAAGTCTTTGAAACTTTTAATCTGAATGGGACAGTTTTAATCTCGTCTCGGGAGTGCTGAATTTTTTTAAATCTTAAATCTGAATGGCACAGCTTCAATCCTGTCTGAGTGCTGAATTCTAATTTCTTTCAAACTATAATCAGAATGGGACAGCTTCAATCATGTCTCGGTGTGCTGAATTCTTTAAAACTATAATCTGAATGGGACAGCTTCAATCATGTCTTGGAGTGCTGAATTCTTTAAAACTTATATCTGAATGGGACAGCGTCAGTCATGTCTCGGTGTGCTGAGGCATTTAAAACTAATCTGAATTGGACAGTTTTAACCATGTCTTGGAGTGCTGAATTTTTTAAAAACTTAAATCAGAATGGGACAGCGTCAATCATGTCTTTGAGTGCTGAATTCTTTCAAACTTTTGTCTGAATGGGACAGCTTTAATGATGTCTCGGAGTGCTGAATTCTTAAAAAAAAACATTTGTCTGAATGGGACAGCTTTAATCATGTCTCAGTGTGCTGAATTCTTCTATTTAACTTTTGTCTGAATGGGACAGCTTTAATGATGTCTCAGGTGTGCTGAAGTCTTTCAAACTTTTGTCTGAATAGGACAGCTTTAATCATGTCACAGTGTGCTGAATTCTTTCAAAATTTTGTCTGAATGGGACAGCTTTAATGATGTCTCGGAGTGCTGAATTCTTAAAAAAAAAACTTTTGTCTGAATGGGACAGCTTTAATCATGTCTCAGTGTGCTGAATTCTTTTATAACTTTTGTCTGAATGGGACAGCTTCGATCATGTCTCAGTGTGCTGAATTCTTTCAAACTTTTAATCTGAATGGGACAGCTTTAATCATGTCTTGGAGTGCTGAATTCTTTAAAACTTAAATCTGAATGGGACAGCTTCAGTCATGTCTTAGTGTGCTGAATTCTTTCAAACTTTCATCTGAATGGGACAGCTTCAATCATGTCTTAGAGTGCTGAATTTCTTTAAAACTTTCGTCTGAATGGGACAGCTTCAATCATGTCTTGGGGTGCTGAATTCTTTAATACTATCCAGCCGAGGGCGGTACAGACGGCACGATTCCCTACTGCCACACGCTCGCGCACAGCGCTCATTCCCTGCCAACGCACGTATTTGGCCACTTTTTAATTTATTTTTACGGTAGCTAGACAACAACTGACGGTCTTGTGTTAGGTGTCACACGAAAGAACAAACACTCAACTAATGGAACATAGTAATTTCAAGTCATTTACTTTCAATGTGTACACACGACTGTGCGTTGAAAAACATGTCTGACAAGTAGAAAAAATGCTTTGTTTGCATTCTGTTCCGTTCTTTTACAACACCAAATCGGAAGATGAAGGGATGGCTGCATCTTCAAACAATTCACTTTCCTATTCTCTTTCAAAGTTTTCTATCTCGCTATCACTCCCCTCATCACCAGATCCACTTTGTAATATGATTTCAAGAGCTTCATTGAGCGACAAATTGCTACCACCCCTTCGCCTGACCGACATTTTTTCTGGCACAGGAAATGCGTGCCGCGTGCCGGTGCCACCAGTTTCTTCGTTTCAAAGCTCCTGGGGTCAGCCAAGTTCACAATAGGCCACTGAAAGTATGGTCTACAACTTGTTCCAACATCCCCAAGACTAGTTACAGAGCTTATTTCCCTTGGATCATTTCATGGAAAGTATAGGAATTTTTTATGTTCCCGTCGTCTGATTGTGGGCGACACAGCAGAATGTACTGCTGTCTGTCCGTCGTCCGGACTTGGATGACTCGGCTCAAGGGGGAGAAATCCTGTCGTCCACTACTGGATGGCACGGCTGGTAAAGGTTAAAACTTTAATCTGAATGGGACAGCTTCAAAACTGTCTGAATGGGACAGCTTTAATCATGTCTTGGAATGCTGAATTCTTGAAAACTTTAATCTGAATGGGACAGCTTCTATCATGTCTTTGTGTGCTGCATTTCTTTAAAACTTAATCATTTCTCGGAATGACCCAGGACGATGCCAGACTGCTCAAAACTGGAACAAATCATTAGGGTTTTCCCCAAGGGCAGATCTGAATGAATTAGCTAATTTCCTGTCTTTTTAATGTGCTATAAGCAATGTGTAGTGGTGAACTTCGTGTGTTGTCTCAGGACAGGCACCACTGTACACCATCAAAGGGACTCTCGGCAGCAGTGCAGCCTCATGTCTTTTGAGTTCCCTCATGATTTTGACAGTTCCCTGCGGTCTGCTGGTGCAGGGGCTACAACAAAACGAATCTGTTTATAGCTGTGTATGGTTGGCCACTATGAACAGCAGGGTATACAAATCTGCTGTGGAGGGGGGGGGGGGGGGGGGGGGGGGGTGGAGAGGGGGCATGGAAGACAAAAGGAAAGAAAACCAGTGATTTGCAATACATGTCTTATTCCACTTATTATACAGGTGAGGTTGTGTTTAAGCTATTGAAAAATGTGAATACTAAAGAGAAAATGGTTATTAAAAAAACAACAACAACAAAGAAACAAAACTGGTTCAACGTAATGATTGTTGGTGCAATAATCAATACAGGCTGGTAGAAGAGACAGACCAACACCTCATTTTACCTTCATGATTTATTGGTATGTTCTACTTGCTGCACATTATGCATCTCACGAAGTACAAATATAAATGAGGTTGCCAATCTGTGGCTAACACACACACACACGCAATGAGCAAAAAATGCAACTCATAAAAAGTTGGACAAAATTTCAAGTTCCAATTTCATGTCCTTAGAGATCCAAATGGGCAAATCCACAATCAGCAAATGACAAAATTCGCAATCAGCAAATAATAGTGGTGAAACACAACAGTGACACACAACCGCCTGGCATACAACGATCATGGGCAATAAATTTTCAAAAACAAATGGAAATAGACATACTTCTCCAAAGCACAAAACAGACATCCCACTGATGAGAATAATTTTTCATGTTAATGGGAAAGGTGGCATGAAAACGATGTAATCTTGTTTCATAATCTTTATTTTCTTTTTCCCTATACAGATTTATAGTAGAGATGGTCAGAAATTTGTCATTTTGGGATGATAGCAAAGCTGTTAAAGGTTTTTCATTGTTCGTTTTGGAAAGACAAGGACATTTCTATTGGGTAGTACAACAAAAACGAAACACTGAAGGAAAAATATTGCACATGAAACAATCAAGTTACACTCTCCAAACCCGATTTCTTTGGTTTCCCTGAAGTGCAGTTGTGCAATAACATTGATAGGGTTCTATGTTAATCATTAGTCCAGCATGGTAACTTGTCTATACAGTTTCCGATTATATTAAAAACATAAATGAAAATAAAGTATCTTGAGTTTGACGAACAAGTGAAGCACATATCTTCTCCCATGGAAATCCCTTTAGAAAGAAATCAACATTAAATTGGATTTTACACTTTTATGGAGAGCATTTGTGTGCAAGGAACATTTAACATGAATTTTGCGGGAAAATAGAAGATTTTGTTTCACCTCTCCCGAGAAAGCCAAAAACTTTTTCTTTTGGGTTACCCCTGATGCATGTATGAGTTCACAACTTATTAACACACACAAACACACACCAAAAACATTTTTCAGAGATACCACTGATGTGTATAACCTCACAACTTCACACACACACACAAAGACCATGGACAACCACATGGCCAACTGTAGGTTACCACAACATTGTACCCTGACAAATATTTGGTCTCTGGCAACATTTCATCCCCATGGCAAAGTATCCATAGGTCTCAACTGCAACTATGGACTTCTAACATTCTCCTTTTTGATTTGAAAAACAAGAAAACAAAAACTGGTACATGCTTTGATTATGAATTACTACACACTTTGGGTATAACAAGTTGGTAAGCTCTATTTTGATATGTCACATGGTCTTACAGCTGTTACGTAGAACAGGATCTTGCCCAACATCAAAATCATACATACAATAAACCTTTCACTGAGAGGACATGGGCAGAAACTGTAGGGCAGAATCTGTTTACCTCAAGAGTTTCTTCTGCCTGTGTTGTTTTATCACCAACACGTGAGGCAGCTACTACTTGAGCCATGACCTGATACCAATATATAGGAAGCTGGAACAGCCGGAAAAAAGCTTATGACAAGGTGTCCAGGCTGGCAATGGAGACCAGATGCTACTGGTCTGCCTGTAATGCCAGCTGCTTGGATTGTTGGTAGAAACAACTAATCACTGCTCTTGCAATGACTAAATTTGTGTCTTCACTTTGTCCCATTTATTTATGGTAGTGGCATCACAAATCAGTAAACTCACTGTTGTGCATCCGATTTGAAGGAGAAAATTATACTGGTTCATAGCAATAATATTATACTGGTTCATAGCAATAAAATTATACTGGTTCATAGCAATCTTTTAAATCATCAATTTCTGAGAGCACCATTTTCAGTGATCCATGGATTTGGCTTGACCGTTATTTGTAAGTTTAACAGATTTCTCTGGACATTCTCGACAAAAACAACATAAAATCTTAAATCCCACTCTGATAAATTTATCAGGCATACTTGACAAGTACAACAGCAAAGTGAGCTGATTTCATGGAATACTTTTAGATAAGCTGGTTTAGTGAATGCTTTTACATAAGCTGGTTTCACTGAACAATTTTCTTCTTCTTTTTTTTTTTAAAGATACTTTCTGGTAATTTGTGTGTGTATGTGTTTAATCACTGAAGCAAGTGTGTGTGGAACAGATGAAGAGACTCCACCATATGTTCCAGGTGACACACGTACTCGAGCTGAAATGCTGAGGGGCAAAATGTTGCTGAGCCAAAATATCAGGGACCAAGTAGTTTGGGAAGAAATGTCATAGACCCCCAACCTTCAAACACAACATCACATTTTTGACAACACAGAAAAGGCAGAAACTGCAGTACTTGCTGATATCTAACATGAACATTTCCAGGACATACATTCAATTGCAGAAAAGGGAGGATGGGGTGAGGAAGGGGTGGTAAGGATGGAGGCGGGGGAGGGAGATGGGAAGAAGCTACATGACATATAATTTCATGCTGTTACAGTCTACAGGCCAAAGAGACACTGGGACTGTGAATATATCCTCCACAACGATCACACAAACATGAAACATCACAGACCTTATCTCCCAAGCCCAGTAAAAAAAACAAAAAAACATATCTATGTTTATCTTCTCATTTCATTTACAACAGATGAGTGAAAAAAAAAAGTTTTTTTAAATACATCAGCAATTCTTCTTCAATAAGAGGTACTCTCTGAACATGAAGAACTCTTGTCAGTCCTTTGGGACAGGGGAAGGGACAAGAAGGGAGAACAAAAAGCAACTGTATACAAACTTTGTGGGCAACGTCATCCACTAATCACTTGATAGTGTGGCACATCTGAACAGCCGCTTCATTCAAAAATGTTTCTTTTCAGGTGCCGTCAGAGGACACTGCATGCATAAAGGAGGCAAGGCAAACTGATGACAGACGTCACTGTCATGATTTTCCTCCATCTTCGACACCTAGTTTTCTGCCATTCAGTCAGATAGTTCACTGGTCTAGCTACTCTTCAACGAGGGGAAGCTGGGTAGTGTCTTTAGTCCACAGTGTGTGTTTGTGATGTAAAACAGGCAGACAACCTTTAACAAGTTTGACAGGGTTATCTGTAAGGTCACTAACTACAAGTCATTGCATGTTTAGTATGCCGATGTCACATTGCCAAAACGTGGAATGACGTTGCCACTTCAGTTTATTAGGTGCGACCGACCACCTTCCAAGAAATAAGTCAGAAGTGACTCTTTATCATTTGATATATGAGCATAAACTGGGACTGGTTCCCACATGCTGTTTGTAGATAGTTCAACATTTTCACTTCCAAGGCCCACTTTTTCACCTCCCTCCACCCTTAACCCCTCCTCTTGGCGTTCTACACACACACACTCCTCCATCCTCCTCTTTAACCCTCAGACAACTGGATTCTCCGACACAAAATTTCCCCTAGTTTTTGGATTCTTTTAGTGAGTTTAGCCTTAAAATGGGTATGCCCGGTTCATGCCCCACCATAACCAAAACTAAACCGCTTGAGTTATGAAATCTTCCAGATGAGGTCATGTGGATTTCTTCTGTAATGTGAACCACATTCTGGTGTTTTTAAGGGCAAAAGGTCATGTCATCATCACCTAAATGGCACCAACAAACAAACAATCCCACAAAAAAGCCAACCACATTATAAAGACAATACACTGACATTAACTTCACTTTGTGATGCCAGTTGCTCATAGTCGTGTGCTGGCAGGGTTCACATTCTGCTAATGGATGCTATCTTTATGTCCATGTTGACTTGGACTTCTGCCTCATCACAAACAAGCAGAACATTTGTATTTCATTTCAATAGGCTGTGCCTGTTCTACAAGATGATTTTAACGGTCACACTGCCAATGTGGGTTAGATTTTTCATAGCACCATCGCCCAAATTCAACCCTGTGGCTTGGACTGCCCTACGGGAAACACACACAATAAAACAGTGCACACATGGAAAATAATGATCCAAAAACTCCAATGCAGTGACTGACAACACACATTCAATGTTCAAAAGGAAGCTGCATATGAGAAATACACAGCAAAAAATGGTCTAAACTAAAAAAATCATTGGACTTGCTGAAGAACATGGACCATGCTTGTATGTATTCCAAGTTATCTCGCAAATTGGCTGGTGTGGCGGCCACCTTGTTATAAGTTACCTGACAAGTTGAAGGAGTTAAAACAATATTGCTGTTGAGAGATATCATTTCTGTTGTCTTGGACAATGCCTTTCAAACATTTTGTATCAAAATCTGTTAATGATGGACCTATCCCTGTGCTACTCTCATCTCATTTATCTTCTTCCACATGATGCTTCTACACAAAAACACTGCTTGACTGATTCCATGGTTGACGAATTCATATTCTCTAAGCAATAAACAAGTTGGGCAAGTCTTGCTTCGATAAGAAAACCTAACAAAGAGTAACTTTTATTCAAGGCTGGCACAGCCTTTTAAACTTGAATAAAGTCAGACAAATACAAAGACGAACAATCTAATAGTGGGGGAAAAACAAGCGCAGGCCAACAACCCCTCCGTCATCACAGTAATGACTTTGCAAAGATTTGAACTTAAGTCAGGGGGTTGCAGATGAAGAAAATGGGAACATGAAATTAAGACAATGTGTTACGAATATGAAAACTCTTCTCTAGCTGCATGAGGGAACCATCGTAGTCCCCCTCGAAGGCAGATCTGTTTGTATTGCCTGCTCCTAGGCCTTTTGTCTGCTGTATCAGACTCATCAGGGAGACATGGCTGATTGTGTCCGTGTTCCTGGCGTCAAATAGAGACACACCACAGTCCATAATGCTGTGGTGTTCTCACCACCACGGGTTCAAAAAAAGAATCCAACAGCACCCCCAAAGCAGCCAGCAAAGGGTAGTAAATGAAACCAAAACAAAAGTGTGGGGAGGAAAAAAGTTGCTGAAAAACTAAAGACATTATGCAAACAGTATAAAATGTAGGGGACAATCTTTGAGCCTACGCTTGTGGATCCACCCAAGGATGCAAGGGAGATCAAAAGACAAACACAACTTCATATTCTCTAGTTTGTAATCCATCTCATATGTTGTTTTTTTCCTCAAGATTTCAAGAGTATTGTTACTTTCATTCATATCTATTCTTATACACATTTATTCTTTATCATTACCATACCTTTCAACTTTTCCCTCGGTTTCTTTATCCTTAAACTGATGGAGATGGTGATGGGTTGCATTCTTATTGGAGACAGGGTGGAACGGAGGGGTAGGAAACTTCCTATCTCTGCATACATGTTTCTGTTCTAATGTATTCTGCAACATGCATGCATGCGCAATATCTTTTTCTTTTACTGTCGCAGCTGTAATTTGAGAAAAAGAGTGGTCAATATGCAGAAAAATGACTTGCATGTTCTAACTATTCGTCTTCAATTGTGCTTTTTGCTTTAAACATAAACAAATATAAGAAGAGAGAAAACTTTTTGAGGACATCTAAAATCATACCTGTGTACCCAACATTTAATACTAGAATACTTTTCAACTCAGACTATTTTCCCTCAAAAAAAAGGACATATTCAGACCTGTCTACCTCAAAATTGAACCATTAGTATTCCATGGAGTACATTTTAGCATTCCATGACAAAAAAAGAGTATTTTTCTCACCTTGAACTTTAATATGGATCTTATATTGCGCAATTCTTGCAGCCAACTCACTGCGCTGTACTCACACTCAAACACTCACACCAACCAGCACAAGTGCACTACACACACACACACACTGCACGTGTCTAGTTGACCATCTCATTAAAAAAAAATAACATTACTATAATGCCCTCCTCCCTTCACCCCCCCCCCCCCCCCCACACACACAGTGACAGACAGTCACATGCATGTATACCCTTCATACAGATTTCATTTTCCATCTTTTTCTCCTCTTTGTATTGTCACTCCATCCCCCTCCCCCCCCCTGTTTTTTGGGGGGCGGGCGGGGGGAGTGGAGCTAATTAACAGTAGAAGTTAAAGTGGCAGACACACCTTGAGCAATTCTGCTGTCACTAGTGTCAGGAAACATCTTGAAAAGGGAACAAGACGATTGGTTGTTGACAGGGACAGATTCGCATCAGCCATCAGCCTAAACATCATGATCATCATCTCAGCGTTTGTCACCTGCTGCTCCAGGTCCCCCACTAGATTTCGCCTTGGCCTTTTTCAATGCTTGTACAATTGAAGGTGTTCCTTCCACCATTTCGGATAGTCTTTTTTAATGCAGTTTTGACGAAACATGCTTTATGCAGTAGTTGCGCCCTCCATGAACACAACTAAAACCCGTTTCACACAAACTGCACCACACCGAAGTTGGACCTTTTTTGAGCTTGGGACTAAGCATTTCCAAGTTTTCGTGGTATGCATTCAGGAAAGCTTGCTCCCATCCCTTGTTTTGGCAACCTTCTTTTCAACATCTAGCTCTTCATTACTCTCATGAACGCGTAATTTTGCTGATGGCGGCATTCTCTTAGAGAATATCTGTGTCAGTCGCTCACTATGAAAGATGGCCGACCATGGTGTAAGCGAACACACGCGAACTGGAACCAGGGACAATAACTCGCATCTTCAAACAGGAAAACAGTACATTTTTTTTGTAGCCAATGTTGCCGATTTTCTTATTTTTGTCCTACTCGGCGTATTATCGCATTTTCCATTCAAATTTCGTAAAATACACTGAAAAATCGTAGGGTAGGCAGGTCTGCATACTTTGCACTAACCAGTTTCTTAACTGAATGCTGAAGACTTCCCATCAGAAGGGAGCTTGCACTGGTTCATAGTAAGAATAACTGCCACAGCGTGACAATTTTGAAACTGACACATCCGCTGTAAGCACAACCTATTATAAACTTTAAAAAGACAGGGATTGGCTTCTACAGGGTTAACTATACCGAAAAGGGCAACCACCACCACTATCATCATTCTTGTGCAGTTAATAAAAAAAAAAATGCATTAAAAGAAATCTACAGCTTTTGTGTTCTCTGGACATTGTTTTGTATTCCTGGATGTGGTTTTGAGTTCTCTGGAAGTTACTTTGCATACTCTGTGAATGGGGCCAGTTTGCAGCTCAAATCTCTACCTGAACTGTTGCTGCTGCTTGCTGAGACTGGTAACCCACAAGTGACAGATCATTTTCTGTGTTACTCTCTACTTTTCTCATCCTTTCCCACATTTTCTTCATCAACACCTACTTCAACATCCAATTCAACAGTGTGTTTCTCCAGTCCATCTTCTTGGCACAAATAACTTCTACATCTTCCCCAGTGTTCCCGCTCCATTCTACTTCCTTCCTATCCTATGGTTTTTTTTTTCTTTTTTCTTCCTGAGATATGTATGACCATAATTGTCCAATGTCTGAGACTCCCCTCTAATGAATGGGGCAGAGTGTAGAATTTGAATCAGCTTCAGCATGTTATTGGTTAAGCCAGACTTTTGCAGGCAAGTTTTTCATTGGCTGAATATGTGGCAGGGCTGATTTAGTGTATGGCGGATTATCCTACACGGCATGGCTGAATGCAGGCGATTTGACAACCCAGAGATGGGCAGCTGGCTGTGCCCAAAGTGAATGCAAGAGAGTTAACAGACTTGCTCTGGCGCTATCTGTCTGATCTGAAATGCATTTGTGATGATTAAAGACTGAAAAGAAATAATGAAAAAGACAAAATGGTGACGTCAGCTGCTTTCTTTCTCCTACCTCAGTCTTTCAAGTTATTTTCAGACCTGTGTGGCACAGTGTATGCCTATCCACTAAGGACACTAAACTGGACAGCAGTGGACGGTCATATTGGAACACTACCATTCCTCTGTGTGTGTGTGTGTGTGTGTGTGTGTGTGTGTGTGTGTGTGTGGTGTGTGTGTGTGTGTGTGTGTGTGTGGTGTGTGTGTGTGGTGTGTGTATGTCTGTGTGTGTGTGTGTGTGTGTGTGTGTGTGTGTGTGTGTGTGTGTGTGTGTGTGTGTGTGGTGTGTGTGTGTGTGTGTGTGTGTGTGTGTGTGTGTGTGTGTGTGTGTGTCTGTGTGTGTATGTCTGTCTGTCTCCTGTCCAGGATCTGAGGAGCAGCAGCATTAAAGAACAGCAATTTCAAACTCCCCTCACTTTTTCTCTTCATCCAAGTGAAGCTCATCTCCACACCACGACAGACCTGATACGGCCTCCATAGTCACCTGGGCCACAAACAACATAACCTGACTCAACCCATCACTGCTTTCTTTCCACTCCTGTATGTGACAAGCTCACATACTGTTCACAATAAATAAATGATTATATTTTTGCACATTTTAAACCTGGCTAGTTAAAAACTTCCTAACCGGTTACAACTTTCTCACAATCCCAAAATCATTCTCTGTGCCAAATCCCACTCAGACGTTGGTTGACTTTATTCCACAATAAATAAAATGAACCTTCTAGCTTACAAACTTACGTATCACATTTTATGAAAGAAACGATGCACTACCCCTCACCCCACCCCCTCCCTGTGGTGAGCTGATCACTTCAGCAGGTTCACAGCACAGCTAAGAAATATTTCTAAAAAAAAAAAAAAAAAAACGGGCTAAGCTTTCTCTGGGTTACATCTCCTCCCTCAGAGCGTCCTGTAGACGGCGCCGTGCCTCGATGACCCTCTGCTCCTGACGCTGAATGTCTTCCTCAGACACTAGGATCTGCTGGATATGGGGCTGACTAGTGTCCATGTTCACTCCAGGGTTCTTCTGGATCTGAGAGCGACTGTTGCTCTGCCCCATCACGGGCACTGTGTTGAGGTGGAGTGCGGCCGAGATGCTCTGCAGGACGCACTCTGTTGTCAACTCTGGCCCCAGCCCTGCATCAAAAATTGTCTTTAGGTCATGTACACTGACAAATAAATGCTTTCTGACATCCATTCATGCCTCATTTCCCCCAGATTACTATCATCTCTTCACAGAACATAAACACAATAAGAAAACAACGAGGAATACACCTAGTGCTAACAAACATGATCAAGATCTGCTTCAGCCTGGCTATCCATTTTCAAAATACTAAACTAGCAGGCTGATTTACTGTCCTCTAGAATAATTTCGACAAATATCTTCATTGCAACTGGTCTGCCTTGCATTAAACATTAAGGAATGCAGCTCTGTGGCTCCCCCCCAACTCACCATTCATGTTTCTGGGCAGCTCCATGGTCTGAATGGCTTCCTCCGTGCTGTCACAGGCCCTCAGACCCTGCAAGCGCTTCTCCCAGAACAACTGAAAAATCAGCACAGCTAATGTAACTGAAATACCCTGATCACGTCTTACAATCATCACAGAATGCATACAATATGATCATGCGGTGATTTTTGCATTGTGAATTAATCAAAATGATGCCGTGGTAATTTTTTAAGTTTCAAACAAGCAGAGTACCCTTAGGTGTAACTTTTGTAGAGTCAACACAGCTCTGTCAAAACTTGCAGAAATCATATAATTTACAAGATTTGAGGAGTTATCATGATTTGCCTGATAATACACAATGTTCTTCCACTTGACTTTGAAAACAATATTTTCATGACTTCAAGTTCTATTTTTCTTAAGTAGATTATATATACCTATATGAAGACTTCTCTATGTTTTTATTTGACACCACATCTGATAAGTTTGGAGGCAAAAAACAGAAGATAAAAAGCTTTTGAATGGCAGTGACAGTGCCAGTGCATGCGATCTCACTCTCTTTTTCCTTTGTTTTTGCTTTTGATGGTAGAAAGTGCTTTCATCTTTTTAAAGACTGATGATCCACTCTGTGGAGGTCATATAGCTATAGTTTAATCATCTGAAAACAGACATTATGCAGGACCATCTCTGCTTTAGGGTGGATTTTTTTTTTCAATTCATGAATGTCCTCTGAAAAATGACACTGAAAAAAGTAAAAAGGAAAACAGCGAGAAAAAAAAGAAAAAAAAAAAGAACTGCAGTAACCTTGCGCATGCACAGATCTATCAGATAATTTTGCAAACAATTTGACCCAAGAAAATGGAAATAGCGCATAAAAAAGAATCATGGAATGGCTGATTCTTTACACTTCTGATAATTCTATTATGAACAAGCTCTAGAAGCAATGTGCCTGATTCACATGTCATGAACACATACCACAAAAGCCACTGTATCAGAAATGACATTAGGGAAAAGGTGAGGAAACCAAATCTTGTACTTGAATGTGATGTGTGTCCACCAAGGGTGATCACTCTGCCGATCTGTTCAGTATAGGGTGTTTGACTAGAAAACATTGATCACGGATTTACCGCCTTTCTTCTTTGGTGACATCTTCCTGCATGGGATGGCTTGAAAGATCTAATCAATATTTATCGTTCTGCCCTGTTTGGTTATGCTGGTGCTTGCAACTGCTGAGAACAAAAAAAAGTTTCAAATTCACTATTGACACAAAACACATCCATGCAAACACACACGTACACACACACAACACACACACATATACAACACACACACACAACACACACACATATACAACACACACACACACACACACACACACACACACACACACACACACACACACACACACAGAGGGTCAAAAACAGTACTCATGGAAGGGTTGTGTGTGTACCTGTCGAGGCTGTTCCTGGGCGCCATGTTTTAAGTCAGTCTTGGTTTTGCTCTCAGGATGGTTGCGTATAACCGTCACCGGCTGTTTGAAAATGGACGCAGTCTGACGGATAGGTAACACCAGGCTGGAGTCCACTCGAACTCCTGTAGAAAAGAGTGCACATATATCATTTTAGATAAATGCATAAATGGACAACCTTCCACAAAATTAGTCAAACGTCGACTTTGTTGTTTTGTACTAGAGGAAAAAAAATTGGTGTAAGATATGACACAAATTATCAGGATAAAAATTCTGATTCAGCAATTATTTATCTTTATAATGTTAATGCAGAGAATTGAAATTTTAAACACCATTCTTCATTGAATAAATTTTTGGTATATGAACCAAAATTGTCTATGCACAGGATCTCAGTTATCTTTGAGAAGCCTGATTTTTCCAAACTTGAACTGTACCATCTTTTAGTTTGTAATCCAAGATCCTAGAGTTACATGTAAACAAATAACCCCCAAGTTTACAGAAAAAAAAAAAAAAATGATTGCTCAACATACTCCAGAGTCTGTTCAAGTTTGTGCAAAGGGCAGTTAAAAACTCTCCAGCAACAGATATGAATTTGTGGCCAGCTGATCAAAATTTGCACTCTCAACTAGTAAGTATTATTTCCTTTGATACAAACATAATTTCAAGTTCACAATACTTCGGAAATCAAGAGGTGAAATTTTTGACCAAGAGACTGCCACAGTGATTTTCAAAGCCTATTTTATCAGGTCCAAGCTCAGTAGACACCACCGTGTCTTATTTTGCAGGGGCCCGAACAGCTCAGTTGGTAGAGCGCCGGACACGTAATCCAAGGGTTGTGGGTTCGAATCTCCAGCAGGTCGTTTCAGCACAGGGGGATTTTTCCCTCGGAGTTAACATTGGTTCTGACTCCATTCCCCATACAGTCCTTCAAATGAGACTATAAACCGAGGTTCCGTGTGTGAATGCACGCATAACATCTTGCACACACGTAAAATCCCATCACCAACTTTCAGAAGAGAAGGCCAGTTTGGCCGTTGGTATCCATGTTACACATAGCATGCACCTTCCCTGAAGATGGGGTATGACTGCCTTAATGGCGGGATAAAAAACGGTCATACACACAAAACTCCACTCCCTTTGTTGGGCAGATGGGATTAATACTTGCCTGTCTATACAGGGAGTGTCCGCAGGAGTATCAGCCTGTGTACGCAGAAGAAGAAGAAGAAGTCCTATTTTGCAGAGTAAAGGGGACTTTCGTCTTTTGCCTTGAGAAATGATCATCCAGATTAAGACAATGACCTTCAGAAAACTGCAGACAGCATTGTGTGCAAGCAAGATCATGCCCAGTCAAGGTCAAATTCAGAAACATAACAGCAATCATCAAGTCTGTGATTCAGTTGCATCCACAGTCACCTACCTCCTGGTTTGTCCCACCACAGCCCCGATACAGGCAATCCACATAATTAGAACAGTTAGTCAAGCTGTCAAGAAGCAACCCACAAAAAGTGACACTGCACTGCTGCCCAGTCACTTCTGTGTTTTCAGTGGCGCCAGTTCTGAGCCAACATATATATTCAGGATACAACCTAGTCAGCTCAACTGCTTAGATGCAGAGCCAATGTGAGGGAGCAATTTTTTCCAGAAGGCACCACCATGTCCATCCAACAAAAGTCCCCATGAACTTAGCCGATACCGGTGATCCTGATAGAACCTCACCAAGGGTGTAGACATGATGAGGGAATTGAAACTAAAATCATCACGAAAGCAGGGCATGAATGGCTACAAAATTTGCGATTTGAAAAAAAAAGAATTGTTTTGATGCTGATCAATGAGAATGAGGATGATGAAGATGACTCTATAGATTTCCATTCTGGTCTGTGACGGCATGACACTGACAGGGCTGTTCTGTCTGCTTACTTTCATAATATATCCTGCATCAACCACACCCTACAGATACAGACACCTGCAAAAAAAAAAAAAAAAAAAAAATCCCACAAATAAATGGCTCTGACAGAAATTGAACCAATGACCTTCCTGCTGGAAGCATGCAAAGCTAACCATGTTACCATGGCAGCTGGTGCATGAACTAATACTTATTAGTTTATTCAATTAACAAGTCTCAAAGGTTCCATGAAAATTCCTTTAAAAAATTTTTACACTTGATCACAACAAAAAAAACACCAGTTGTTCTCTGCCAAACTTTAAAAAAAAATTTTACACTCTTTTTAAAGACATCTGTATATTTTGTCGCTGTTTTCCAAAAAATAGTAAACATATTATCTACTACACCATTTTTTGTTTGGTTTGAAAGTAGTTTGCATCCTTGAAGAGATCTTTTTTTTTGTTGTTGTTGTTTTTTTTTGGTGCTAAATGAAAGAAAGCATCAAAATCTGAAAATGGATAAAAGGTGACGCAAGACTCCCTTCATTGTTTACACTACAGTGTTCTCATACTTCCTGAGCATAAGTTTTACGCTGTACCTGTGTTCATGTATACTTAGGGCATAAAAAATAGTGTATCTTTCTGCTTCATTGCTTAACTTTCAGAACATGGATTTTCAGCAGAAAGAAATATCATACCTCTGATTTTATACGATGTTGAAAAAAACATTACAGTGATCTACCATCAAAGCCTCCAAAAGATTCTTTTTTTCACTCTTCCACGAGAAGATAACCTGATTCAGACTATGACTAAAACTGTGAAACTGTACAATTATTATGTTTTCAACTGAAACTGGCACCTCCTACCATGATTTTTTAGCAAGTCAGATGTGACAGTGAACTTCTGTGACCAAGCTGCATCCAGTTATCCGACTTTATGGACTTAAAAAAAAAGTTTAAATGTTTTCAAACCAGCATGCCTATCACTCACTCTGTGTTTTCTTCTGCACCATGAAAGTAACTTTCCATCCAAGGGAACTACTGAAGTCCATTCCAATCCATGCCGCCATTATAAAAAAATCAAATGAATTGTCTACGATCATATCCCAGAACAAATAGAACAATCACTGGCTGTGCAAAGCAGCCACAAATATGAACAGTGAAGCCCTGTTTATATCAACTGATCAATCCAAAAGATTAAGGTTCTTTTAAGTTTCAAATCTAACCCTTTAGATAATAAAAAGATACCACTTAAAAAAAAAAGTGTTCTGACTGACTTTAGTTCCGTATAATCAGCCAGTAGTAAGCCTTACTTTTACAGTGGAAAGGTTTTTAACAAAATTTCAGATGGGTTTTTAGAAGATGGTTTTTTTTTTTTAAATTGTGTGAATGAATGACTTTTGAGTTGATTTTAACGTGGTGACAGCCCTGATATGACCCTTTGCGGTCGGCTGGACTATAAGCAACATTACCTTACCTTACCTTAAGCCTTACTACTTACTATTCTTGCTTATGTTTGTTTTCAAAGTGTATCTGAGCAGTAAAAAAAAAAAAAGTTCTTTTCAATATCTTGAAGTTCAAACAGGCACCCTTACTTACCACGTGCAAAATCAAAAGGGGATCCTTTCTGTCGTTTACTCTTGCGAACTGCACTGTAGATCACCCGACCAGTGCGGAAATCAAAGGCGCTGAGGTCAAAGGTGTCACCCAGCAACCGCGCCAGCTGTGGTTTGCTCCGAATCTTTTTACCATCAGGACTGCAATTTTCATACACACATTAAAACAAGTAGAAAAAAATATATAGTTATAGCTTGGTGCTAAACATGGGATGATTTGGTAACAGTGGAACTGACATTCTAACTGACTACTGAAGTACTTACTTTTATTTCAGTTTAAAATGTACCATAGTTGAAAGGAGTGTGGGTGATTATTTGTTTCAAATTCGATGTATGTCCTCAATATTTAAAAACAACAGCAACAACAACCTAAAAAAAGAAAACCATAATCCAATACACGAAAGTACCCCCAACATTATTTATTCACTTTTGCAACCAGTAAAATGAAGTTGCTCATTACTATTATTACCAGTGTTATAATGCAACATTTAGATTTCTTTCAAGCATCGAAGCGCATCTATATATATATATCATTATGATGTGGATCTTCTGGTTGCTAATACTTTCACAGTTTCAGGATTGTTTAAAAACATTACATTCAAAGCGAACAACATGGGTACAGAATTACCTATCAGATGCTTACCCAACCAATATCTAGTTCTGGATAAAAGCAAACAGAATTCACAACAGCTGGAGATAAAACAAAATCTAGATTTAAATCCATGTAACAGAAGGAATTTATATGATTACATTACAAAAACATAACTTAATCGTCAGCAGGTTTGTAACTATGGCATAGTTAGCTGATAGAGCTACTCCTAGCTCCTGTAAGTGTGTTTCAAGTTAGGTAAAAGAGGTCTACAGGAGGTCTTGATAATTCAAAGTAATTGCGTTGTGCATGATGCAGTGTATATCCCATCACCTGGGTGGTGAACTAGGAATGCTGACAATTTTGTTTTTTCTGCCCATCACAGATGTCCATGATTCCGCAGTTGGCCTGGAACAGCACAGGCATCCAACAACCTTAATACATTCATGATAAGGACGCCACAACTAAAAGTAAGGCTCTCTATAGAACACTATAGTAGAAGTACACTTTCTTCCCCCCCCCCCCCCCCCCCTCTTAAATTCAGCTTTCAATTCTTTATTTTCATCTTCTTCTAACAGCCATGGCACGGAATAGCGAGTATTCAGAAGTAAAATCAAGAGGAAAGAAAAAAAAAAGATGTTCCTGACAGAAATGTTCTGACATTTCAGACAAAGATGTTCTGCTGAAATCTATCAGTTCTCACCAGCTATAAGCCCCATCAGTCCATGGATCTCATAGTCTCCTCAGTCTATTCTTTCTCCAATCAAGGAGTCAAAAAGAAAACTATTTGATCATGTTCAAATTCAGCTTCTAGACAATCAACAGTTTCAGATACAAAGCACCCCTGATTATACTGCAGCATTGGAAAACTCAAATTTAGCTTCTAGACTCAGATATAAACCAGCCCCAGTTTTCATCATCATCATTTATATTGTGCCTATCCTCTGTTACAGACAAAGTCTTAGGCTCTTTACAATCCACTCTCTTGTTAACATGACAGGTTGCCTACTTGGGTACAGCTGGCTGATCAGCTACAGTCAGTCATTTTCTGTTTCATTTAGTTGAAAAACCAGTCACTCAGGTTTTAGTCATTCTTTCCTTCTTTTTTCTTTTTTTCCACAGAAGATACATCCATACTGGCCTTCTCCTCCAATTATTGAGGATGGGATTTTACATGTGTGTAAGATGTTGTGCATGTGTTCACACACACAGAACCTTGGTTTATAGTCTCATTCCATAGTGTCACTGAAAAACTTGTTTTAGACACAACCACTCCACTGGCTTACATATCCATAAGCCAGTTTCAAACTCAACAAGCCATGATACTGACTGACTCCATGAACCTACTTCAGAAAGTGAAAAGTGGAATGGGAAGCCCTGCTTGGAATGAACTAATGCGCAGCCTTCCATTGGAGAGACTCATATATGGATGTACTGCCCTGGACATGCTGTAGTTAAAGGAATATGAGAGAGCAGACACACTGGCTGGCAAGGCAACGATAAGAACTGGATTACAGCTTCGCCAATCTGATGTGACAAGAAATCTGAAGAATCACTTAAGCAAACAAGAGCAAAGCCACAATACCATACACCATCTTTCAGATCTGAACATCAAGAGAGGAAGTGGCCGCACATCCAGACTTAAGGGAAGAGCAAGAAGCATCACCAACCAACCAAACATTGGAATAATTTCATGGCCAACACTGCGAAGACTCCTAGAGATTGGGGCAAACTCATACTGGGCCTTTTCAATAACAGACACAAAAGATGAAACACATGTCAACTGAGATAAGACTTTGAATCTCTCAGGGCCCCCAGCGTATACTGTAGACATGTGTGCGCTGGTGTGTGTTCATCAGTGGGGTGATGCCAGTGTGTTAATTAGAGTCCATGGACATCATGAGTGTGCAAGTGTTGGAGTGTGAGTGTGTGTGTGAGAGAGTGAGAGTGTGTGTGTGTGTGTGTGTGTGTGTGTGTGTGTGTGTGTGTGTGTGTGTGTGTGTGTGTGTGCGTGTGTTCATCAGTGGGGTAATGCCAGCATGTTAATTAGATTCCACAGACATGTGTGCAAGCGTTGGTGTGTGAATGTGTGTGTGAGGGAGTGAGTGAGTGTGTGAGTGTGTGTGTGTGTGTATGTGTGTGTGTGTGTGTGTGTACACATGTGTATGTGTTTGTGTGTGCATGTGTGTGTGTGTGTGTGTGTGTGTGTGTGTGTGTGTGTGTGTGTGTGTGTGTGCGTGGAATGTGTGAGAGGGGGAGGAGTTGTTGTTCTTATTGTTATGTGTGTGTGTACGCGCGCGGGTGTGCACATGCACGTATATGCTGTATTTGTTGGTCTTGTTCTTGATCCCAAGTCATCTTCTGAACATTCACGCATGCAGTCACAACACACACACATACACACACACACGCGTGCGTGTGCTCACACACACATGCACGCGTGCATGCGCTCACACACACACACATACGAACGTGTGCGTGTATGTTTCGCTCGCTCTTACCCATACACATATACACGTGTGCATGTGCATATCCACACCTACACACGCGCGCACACACATGCATACGCATAAACGCACAAATGCACACACACGCACATGCGCACACCCCCACATACAAAGACACACACAGATATGTACACATATAGCCTATATGCAGATATGTGTGCTCACACAAAACCACAAATTACACACACACACACACACACACATGCACACGCACTTCCGCACACACATACACATGCGTGCGCACATACATGTAGGCACACACACACGTGCACACACACACATACAAACACACAAATGTGCACACATGCCTGCGCAGACACATATACGCACACACACACACATATACACACACATGCGCCCACGTACACACATGGGCCCATGCCCACACATCATACACACATGTGTACATTCACTACACACACATAAAAAAAAATATTTAAAAAAAAACATGGTAGGTAGGCACTCAAGGTCTGACCAGAGCGTTGGGCTAATGCGTAGGTCAGACATCCGCTGAGTCACAGCCACGAGACCCTCTTCTTCAATTGTCTCATCTTAGTTGTTAATTCATTTATCCATCAGCTTCAAATTATGCGTAGTGTGGTCTCAAAACTTAGCGGATGTGATGTAGCGTATACGGACTAGTCCGCACGCAGTGACGCCTCCTTGATGAAACTGAAACTGAAAAGCTTGTTTTGCGAGGATCTCATCAGATTTAAGCATACAAAGCTTTAACTTTGGAACAGATGTTGAACTCCTTTAGCCAAATTCACTGGGAATGGGATACATGATACTGACTAGGAATCTGAGTTAACAAAGCCCTCTGGATGCCAGTACCTTGTTTAAAAGGGTCCAGGTTGTATTTTACAGATTGTGTGTGCAGCAGTCTGTATTCATTATTAGACTTAAAAGCAAAATATGCCATTTTTGCTGGTTCAACAAACTACCACAAACTGCATGAAAATTATCTCCCCTCTCAGGTTTTGATGGAGACTGAACAACTAATTTCTCCTTTCAAATAGTAATACCTTAAGATGGTGTGTGTGTGTGTGTGTGTGTGTGTGTGTGTGTGTGTGTGTTGTGTGTGTGTGTGTGTTCTGTTAAAAAGAAGTTAAGGGTCAACAGAACAAAATTATTGGATTACTCAACTTTTTTCCCTTTTTCGCCTTTTTTTTTGTGTGTTTTTTTTTTGAGGGTGGTGGTAGGAAGACGAGTGGTGGTGGAGCAAATCAATTGTTCCGTAATCGGTTATACCATACCTTCGACCGGTTTGTTGCTACGAGAAAATCGGAGGAAACTGAGGGGGGGGGGGGGGGGGGGGGGGGGGGGGGAGGCTTCAGATAAGTGGTGGGCTGGTGTTAGAGAGGGGCACCGAGGGAGGACGGAGGAACGTGGCGGACGGGATGACTGATACAGTGATAGTGATGCAGGGTGGGGTTGTGGCCGATGGGAGAGAACGGCTGAGCAAGGAGGATGGAGATAGGAGGGCAGTTTGCGGGGTGGGAGTAACACATGCAAAGGAGGGGAGGACTGAACAAAAATTTCTCCCCCCCCCCCCCCCCCCCCCCCCGAAAAAAAAAATTGTTTTCTGTAATTAACGTCTATTTAACTAGCACAGCAGCAAATATTTAAGATTAATCAGTCAGTTTTATTACCTGTAATAGTAAACGTCTGTTTTGCCAGCAGATAATCCAGACTGTCGAACAACCTCCTCTCGTTTCCAACCAGGTGGTAGGGCCATGTTTAAATCTTTGAAATGAAAATGTATGCCACTGGATCAAGCGCTCAACGCAGCTTCGTGGATACAACGCCTCGCACACGGCAGCTCTAGAGCGGAAGTAGAATTTAACGCGCCCTCCCAAAGATAGCCAATCAGATAAAAGTTAACAAACTATAATTGTAGGAAATGATTCCCTTAAAAACTGGTTGTTGCTGTTATTGTCTCTCCCCTTCCCAGCTCATTTCACCACCTTCCCACCACTTCCCACCCTTTGCTTTCCACCCTCTACACCCTCACCCTTCCCTCCCATCCCCTCCCCCCTTTTTTCCATGCCCTCCCACAAGTCCCCGTCCATCCCCCATCCTCCAGTGAACTCCTTTTTCCCAGTGAACTTCGTTCTAAGTCAACTCTTTTCTAGTGAACCTTTTTCAGCGACACAACAACAGTAATCTTAAGTGTTACGTTTGTCAGTTGGCCAGTGTGGCTTGAGAAAGGTTGAAATAAACCGAAATATTGCCATTATCTCATGGGTGTTATGTTGCTTCTATTTTTCATCTTCCCTGAAAAACAGGTATCACTAAACATAAAAACAAACAAAGAAACGGAACAAACTAACCAAAAAAGTCTTTCCATTAACCTAGCCTGGCTGGGTTTACGCTGCACGTGTTTAAACTTGTCTCAAAAAATTTCAGAGACGTAAATTAAATCAATGGGCTGTTTCAAAACAGAGTGACTGAGGGCGGAAAAGGAAGCAAAATTTAGAAAGAAGTTAGTTACCGCCAAAGACATAGACAAAGCACAGGACAAGACACAAAGCATTTCGACCTCTTGGGTCTTCTTCTTGGGAACACACACACACACACACACACACACACACACACATTTAGGACAGTGAAAACAAAGAACAAGAAACCACTTAGCGTCTCATGCTGGGCACACAATGTGCTGGAATGTGGCGGTCCCTTCCTTTCGTCTCTCAGTCACTTTCAAACATGCTTTCTTTTTGTCACACATGTACCAGGGCAAACTCGTGCATTGCTGCGTTTATGAGTTGGGAAGCCATTCCCTATTCACTGACTTTTGTTTGTTTGTTTTTTGTTTGTTTACTACATCATGATAAATGAGAGATATTTTTAGCCGTGGTTTTATTGATGATTGTGATTTATATCATGACAAATGAGTTTTGTGGTCACTGATTTCTTTGGTGTTTGGTCACTGACAGATGATTATCCTAGTGCTAATTATTTCATTATTATCCTAGTGCTAATTATTTCATGATTATCCTAGTGCGAATTATTTCATGATTATCCTA
>CM065729.1:67015539-67030539 GCA_033310375.1 Conus canariensis
TTACACTTCGGTTACAGCTATCCACACACACACACACACACACACACACACACACACACACACACACACACACACACACACACACACACACACACACACACACACACACACACACACACACACACACAAAAGAATGAAGACTCACGCTGAATTCTCTGATCAACATACTCCAGAAAAAATACTGCGAGTGTAACATCTATTGTGGAAATTATTTGCGTGCAACATGTGTATGTCTTAGTAACGTTGTTAACGGAAACATAACCTTGGAAATGCTTCACAGAGACCAGACAGCTAAGCTTATTTGTATAGAAACCTGCTGTCAATGATGTTCCAGACTAGTACATGCCTCGTTTTCCCTACATCTCATTAAAACAAAGCGAACTGCAGTGGTACTGAATTAAATCTTGACTATAGGCCGAGTCGTCTGGTCCGTCTCTCTCTCTCTCTCTCCTCTCTCTCTCTCTCTCTCTCTCTCTCTCTCTCTCTCTTCACCCGCCATTCCCAACTCCTCTTCATCATGGTGGCAACTGTGTTGCTTTCCCCGTTTATCTTTTCCCTTTTCGTGACGACAAACTGACAGCTTTGTCTTCATCTTTGTCACGCATACAGAGTGAGTCAGCGCCTGTGAAGCGACGGTGGGATCCAGTTGGAGTGGGTATATGTGATACCCATGTGGAGTCTTGCCAATAAATCCCCGCATCGATAGATCCTTAAAACATGCATGTGTTTCTTCGGTGTAATTCTTACAGCCGTGACTTCAGAGTATTCTTCAAAGCAATAATGGCAAGATACAAGATATAGTTCTTTATTCTTGCTGCACAAGATTTCCACTCTGACTTCAAGCTCTTAAAAACGGTACTTGTCTTCTTTGAATAAAAAAGAATCGAGTGGATAATAAAAGAAGCGAAATCAGACACTGAGCCGAGTATAAATTTTGGATTTTTTCCCCAACTCTGTCCCGTCTATGAATACACATTTTGGACTGAGCTATTCATTGAATGGTGAACACTTCCGAGTGATTAGAAAGCACCTGTTGTGGAGCACTAGCGCCTTGAAGCAGTCTTGAGCGTGTGTTACCAGATTCGTTTGCTTGTTTGAACACACTACTCCAATATATGGGTTGAGACTTACGACTGTTTAAGGGCGCGCTAATCAGGATGCGTGGGATAAAACCACCGTAAGAACAGTACATGACAAGAAAAGAGATCTTTCCTGATCTCATCCTACATGATAAGAAAAGAGATCTTTCCTGATCTCATCCTACATGATAAGAAAAGAGATCTTTCCTGATCTCATCCTACATGATAAGAAAAGAGATCTTTCCTGACCTCATCCCCATGAAGACAACATTTATCTTGTTTGTACTGAAGATGAGGCGGATTTAAAACGGAACAAAAGCTGCTGGTTTTTCACACTCTCCTTAAATGCTTGTCACCTCATCATTTCTGAAGCTATTGATTGCCTCGGCTCCTCTTTTTGTGTAAAATAAAACAGAACGATTGCACTTTAGCACGGACAACGATCTTTTCTTTTCTGCCCTCCAATAGGCAGCTGTTGCCCTTATACTGACTAGCATCGCTGAAGCTGCTAGCAAAAATGCGTCATCAGCGCCAAGCTTTGTTGTGGAGTTGCTGCCAAATTACCTCTGACACAGTTTAAGAGTTACTTGTATATAACGAAAGGCTGTATGGGGTAATGGGGAAAGAAGGAAGGTGTGTGTGTGTGTGTGTGTGTGTGTGTGTGTGTGTGTGTGTGTGTGTGTGTGTGTGTGTGTTTCCAGCTATGTAAAGTTCATAGCTTAATGTGGGGTTTTTTTCTGAGAAAAGGGAGCTGACCCCCTCTGAAGGCGGAGAAAGGTTGCCTGCGTGGTGCGATGATCAAACCCCACTAGAGACATTATAATCCTCTCACTGTTGGTTTTACAAGCACTCGGTGACCCGACACCTGTTTGTGAGGGTGCGTACACATACTGTGTGACCCCCACAGTGTTGAACGCCCTACAACTTTCGGCCAGTTTAAGGAGGACAGAAGAAAGAAAATAGATACCAAAATTACTAGGCTGACAAATGGACAGAACAAACAATTTGTGCAACAGAAATAATGGCTTCGAGCTGCTGGTTTTCTCTCTCTTAAAAAAAAAAAAAGAAAAAGAAAAAAGAATAGTGAGGTAAACCAAGTGCAGGCAAACAGTTCCCTAGTCACTATGATAGCAAGAATTTAGAGGAAAGGTGCGTGTGTGGGAGGGGGTGGGGAGACAATGGTACGCGGGGAGAGAGGGGTGCCGGTGGACGTGAGTAGTAGAAAAGAAATTGGGTCTAAGAATTAAAAAAAAAAAAGTGTGGGGCGGGGGGGACGGCGCGTTAATGGAGGGGGGGGGGGGGAGGAGGGAGGGGGGCCTGAGGGATTGGAGTTTAAGCATAAATAGTAAATGTTTCACTGAGAGCACTAGATCTTCATTTGAACTGTTAAATTCTGTCTTTTCAACAAACCCCCGTTTGTCATGTGACTGTGGTCGAGGTCCACTACTTCCTTGACGTAATTTGTTAAACAAATCTTAAATAAATGTTAGCGAACCGCCCAGAGAAACGTGGACAAACGAGTCACAAGACAAAACACTACGCGTTTCGACCTCTTAGGTCTTCTTCAGGTAAGACACAAACGAATAGAACAACGAAAATTCACTTAGCTTTGATCGCTTCAGAGTTCAGCGCAAGGAAGAAGGTGTTGAATAATTTGTTAGCAATTTGTTATTTCCATTCATTAGGGACCTAGTAATTGAAGATTTAGTTACTTGTTTTAACTTTCGACTACTGTCTTTATACTTTTCAAACTCATTTAAGGATGGTCAGAACTTGAAAGAGGTCATCAAGTAACCACGCACTGTAATGTATTCTGCAATGGGATGGTAAGTAGTTCGAAAGTATTGATATTTGCAGTGATATTCATAATTCACTAAAGTTTCTGAGAGAGAGAGAGAGAGAGAGAGAGAGAGAGAGAGAGAGAGAGAGAGAGAGAGAGAGCTCATGTACGGTTTAAAGAGATGTGTGTGTAATGTCAAAGTTATGAATAAAATCGCACGCGCGCGCACACACACACACACACACACACACACACACGCGCGCGCGCGCGCGCAGAGAAAGAAACACAAATACACATACTCACACACACACCATGCACACATATACTTACATTTGCATACAAACACACACCACACACACACAATATCTAAACACATACTTACATATGCATACAATCGCACTCACGCGCATCAAAATGTGCTTTCACACGCACTCACCACACACACACACACACACACACACACACACACACACACACACACACACACACACAACGATGCCACAAAGATAAGACTGAAAACAGCTGATAAAACCCAAAGTATCTTTATTTCACAACGCTAAAACATGGGGGAAAACCAATGCGACACAGTTTCAGATCGGATCATATTTAATAAAAGAACGTATAACGTCCCTTTCAATCATGTCTACGTGCGTGCGTACATGTATGCGTGCATGTATGCGTGCATGTGTGTGTGTGTGTGTGTGTGTGTGTGTGTGTGTGTGTGTGTGTGTGTGTGTGTGTGTGTGTGGAAGGGGAGGGCGTGAGCGCGAGCGAGCGCGGGCATACGGCCGGCTGACCGTGCATGTTGATAAGCATGGATGTTAATCAACAACAACAACAACAACAACAACAACAACAACACACACAGAGCAAACCTCTCAACATAACAAAACAACGTGTACCATACAAATATAAACAGATCAGTTAAAGTACGGATTTTCTTTTTTTTTTCTTTTTTTTTAACATTGGGAAATGACGATGTGGTAAAACCAAAAGAGGACAGGGGGCCGGAATAGCTCAGTGGTAGAGCGCCGGACACGTAATCTTGCTGATTCTGGGGTTGCGGGTTCGAATCTCCGCCGGGCCGTTTCGGTACAGGGGTATTTTCCCCTCGGAGTTAACATTGGTTCTGACTCCATTTCCCAAACAGTCCTTCGAATGACACTATAAACCGAGGTTCCGTGTGCGAACGCATGCGTAACATTTTGCACACACGTAAAATCCCATCACCTACTTTCGGAAGAGAAGGCCAGTTTGGCCGTTGGTATGGATGACACGTTACACATAGCATGCACCGTCCCCGAACATGGGAGTATGGCTGCCTTAATGGCAAGATAAAAAAACGGTCATACACACAAAACTCCACTCCCTTTGTTAGGTAGATGGGATTTATCCTAGCCTGTCTACACAGGAGTGTCCGCAGAAGTATCAGCCTGCGTACGCAGAAAAAGAAAAACAAAAGAGGGCTTTAGACACGAACAACAGAAAGAAGGCTAGGAAGTAAGACTTTGTACAAAGCTAAGACTTTGTACAGAGCTAAGACTTTGTACAGAGCAAAGAATTCTCATACATTCAGACAGGCAAGAATATCATACATCTATACATATATCGGTCCGTTCGTGGCATTATAGCCTATCTACAGACATGAGGTACAATCGTCGCAGGATATCACGTAAACAATGGGATGGAATCTCACACAGGTAATCGATCACATCAAGTGCAATACTACCGAACTGTATGAACAGCATTCTTAAAATTCCTTGACTGAAACTATATATTGAACCACAACTAATTTCCAAATAAATAAATAGAGATCCCTGTATGTAAGCATGTATAAGCGAATATCGAACCTGACTGGACATATCTGGAAAAGTGAAGTGACGATCCTGAAGACTCATGCGTTCCATTTTCACAGGAGGTAAGGGTGCAAAATACAAAGAAGAACAGAATCACGTTATGAATAAATCAACGGATATACATGTGCGTGCAGGATTGTGGAGCAAGAGGCTACTGAAAACCGAGCTAGATTGGTGGGTTTGTGGATCATGAGAGAGAAAGGGGGTCCGTATGGTAGCAAGACGGGCGCCTTGCTGTGGGTAGAAGAGAGAGCACAATGCACCATTGAAGTGTTGACTGGGGAACAGACCCCGCTTTTCTAACAGAGAGACTCTCTCCCTTCCTTACAGAGGTTCCTGTGTATGTTAAAGACAGCGGCATATTTTCCCTGTCAGCAAAATACAGTCGAGGTATTCACAGACCAATGTATCTAAACGGAGAGAGCACGAGACCTTTCAAGTCAGCAAGTTTCAGTGTTAGAGCCCGGCCGACCACGCAAGGCCCTCAAGGGCCTCACCATACAGAGAACAGAACCTGTCCTGTGCTAAACAAAAAAGAAAGAAAGAAAATAACACCAGGTACACCTTACATGTGTACAGCTTAACATATGTACAGCAATTCATAACTGGCAGCTGAAATACTGACATCCTTCGTGCGAGATAAAATCAGACCGCACTGAAGACGTCACTATTCCTCTTGACTTTCCACTCCCAAGCTACTCAAATACTATAGGCTTAAAAAGAAATTAAGTAACAGTTGAAATGTAACAAACAAGCACATAAAAGCCACCAGCAGTAAACAGACACTGCAAAATAAACAGTGTCCATTCTGAACAGAGCTGTCTCATGACTTCGAGAGCTTACTAAAAAAAAAAAGAAGTTTGGAATAGATTGTGACGACTGAAAATAAAAGAATGAAGACCTTCTGCATCGACAACAAATCATGCGACCTCACAGGCAGGAAAACAGTGGACTGTCGTAAAGGAATTTTGTGTGTGTGTTTGTGTGCGCGCGCGCGCGTGTGTGTGCGTGTGTGTGTGTGTGTGTGTGTGCGTGCGTGCGTGTGTGTGTGTGTGGGCGTGCGCGCGCGCGTGCTGCGTGCGTGTGTGTGTGTGTGTGTGTGAGAGAGAGAGAGAGAGAGAGAGAGAGAGAGAGAGAGAGAGAGAGAGAGAGAGAGAAAGAGAGAGAATGCGCGAACTTAATCAGCGTGTGCGCGCGCGTCTACGTGTATTCGATCGCATGCGTTAAAACACACACACACACACACACACACACACACACACACACACACACACACACACACACACACAACTGGACGAGAAAAATCATTGGAAGGCCATGCATTATTTACAACTGCTCTACACGCACACTTACTCCAGAAACGTCACTAGCACCTGTCTCTTGAAGAGAAAATTGGGAAGCTGTAAGTGGGTGAGGGCGAATGAGGTGGGAGCAGAGTTACCCCCCCCCCCCCCCCCCCCCCCCCCCCCCCCATGCGTCGTATCGAGATCTGGTCCCGAATGCCACAGTCAAAACAGGCTCAAACATCAATACAGTCTGTGTTTATTTTGGGAAGAAGTGGAGAGGTAGGCTATGTGTATTCTGCTCCAAGTCGTTCATCCTATGGAGTTCTCAGCCACTCCCCTTGCGCAAACAGACGCTCGGTTTCCCGAACTGCACCATTCAGCACTTCAGACGTTGCACTGTGTTCTCCAGAACACATTTGGAAGAGGATAAACAGGTCCTCCATCTAGCTTAACCCTGACTCAAGGTTCTGTGTGTGTGTGTGTGTGTGTGTGTGTGTGTATGTGTGTGTGTGTGTGTGTGTGTGTGTGTGTGCGTGCGCGCGCGCGCGCGCGTGTGTGTGTGTGTGTGTGTGTGTGTAGTGTGAGTGTGTGTGTGTGTGTGTGTGTGTGTGTGTGTGTGTGTGTGTGTGTGTGTGTGCGTGCGTGCGCGTGCGTGCGTGCGTGTGTGTATGCGCGCGCGTGTAGCACACTATCCACTGACAGTCTGTATGAAGGAACTGATTTACTTCCCTTCGACAATATATCTATAACTGCTTACAAGTTTGAAAGGTCCAGAAATCCCCGTTTATCCGTTCTTTGCTCTTTTGCCCCAGGAAACAGTCCCCCCCCCCCCCCCCCCCATCCCCTTCCAAGAGACAGTAATAATGTTTTTCACAAACAGTAATTATCACTGACGCTCTTACTTCATAGTTATTTGTTCTTGTGTTCTTTTTAGTTTGATATGGTGCGTGGTGGTCAAACGTGATCACTATATAAACAGATTTATGACTAATGAAAACAGTTCAAGACTCGGGGGGAAAAATCTGTGCATGCCCACTGGTATCACGGCGCGGGCTATAACTCTCTGCAAAGGCGAAAATGCGTCAAGCACTCCCGTAACTGTTTTCATTATTCACGGGCTTACTAGGGTTTAAAGTTGGGTTTTTTTTTTTTTTTTTTGGGGGGGGGGGGGGGGGGGTCTCCTTTTCTTTTGACTCGCTATCTGACGCCCTGACAGCGCCAAAACAGTCAAAATAACATCTTTCACGTAATACAGTGGGTTTTTTGTTTGTTTGTTTGTTTGTTGTTTTTTTTATTTACATAAAACACTCTTTTTATCACAATTTTCTGTCTCTTCGGTCAAAACAGTAATGATGACGGCAGTCATCCATTTTATCGATGACAATGACTGTTTCTGTTGTTCAAAGTCACTGTAGCCTTCTGAAGGTCGTAAGCTTTTATATCCTTCCTATAGTTTTCCCCCATGCTTTCCTTCTGAGCTCACTGAGCACATGCAGGAATCATTCTCCGTTCTATTCTCTTCATCAACGCCGGTAGAAGAGCATCACAGTTACACATTTAACAGTTCTGGTTTCCACCAGTATGTACAGAATGTGAACTAATACATGACAGTCCAGGGTCACAACAGTACGCTGGGGGTCACAGTCGAGTTATCACAGGTTAAGGTACACAAGCTAACGAGTCATTTCAGAAGAAAATCAACAGAAACCTCTGGAGACGATGGAACTGGTGTGGAAGCAGCAGATTCTTTATCAAGCTATTCAGGCAACCTTACCCCCTCACCCCTAAAAAACAACAACAACAACAACAAAAAACAACAACAACAAAAAAAACGCCCCCCTCACACACACAAGCAAAATCTAATACAAGCACCAATGTTCCAGGGAAACATGAAAATTAATCAAGCAAACATATACATAGTACCTTTCTTTTTTTGGTAATCCAATACATAAAATCTTACAGAATGTCTGAACATGGTAAAAGTGCACAACAGTCTATCGAGAACCTTAGGGGGGAAAAAACTGTGCGGAACTGGGACAACAGAATGTAACACGTGTTCTCTGGGTTTATCTGCTCAATGGGTTTCTTCTTAATACGATGCAATAACCACAAAGAATGCATGAAGTGAACATGCATTTACAGCACCACATATATGCTCGCGACTACAAATCGTACTGTTCGTAAAGACAGGAACAAAAAAAAAGAATGGAGACACCCCTTCACAATATTTCTGCAGACTAATCGATTTTTTTTTTCATTTCAAAGCAACAAATGCATTGGACATGTTATCGAAAAAAAAAAATCAGGAAAAAAAGGCAATGAAGCGTGAATTATTCTCCATTAGAAAACAACGTTTATATTGGAGGAGCAAGTATCAGTCATACAATGTACTTATAACATCAATTCTATGGCAAAGACAAGACAAAATAGGTACAGAATACAAGGAGAAAACACCGCGTAACAGCTCCTGCTGAATGCCAATCAACTTATAACTTCACAGTGAAACAAAATTGAACAAAACCGACACCGAAACTCATTCACAACCACAACAAAAAAAATTTAGCAGAGGCAAAACACATGATACAGTTCAGTTAAGATCTGACAGAAAAGACGACAGGATGTGACGGGGAGACCAGCAAAGGGGGAGGAGAGGCAAGGATGAATCCACCTTTTAGAAAAGAACGATTCTTCCAGAAATTCGGACAATTATGATTACCAGAGAGAGAGAGAGAGAGAGAGAGAGAGAGAGAGAGAGAGAGAGAGAGAGAGAGAGAGAGAGTTATTATTATTAAAAACAAATCAACAAACAAAACAGTGGGACCGAAGATACACATAGTGAGAAGAGAGAGAGAGAAAAAAAGAAGTTTTCACCAAAGCGGAAATCATCAAAAGGATCAACATGAAAGCTCCCTCTTTCCCAAGAGAGGATCCTTGCCAGCCACAGCAAGGGAGACAAGCCGCGGTGCAGTGACGAAGCACAACACATACAGGAGACCAGAGTGAAGAAAGGGTGTGATCTGTACAGAGCCACCGCACCGGGATACTCATCCGACAGCGGCTTAGGACCATCAGCGACAGCACAGCCGGCCGTCTGCTGCTGGGTCTCTGTCACTGTGTGTACACGTGCCCGTCTGTCTCGTATTCTTATTGTACTAGGAGACCTCGCACACTGTGGTCTTTGCATAGGCTATAGATGGTATCCTACCTAGACATTCAGGGTTGATGAAATCCCCCCCCCCCCCCCCCCCCCCCCATTTTTCTTTCTTGTCACTCTTCTTTGATTATCATCCAAAACCGAAAATCTGTCTCTACTGTCGTCCACTGTATTTTTGCCTTTGTGATGCGTTTATCTGGTTTTGTTCCACAAAGAATCCCCGTGTTTCTCCCCTGCTCGTTCTATAATTCATAACGTATCTCCTTTTTTTTGTTTTCAGTCTGGCGACTTTAAGGTAAAATTGTGCATCTGGACTGTCTGGAGCTGACAACATTAAGAAAAAAAAAAACCCAGATAAGCAAACATTCGCTGCAGAATAGACACACGTCTGTTCTGTAGCGGCTGTTTGCATATGCGGCTCTTTTTCTTTTCTTTTAATTCATTTTTCTTTTTCACATTCATTTTTTTTCTAAACTAAATATGGTAAATTCAGCAGAATCGTAAAAGCTGCTTTTCTTCTGAAGATGAAATAAACAAAACAGATTTTTTAAAAAATTCTTGTGAACTGAAGATGAATTCACGAAGCAGAATGGCTGACTACCTCAGCACGGCCTGGTCTAATCCGACTCGAAGACCAGTAGTTCAGCTATCATGTTATGAACTCCAGAACTCATCTATCTGTTCATCTATCTATTCTGTCACTGTCTGATTGTCAGTCCTCGTACAATATTTGCATTTGGCACTTCAGATGTGCGCGCGCCTAACTTCGCCGATGAACAAGCAGCCTGAACTAACACTGAGTGCTGATGAACTGTTGTGTACACAACAGACACACACACACACACACCCCGACAGGTCCAGCAGCAGAGCGCCTGGCGTGACGCGCAGACCGCCGGCAGCCTGAATCATGACACTAACGTCTGCAGCATCATCTCAACAACACAATACACATCACACCGCACGGCGACACCACTCATGCATCTGCAGCTACAACACCCAGCGTCCCCCACCAAACCACCCCTCCCGGTATCAACCACCCCCACACCATCAAGCAGCAATACACGAGTGTCAAGTCGCCTTACGATCTCCCAACATTCACAAGAACCACATGCAGAGCTCGCCCTTCAAAACACCTTCCACACGATTTCCTTGTCGTTCCACACCATGGAACAATAAGTAATACATAGAACATGCATCATCATGGCAATCACCTCTACGGATGATTTTCAAAAATTCACAAGAACTACGCAATCCGCATTTCACGACAAACTCAAATTCTGCAGCAACAATGTTATCAACTCTGCGGCTCCCCTCGTCCCTCCTCCCAGCCCCCCCCTCCCCCTCCCCCCTCCACACACACACTCCCTTCTCGAGTTCTTCCATCTTGGAGTTCCCCAAGCAACAAGAGACCTACATGGAGGAGATGTGCCGCGGCAGTGTCAGTCACCCAGTGGCCTCTTTAACATTTGTTCACCATAACCACACACCGAACCTGCAGCCATAATACGTTGGTGTCGTGACTGCCGATTCTGGGCGCGGTGAAAACCATGTCGAGTACCGCTATAAACCATTTCCAATATGTCAAGCAGTCTTTCATAAACATGGGGCGGAGATCTGACGAGAGAATACCAGATACCCCATCGCTCTTTGCATGTGAACAGGCCAGAAAAATATCCTTCCCGAAATTACGAATCAACGCCACAAAAAACAAAACAAAACAAAACAAAAAAGAAACCGAAACCAATACCAAATGGGACAAAATTTGCAATCATAAAACGCATGACACATGACAGAATAATCCTGGTCAAAACACCGACAGAATACTGTACGTTAACAAGATAAAACACAAATTCGCCCACTCATGTTGGCCTGACGAATAGTGAAAACTGTGGCCACAATATCATGTAAATCATCCAATGATTTCTTCCAGCTCATGTGAACAAAAACCAGTTGGTAAGGGTGTATTCGATATGGGCAATGCATACCCCCTCTCCCTACCCACCCCCCTCAAAAGAAAACAAAATCCAAACACTCTCAAAACTAATGCAACAGAAACAATCAACAATGTGTAAGCTGTACGCGACATGAAGGCGTGTAATCTTTTAACTTCGTGCACAATCTCTTCAACGAATCTTAAACATCCGTCTCCATTTCCGTGAATGGAACTACAAGAATCTAAAAACCGGGCAAAGAAGGACGAAAATTACGGTAAGGTTTGAAAAAATACAACTGGTTGAATGAGACAGTCAGATTCTCTATACAAGCAACTCGCGAATATGTTTAATTGCACAAAAACGCAAGCATTTAAACGCATTAATGAATTTTAATCTAAAAAATTTTGATTAACACTGTACAAGAACAAAAACAAAACAAACAAAAAGAAGAAAAGATAATGTCTTCTCGAACTCCAGAGAGAGAGAGAGAGAGAGAGAGAGAGAGAGAACAAATTTAAGAAAATCTTACATTGAATGTTCAAAGGATTGACTTATACGACAAAAATCAACTTTTCTTTTTTAATTTTCAAAATGGGATTGCAACAGTGTATGATTTGGGAGTCAGCTTTGCAAGCGTCCTTTGTTTACCCCGAAAGAACACGATAAAACGTAGACTACACACATTAGTACAGTACACTGATATACACTTCAAGCTGTACAGACGATAGCGGAGGTCATGGAGGCCGAGGGAAGAAGCTTCATAACAAAACTACGTCCTCCCACCTCACTTCCGCTCCTTCAGCAATCTTCAATGATCAGTCACGTGTGACTGGCAATGCAAGTTAAGTCACACAGCACACAGAAGCCACAGTCGCGACCACAAGAACACGCTCTGAAAGACAATGGTGGTACTGTACTGACGTCACCGCTTTATGACGGAGAGTCTCACGCAGTGACAGTGTGTAACAAAGTCTACCGTGCTAAAACTGCGGCTTTTCGCGGAAAGCCCATGACTGGACAGTGCCGGTGTAACACGCTAGAAATACTACCGTGCCTACCGAAGTGCTAACAGCGTATGCTGTTTATCTTGCCTGAAGAAGACCAAACAGGTCGAAACGCGTCGTCTTTTGTTTTGTAATTTGGCCCTTTTGTCTAGCAGAATAATAATCATTTTTCTTTTAAAACTACGATAGTACCCCCCCCCCCCCCCCCCCCCTTCTCCTGTACGCTGTAAACACCATCCTTAGGCCACGATTCCATTTGCAGCAGGCTACCGGCGTTAAGAGTGTCCAGCAAAACTTAGCCGCGTGTGCACCAGATTAGCGGTGACGCCGTTCAGAATGTCGAGTGTTTTACGACTGCAAGCTGTTCACTTCCTTCCCTTTTCCTTTCACTCAACTCGCCACTACACTCAAAACTGTTTCCAGTTTTGTATGCGAGCTGTCCAATGCATTCGGATGTTGCTGTTAGTCTCCTAAGCTCAAGTCCAACAAAGTCAAGTTTTCTCCTGACCTGTTCTTTGAGCTTCTCTACCTTGGCTGCTGCTAGCTTTCCTCATCTACTTACAATGCGCCTTTCCAGAGTAAACATTTCCGGACACACCGAGTCCAAAATGATGAGAACGTTCATCCGGTGTTATCCGGTACCCCATCGATTGCTACATGCTCCCATCAGGGTGAACTGTATCTGTAACAGTATCTGGAAACAAATAAATGGAATGACGCTTTCTCGCTATATTTCTGCCGTAACCGGTGACCGGACGAATGGAATCGCGCCCTTACGCTTACATGCTTGATCAGTTACCCAAGCAAAATACACTACCCCTCGCTTTTCCAAACCGCACTTTGTTGTGACTTTCCCCACAATTTGGGTTAATCTAGCCTTAGTAAGATCTGTAGTCTACATATTACAATTTATGTAGACACTTTTTTGTTCAAACAATTCCGTTTTTTTGTTTGTTTGTTTGTTTGTTTTTTTTGGGCGGGGGGAAGGGAGGGGGGCTTAAGAGACACTAATCCAGGATATCTCTTCAGCTTGCAAAAGTTAGTTCAAATTAACCTTGCTTCTCCAGTCTCACTCCCTTCCGCACCGCAATGATGTCAGTGTGAATAGCTAGTGTTTCTAGTAGTGCGAAGTACTAGGATCCCCGTGGCCTGGTGAAGTGTGTACACTGTGACGACAGTCGCGTTGACGGCGTACGTCACGGGCACTACGGTCGTTTTCAATGCGCGGGTTGCTGAATGCTACATTGGCCATGGACGTTCTTTCGGCGTACCGTGATTCTGACGTAAAACACCACTGAAACCCACCAGAGCCGCCCAACACAGAAAGAATTCCCGCCTTGAAAAATGACTTATGTCCCTTGTGTTTTCTTTCTGTCGAAAACTGTGCATGACTGCAATTGTAAACATGCTGCAAATTCCAAACAGGCATGTAAGTTGATACATGCCGTTAAAACGAATTTGAGAGCTAAATATGTGACACAGAGAAGCTGTCTTTCAAAACGAAGTATACGTTGCGGGGTTTGAATACGTGGCCCTTGGCAGAGTTTATAGCGTGTTACACCGGTGTTGCGACATGTTGCCCACGAATCTTTTCCATCTGTACACCTGAATTATTTCATTCTGCTGCCTCTGGAGCTGCTGGTGTGTTCGTCAGTTGGTTCACGGGAGGATTTTATTGTTATCATTATTTCATTTTGCTAAACCAAGGCAACGATTCGTTTTCTCTCATTTCTGACTGATCACTGTGCCGACTTCACGGGTACATTACAAAGTTCCAGCTATTGGTCAAGGTTAAGTGTGTATGTGTGAATAAGAAGAAAAGGAAGGACGGAGAGAGAGAGAGAGAGAGAGAGAGAGAGAGAGAGAGACAGAGACAGAGAGTCAGAGACACAGAGAGAGAGAGAGAGAGAGAGAGAGAGGGTGGGGGGGGGGGGGGGCAGAGAGAGAGATGAATAGGGAACGGGCAGGAGAGAAAGAGTGAAGGGAAGATGGGAAGGGAAATCATGTTTGTAATGACTGTATAGACATAGAGAAATGACACTATTCTGTCTGTCTATGTACCTATCTATCTTTCTACCTACCTGTTTGTCTGCCTATCTACCTATCTATGTCAACGATATGAAACTCACTCATCTACCTATCTATGTCAACGATATGAAACTCACTTCTCTTCACACATATCACCAGACGATGACTTCTCGGACTCCAACTTCCGCTTTAACTCGAGGCTGTCTTTTAAAGCTATGCATTTTGACTAGGACGGATGTGGATGTTTGCTCCACTCCCTGTCTGAAAATAAAAGGCATCTCGGCCCACTCTTCATTTTATCATTTCTATTTTTGCGTGTCCTGCATCAACCTGCGAGTCCTTCACACTTGTGGAGCAGCGCCAACTGTTTAAACCTTGGAATTTTAATAGTAACAATAATAAAAATATAATATGTATGTACATGTATGTGTATGCTGAACAAATAAGTGGGAGGGGCGGGGAAGTGTGGGAAGGGTGGGTACAAGTGCAGGCCAACAGTTCCTCGGGGGGTGGGGGTGACGGGGGGCGAATGGAGAGAAGGGAAGTGTTGGGATGCGTTTGGAGCGTATTTAGACAAGTATTGTGTTCGCCTTTTAATGTACTTTTTTCTTCCTTTTGGAATAGATCGTTGCATGACACATTAAATGTCGTATGTTATACTTATTCCACAGAAGTAATGTGCTTTTGAAATGTCCTACAGTCCATTCATTCCACAGAACTTCCGTACTTCCAAAATGTCCTATATTATCTTTATTCCACAGAAGTGGCGTGCCTCTGAAATGTCCATCATAATATTTTCTTTTTCCACGAAGTGATACACTTTCGAAAGCTAAACGCGAACAACATATTTGTATGAAACTCAGGGAAAGGTCGGTAAAT
>CM065729.1:67035539-67040539 GCA_033310375.1 Conus canariensis
GAGAGAGAGAGAGAGAGAGAGAGAGAGGTGAAATTAACATCGACAACTAAAAGCTTGTTTTCACTGGCATGTCACACACACACACACACACACACACACACACACACACACACACACACACACACACACACACAAGCTATTTAGATCAACATCGATAACTTAAAACTCAATATCACTGGGAGGTCACATACAGAGAGAGAGGAGAGAGAGAGAGAGAGAGAGAGAGAGAGAGAGAGAGAATTCGACCCATTCATCCCAGACAGGCGACCCTTTTCCTTATGATTCATGATGCACACAGTCGGTCAGGCATTTCAGCCTTTCTGCCAGACGATGACTGGCAAAGAACTGAACATTCGAACATGCACGCGCGCGCGTTCTCACACACATCACACGTACGCTCTGATGCATACGTACACACACACACGCTGGGCGTATTTTGTATTTGTACTAGAAGCTGAGTAACCAAGTCATCACTGAAATGTGATCACAGTTCCACAAAAACAATTCCAACCATAACGGCTTTCTTGTTCGATTTTCGTTCTATCGTTTACTGCTGTTACTCCTCACCTCACACCTCCCCCCCCCCCCCCCCCACCTCCCCTTTATCCGCAGCAATCTTAATCGTCAAGTGAATATGCGATATAAAAAACAAGCCATTCGTGACCCTTACGGGAGAAGGGGAGGAAGAAGGGGGAAACCAGAAGGAATCATTGGCGGAGATTCTTTATGGAGAATAAATAGAGAAAAGGGGCAGTATTCTGCATTACTGCGGAAGTGGTTGTTCTTCGCGCGCTCGCGCTCGCGCGTGTGTGTGTGTGTGTGTGTGTGTGTGTGTGTGTGTGTGTGCGTGCGTGCGTGTGTGTGTGTGTGTGTGCGTGTGTGTGTGTGTGTGTGTGTGTGCGTGCGTGCGTGCATGTGTGTGTGTGTGTGTGTGTGTGTGTGTGTGTGTGAGTGTGTGTGCTAGTGTGTGTGTGTGTTGACTCAAGATCCCATACTTACAAGTGTTGAATATTTAGGTCCAGTCTAAAGGACTTCTCCAGATGTTCGATATACTTTTATGTACTCACTCAGAACCAATGAACTCCACAGACGCTATCGGAACAATAACATGACAATAAAAAAAAAGAAAACTGCACTCACGTAAGTTCTTATAGAGCTGACCGAAAATAAAGGGAAAAAAAAATAGTGTAAATTATTAGTTCTGTGACTGAACAGGAAAAATGAGAGTGCATTAACAAAAAAAAAAAAAAAAAAAAAAAGAAAAAAACCGTGACAAGCAAGGAGGCGACTTTTCAATAAAACATGTAGCATAAAAAAAAGTAGGTTGCAGGTCTAACACTACACAAAAACGGTAAATAGATAGAAATAATCAACAAACAAACGTCGTTCAAGGGCAAGTAACAGCCGTTTCGCTGCGTGTATAATTCGTTAGTTTTTTTTTTTTTTTTTTTTTAAATCCACAATGACCTAGAGAAAGGGAAATGTTACTGTTCAAAACTTACTCCCCCAAAGCTGATGAAATCTGTTGACATGTTGCTAGATCTTTTCAGGAACCTCACTGAAACCCATGAAAGACAGTGAAAAATGGTTCAGGAATCTGGAACACTGCTGTGCACACTTTCAAATATGCAATGAAAAAAAAGCAGCTATAGAAGGTTCAATAACTTGACCAAAACATTCCAAATAGTTTACAGTCTTATCACTTATTGTATTCCAAACAGTTTACAGTCTATCAATGATCTTGAATCGTGGGTCTGGACATATCCATTCTATGATAGCACAGCACCGCATCAATACCAGCCACGGTCTACGTTTGCAAATGCAAAATGCGCTACCAAATATCAGGTAACAGAAAGACAAGACACAGCTCTGTGTTGCCGTAGAAGCTGTAGCAGTAGAGATAGCAATAGCAGTAAGGTATGGTACATGTAGGCCCCTAATTACAGCTTTTCAAAAATATCGGTATCATATTCTTAGAGGGCTGACATGTTGACAACTCATTGTCAGTGCCCGCAGAGCGTCAGGACCCGCCTCTCTTTAACCGCTATAATGGCTGGTGCTTGGGAGGGTGGACTGAAAGGTAGACGACGGTTGCTTGCTGTTGGATTCTCCCCAAAGAATGGAAATTAAAACACCTGTGGATATGAACAAAACAGGTCTGATGGCGTGCTGTCCTGGGAAATATAAACATCATATGCAGTGTAGTAGAGAGGACTCGTTCATGTGCCAGCGTTCTTTGGTCTTATACTGTCCATGCGTTTACATATCCCTTCTGCGCGGCTAAGACGTTCTGTCATCAGCAAAGTAACAGGAGTTCAGTTACAATACCAACACACAAACCAGGGGAATGGGTTTTGGCGACAAGGGAAGGCCGGAAATGACGGATATGTGTCAAGCCGGTGTGGCCGGTGAGTGATCCGCCGTTCAAAGCGTTTCCGTTTCCGGTGTTATCCTGCCGCGCTAATTCCAGGCTTCCGCCCTGTGACTCCATGGCCGGTCGTCTGCGCTCATCTGCACACACACACACACACACACACACACACACACACACACACGCGCACACACACACACACACACACACACAACACACACTTCAATCTTATTTCATTCATCACACAGGCTTCTTTTACGGCTGTAACCATTCATGTAAGAAAGACCTGTTACGAACAAACAGTATACACTGTAACATACATTTTACACTTTCCTAATTAAGTAAACCGGTTCGTTACACAGTAGCTCAGCTGTGACATCCTACAAGCAGTTAAAACTGTAAAGAACGTCAGTCCCTGATTGATTTTTTTTACCCCTAGATTAAGCAACAAGAAAAAGTGTAAATAAATAATTTTAAAAAAAAACATTACGAAATAAGAACAAGATCTATCGGCGAATAACTTGCAGAACGGACAGTTAGTGTCCACTCTAAGCAGCGTTGACAGTTTCACCGCCTAACCAGCCCAAGGCCGTGTGCTACGAGTTCAGTTGGAGGAACTTAAAAAGAAAGCAAAAAGAACACAAAGAAAGAAAGAAGGAAAGGCTTCATTTACCGAATATAGAGTAATGGCTAAAAAATGAGGTGGTGGGGTGCGGTTACGACAGAAAACTGGAACAGAACAAAAAACAGAGTCAAAGAGAATGGCCGTAAAATGTAGTAGAAAGAAACTCGTGGAGAGCGTGGCAGCAGAGAGTCCTCAGAAGAGAAGCCCCCTTCAAGCAAGTGTTTCGGCCCTTATCTCCTGACTCTCTAGGGGGGTTGGGCCACACCCGGTTCATGACTCCGGATGTCCCTCTGCTGCCCCTTTTCTTTTCCCATCTTGGGACGAGCCATGGCTGGGATTCGAACCCATGACCCTCTGGACATGCTCATTTTCCACTTAATGACTCGCGCTTTAACCACTGAGCCACAGGGACACCTGATATTTGTAGGGAAATTAAGCCTTATGAAGTTCACTTTTGTTCCTCCTTGACCAGATCCAGCTTGAACACCTCTCTGCCGCTTCTGCCATTGCTTTCAGGGCTCTGGCCACAGTTTTTCCAAGCCTTGTTTTTCAGCTGGCAGTGCGGTCTTCATTTGCTTCTTGAGGTTTTTCTTTTGGACCCTGATCTTGTCCATCTTTTCTTGGCGTCTGGATTTCTTTGGAGGTGTTTTCACTGCTTCGTGAATGATCGAATTATTGCTGACTCAGTAAAAATCTGTCGAAGTCATGACATTTACCAGCAGAGAACGTTCTTCAGTTGGAGATTCGATTTGTAGGAAAAGGTCACCTCCAACCCCTCCCCCACTCACTCCGCAAGGGAGGTCATTGGAGGTATGCTGAAAGAAGAGGGAGGGGAGGGGGGACACTCTCTCTCTCACACACACACAAAAGATGGCACTCACACACGTACATTCATACTGATATATGCGCTCGTTAAAACCTAACCACGTGTGTGACCGGATTTGGGGCTTACATGCAAACACACGCATTCAAATAGGCATGCATGCAAGTTAATGCAAGTGTATGCTCGTGCGTCCACATACCAAATTCCTAGTGTTCATGGCCAACAGCAACTTTATATATATATAGAGAGAGAGAGAGAGAGAGAGAGAGAGAGAGAGAGAGAGAGAGAGTGAGAGAGAGAGAGAGAGAGCGAGAGAGAGAGGGAGACAGAGCGCGGGAGAAAGAGATGTGTGTGTGTGGTGTGTGTGTGTGTGTGTGTGTGTGTGTGTGTGTGTGTGTGTGTTTTAACAAAATATATAAATAGGTAGATAGATAGATGGACAGATATGTAGATATCTAGATTATATGCATACACTGCAAATGTATACAATTCGTATACTTTAGCGTGAGATTGTGTTTTTGTAACACCATCATCGTTTCCATCCCCTTTCCCTTCTAAACTGAAATCGGTTATTTGGAGAAAAAAAAAACAAAAAAACAACAACATACACACACAAAAAAACACGGGTCAATTGCACTTACGCTTAATGTCAGAACCCCCGACCAAGCCCACCCTACATCCTTCCCCCCCCCCACCCCCCTCTCCCCACCGTCCCCCCCCCCCCCCCCCCCCCCCCCCCCCGTCCCTCCCGAAAACTACTGGACAACATTAACTGCATGACTTCGACAGATTTTTACCGAGTCAGCAATAATTCGATCATTCACGAAGCAGTGAACTGACAGTAGATGCACCATTCTGTGTGTGTGTGTGTGTGTGTGTGTGTGTGTGTGAGAGAGAGAGAGAGAGAGAGAGAGAGAGAGAGAGAGAGAGAGAGATCAAAGCAACAATCGATACAGTCGAAAAACTGGGTTAGTGTGACCCACTTTCTGGTCCATCAGAATAATCAGGATTTTTTTTTTTTCCTTCGCTGACCTATTCTCTCTCTCTATCCCGTTATACAGTACGGGGATGACCTAGTTCTATCCAATCACAACCAAGCTTCCTGACCTATTTCTACACTCCCCCCCCCCCCCCCCCCCCCCCATTACTTTTCACTCACACTCATCCCCCCTCCCTCCCGC
>CM065729.1:67045539-67048039 GCA_033310375.1 Conus canariensis
TTTAGCTGTGTTTTAGAGGCTGCTGTGAGAAAACAGGTTTAAAGAATTACACATATTGTTTTGGAACTTAAAACTGCTCTCAGGCAGTCTCATAATGGTAACGGGTTCATAACATAGTTCGAAGGTTGTGCTTGGAGCGCCATAAATCAACAAACACGTTGCAAGCCTGAAAAAGCGATGAAATCTGTCTCTGTAGCACATGCTTCCTTAACAGGGAGGTATTACAGTAAAAGGAAGGAAGGTAGGCGGGGTGGGGTGGGGGGTTACAAGTATATCAAAAACAAAACAGAAAAAAAAATGTCTTTAGAGCTTGATACTAGGTTGAGAAATCGCTCATATATTCACTTCCGTTAATAGCCCTCAAACAACACTCGCTCACCACCACCCCACCACCCACACACTCACCAGCAAACGCGCGCGCGCGCGCGCGCGCGCGTGTGTGTGTGAGAGAGAGAGAGAGAGAGAGAGAGAGAGAGGGGGGGGGGGTCAGAGAGCCCTCTGAGGAAGACCTTGGAAAGTCAAAACATTAGGAATATTTCATGAGTTTCTCTGTGTGTGTGTGTGTGTGTGTGTGTGTGTGTGTGTGTGTGTGTGTTTGTGTGTGTGTGTGTGTGTCTACCTGTATGTATCGGTTTCTATACATACGTTCGCACGTGTGTTAACCGTCAACGGGGTAACGGTACACAACAAACGCCCGCCGGACTTGTCCTGAAGTGACCCACTTGGAGTCGATACGGATCGAGCCCGGCCTGCATAGTCATGAGGCTATCTGTATTTTTAGAGCAGTCTCTGCCACTCCTATGGCGCAACTTCGATTTTTGTTGTCCAATCCTCAGCGACACTGGAGTGAGTAGCCAGTGAGGCCAGAACCGTGCACGCAGCCGTGCCGACAGCCATGCACGTTTTTTTTTTTTTTTTTTTTTAAATGCACCCCCTGCGCGTATCACGTGCATATGTTGTCTCCATGGAAACAGCATGGTATGGGACAATGAACAATATTTCATTTCACGCTCAATTTAGGGGTGATGGTGAGGGTGAGGGTGAAAGGAACGAGAGACGGGCATTACCATGGACTTGAACACACAAACACACACACACACACCACAACAGTAATCAGTGTTAAAAAAAGGACAAGAATGAAAAAAATATTAAGGACAATACTTCTGTACCAAGCAAGATAATATTCCAAATGTGTACGGGCGTGTTTTGCTAACTGGGTTTCACTATTGTTTGTTGTTCTTGTCTACACAGCCTATCGTCGTCCCACAAATTGCCCTCAAGGACGTTAATCTCACCATACACCTGAAAGCCACTCCACACTGTTAAGTTTTTGACATTTCAAGACTTTGGGACGGAATTTTCCGAGACTTTTGTGCTGCATTTCTTCAAGAGTAATCCGAAAGGAGTTTTGCTGTTGATGAAAAATTGACTGTGACGCGTTTTTCTGCCGTTACTCTTTGATTTTCTCTTTTTTATCATTTGTTATTTTTGTGTTAAAACTATGGTTTTGTTATTTCTTTTAAAGAATAAGTGTTTAGATGGCTTTTGTGCGACCAAATCCAGATTTCTGGATTCCTGTCTCCCATACTGTACAGAAAATACAGGAAGCGAGTGAACCATTAAGACTGAAGTCTGAAATTGGCATGGGATGGTACCCCACCCCCCACCTCCACCCCCTTTATCCTCTCCCATTTTCTCTTCCTTTCCAGTAGATCTTTATCAAGTGGTCTGAGGACTAGACTTTTGAAAAAGATAGTAAACCTGGATCCCACTTGCTGCATGCACCAAACAAGAAAAGACAAGGAATTTCTTTCCAAAAGAACCCCTAAGGGACACACACACACAGATATATTTCTTTCCAAAAGAACCCCTAAGGGACACACACACACACACACACACACACATATATATATATATATATATATATATATATATATATATATATATATGTGTGTGTGTGTGTGTGTGTGTGTGTGTGTAGATACATAGATCGATGGACAGGCAGATGTAGATAAATAGATAGAAAGACAGATAGACAGATGCATAGGATATACCGTCTTCATGTTATACCAATGGCAAACTAAATGACTGTCTCTGGCCAAAAGTCTTTGATGCATTCCATTTTGATTATTAAAAAAAAAGTAGAAAATACCTCACACACACACACACACACACACACACACACACACACACACAAACATACACACATCCCAGAGGGCGGAAATGGGTGGCGATGTACTACAGTGAGTGCTCTCCAAGACAACAGCCCGGAATTTTAGACAAATAAATCTGCTGTGGCAACAAACTTACATAATACGATGAGACACAGTACTGTAAAACAACAAGCATGACAATCACAGTCACGCCCGGGCTTCATTTCTCTGTCAGCTGATCCACCAGCTGGATAAAGTTCCCTCACAGAGAGACATGGAAACAACATAACTGGGCCAGGACACACCCCGTCTTGTTATTGATGGCGGGCGTTCAGCTCTGCTTGCGG
>CM065729.1:67053039-67055539 GCA_033310375.1 Conus canariensis
ATGCATGCTGCCTCGGAGATTTTCGTTGTTGTTTCTTTAAAAGAAGAGCATACTTACTGTGTGTTTGAAAACTAACATTCAAGTTTTTGATTCTTTAAGGCTTTTGTTAGTGGGCTGATTTGAAAAACCGCTGGCTACCAGTTTCGAAAGGAGGAGCAACACACTGAAAAGAGGTTTTCAAAAGCAGATAAAAAAAAAAGAGAGAGAGAGAGTGAGAGAGAAAAAAACAAACAAAAAAAACCTCACAATTGACAATGGTGCTAGCAAACTCACTTCGTGTTGGAAACTCACATGAGCACACTTGAATTACCGTCTAGTCGACCCCCAGTCTCTTCACCCTACGCATGTAACCACGGCATTCCTCAAGGCTGGGACCGACATTCCCGCTCAAGGCGACCGACAGAGGACGCACAATTGAGTCAAGTGAATAGTTCTCCTCAAAGTTTGCAAAAGGGTAAGATGAAAGCCACTGAACTCGGGAGCTGTCACGAAAGGGGGGTGTTAACAGGCCAGCCCTGGCTGCATAGCATGATTCATTTCAAAACTTTACCTTACTGTGACGAAAATAAACGCAGTGGGCCTTCTCTCTGTCCTGAATAGATTTATGTTTTTTTAAAATTTTTTTAATGTCTTCACTGTTCTTTTTGTGTAGCTGCAAAAATTATGACTGGCAAAACTCTGAGGGGCATGATGTAGAGGTAGTGGGTCTTCTTTATGATCTTTCCTTTTGTTTTATTTCTTTCTGCCCTTTTTTTTTATCTTTCTCTTTTCTTTTTCTCCCCTCAATCCTTTGATGCACAGTTCAACTATACCAATCGCCGGTGCACACATAGCGATCAGACAACGAGCGAGACAGTGATTTATTTCCGATGGCTTCCCACAAAAAGGCTGTAACTATACTGTAGCAGCACCCTTCCCTCCCTCCCACCCCCTTCCCCCACATCCTCACCCTCCGCGACATCTTTGGCATATAAGCAGGGATAACGACAGAAGTGATTATCTTTGTTGAGGATGAGTGATATACATATTCATCAACACCCAGTGCATTACATACAAGCTTAACTAGTGACATTCGTATAAGATGGAGCTGAACTGTGCTGAGGGGTGCTGACCATTCTGTTTAACAGATTCAGTTCTTATGGCAGCAAATGACTAAATAAATAGAAAAAATAAGTAAATTCAAAAGAGCCACTTAAATAAAAAGATGAAAAGGCCCTGAAGCCAAACAGACACAGCAGAATGGACAGCTAGTATTCTCTCTGAATCTTTCAACCTGTTTTATAGTTTCACTAGCTTCAGGAAACTGGTTACAGAAAAGCTTGTACACCATAAAATGTAAAACAACAGAAAAATGTGCACAAACTATCTAGGACTAAAACGGATAAAGAGGCAAGAGCGCGGAAAAATACAAAACAATGGAAGGTAGCTAAGGAGAAGAAACAAAAATTCATAAAAAGGTGATGGAAAAAAACAAAAAAGAAAACGAAAAGGCGGAGACAAAGAGAATAGAGAAACAGGGAACTACTAGCACATGTTTTCCAAAAGTTGAGGATGCAATGAGTACCGACAGAGCCCCAAGCATCCCTTCGGGGACTCAAAGCCCAACACGTTCCACAGAACTCGATGTGTCATGTGTATTTTAAAAGCTTATGAACAAAGTGCGAAGGAGCGAAGGAACAAACCGACATGCAAACGTTCTCTGAGAAAAAAAAGTACGCAAAACTGTTTACAAAATCAATCCCATGCACCAGTAGAAAGCGTGCCCCGTTCTCAGCCACGAATTGTAGTTTTGAAGTTTGAAGACACTTGTCGGTTTGTTTGTTTGGTGCGTGTGTGTGTGTGTGTGTGTGTGTGTGTGTGTGTGTGTGTGTGTGTGTGTGTGTGCGCGCGCGCGCGCGCGCGCGTGCGTGTTGGTGTGTTTCGGCATTATAACATGTTTGAACCTGTATAGATAGTTCAAATTTTATTCACATCAAGATACTGACCTTTTAAACTGCGCTGTAAATTATCCCACATGAAAACTCACTCAGCTGTTTGGGAGTTATCTTGCTTAGATAAGAGAAACAAACTGAAACGACCGAAAACAGTGCTCTCTTTTGTGGCACACATCAATTTTTAGAAAGGGGGGGAGGGGAGGGGGGGGGGCCGGGGGACCCAACAGTGAAGTTGCCTGGACTGTGAAAATGTGTACGTTTTGTCTGCCTGCCCAAGACATACATAGCTAAGACAGATACCAACACTGTTGCCCCTCCTCTCTCCCAGCACACCCCTCCACCCCTCTTTCTCAATGCAACTTCCCTTCCTCCACCCCTACACTCATCCGCCTCTCCCCCGTCCCCTCCGCCAATACCCCATTCACACACACACACACACGCAAAGAGAGAGAGAGAGAGAGAGAGAGAGAGAGAGAGAGAGAGAGAGAGAGAAGAGAGAGAGAGACAGAGAGAGATTTATACTGAAGGCTGAAATCTTAGAGCGAGATCTAGTATTCCAATCTGTC
>CM065729.1:67060539-67063039 GCA_033310375.1 Conus canariensis
GTTGAGTCAGAGAAGGCACCACTGAACACCACCGAAGTGACTCGGCAGCAGTGCAATGGGAGGGGGGGGGGGGGGGGGGGGGGGGAATGAGTGACTTGGGCGCAATGCCATTGAAGTACCACTCAAGATGACACAGCAAAAAAAAAAAAAAGGTTGTCTCTGGGTGAGAGAGAGAGAGAGAGAGGGGGGGGGGGGGGGGGACTTCGTATGCGTCTCTGTTTCCTAACAGGCGCTCTGATGGCACAGTAATTCGTGGTTTGGTTTCCTTTTAATCGTTATCATAATGACGGGAACGATAGCCGAGTGGCTCATGTATTAGCCCCTGAATTTCATGGTCGTGAGATCGAGCCCTGGCAGTGCTTAGTGGGTGAAATGTTGAGCGGGATTTCTTTGGTGCATGTTTTGTTTGTTTGTTTGTGTTCCGGATGAATATCGATATGTGCAGACCTACTAAGAGGCAAACTCATCTGTATGTATATGCTCTATGGAATATGAACGACGGTAGAATAAGCACACTGACAACAGGGCTAACACTATGGAATGTGTTCATTCAAGAAAGAAAGGGGAAAAAAAAGGGGGGGGGGGGGGGGGGGGGGGGGGGGGATCATAGCCTAATGGTTGTAGGGACTATGAACTGCTAGAGATTCACAATGAAGGGCGTAACTGAAAGCAGAGCTCAGCATTATCCTTCCGCCTCCTTAAAATTCCCTGAACTGAAGCAGATACTTATTTTACTGCTGGACAGACAGAGAACGCTTTCAATCTGTACAAACCCGATCCCACGAGTGGGTCTAATTGTCGGCCGTCAGCGTCACCGCCAAACGCTCCGACTATGTGACTACGGGCCCTTCCTTTCATGTACACCTTGTATACATCACCCGGCTAAAACTGTGGCATATTAAGAACAAACTGTGGGACGTATATAGTGTATTCACTACAGGGCTAAAACTGTCAGCGGAATGCATACACTATTTGGTTTACGGCTGTGGAATGTACATATTTCTTCGTTAAAACTGGAATGTATACACTGCTAAAATTATAGGATGTATACACTGCAGAACTAAAACTGGGGAATGGATATATTACATGGTAAAACGCCGACGTACATACATTCTCTCTCTCTCTCTCTCTCTCTCTCTCTCTCTCTCTCTCTCTCTCTCTCTCGTCTAACTAGTGTCCAGAGATGGCTTTCCATCATCAATGAGGGAACCTAGAAAGGGGCCTATAGGGTCCATCTTTTCCAAGTATAACACTTGACAACTTGTTTAATCCGTAAATGATCATCTATTGGTTATTTTTATGGCAGTTAGATAATGATCAATACACCATTACTGCTGCTCAAGGTAACGGAATCGGCGCCTGTGTAAAGTCAAGCGTGCGTGCATGTATGCACACTTACTACAACAGTAGCCCTATTGTGGGGAACTTTTAGAGAACCTTTACTATTGCACAGGGGGATTTCAGAGAGTATTTTCAACCTCTTTTGTCGGGACCGTACTTGTGGGCCTACGGAAAAGTTCAGTACAACATGTTCAGTTCCCAAACACCCCGGTGAAGAGTTTGATATGTTCCTCACAAACCACCAAACTTGCCCCTCTCTCCCACACGCAGAGAGAGAGAGAGAGAGAGAGAGAGGGGGGGGGGGGTGGGCAGGCAGACAGACAGAGCTTACACACATTTCAGTGCATAAATTACTCAAGAAAGGAATAAGCAAGAAAAGTTATATCAATTTTTAAATAAAACGAAAAACAAAGAAGAAAAAGAAAAAGAGTCAAATGACTATAATTGCCATGATATTCATTTCAGGTATGTGACGTTGCCAAATTGGGAGAAGAGAGAAGAGGAAGATGGAGGGAGGGAGTTGGACGGAGGAGGGTAGGCCTATTGTTTTAGTGGCAAATCAGGCCAAAAAAGAAACATACGAAGCACCCCATCCCTAGGTTTGTGGCTCATTCAAACGTAACAATGTCCTTCTACGTTAACCACCAAAACTCACAAGTATTATCATTGAAATATGTATTTCAAACAAGCGTAACCAATTTTGAATGAACGAGAATTTCAACGCTATTTTGTGGAAAGCGTATCCAACAGTCATTGCAATTAAATGCTCAAAAGAAAATGCCAGGTTGTGTAGATGCGCTGCACTGCTGCTTACCAGATTGGCGCACAAAATTATCGGTTCAGATCAGCTGCCTCCTTTGTTTATTTGTTTATTTTCAGCCTTCTTTCAGTCGTCCTGTTCATGATTTGCAGCAGGTCTGGTCAATTCTCGTCTGCTTTTTTTTAATTTCCGGTCACGTGTCTGTCCGCAGCACCCTCCCCCCCCCCCCCCCCCCCCATCGCCGGTACATAAATGTGAACTTGGCCGAATGAGAATAGAGGCCCACACGAAAACAGCGTTTCCTCAAAACTATTCCTTACAAAATTTCTAAATCGAACGGGAAACTCCTGCTGTATGCTTGCTTTGGAACGGAACGTGATTTGGCGACATCGATGCGAT
>CM065729.1:67068039-67108039 GCA_033310375.1 Conus canariensis
TGCCGGGTCCTTCAGTTCAGTCATTACTTCTTCTTTAGCTGCATCAAGCAGCCCTGATTTACGAACTGGACTGGCGACCACACACGTCCCTGGCTACACACGACTGAAGACAGGGGCGGTGGGAGCCCCTAAATGGCTTGCCCAAGAATGACTGCTGTCATGGTGCAATATCAGTATGACGTTGTATTATTTAGTACTGCTGAACTTGACTGTGCACACAGTCTCAGACAAATATTCATGTACCATTTGTTTGGTGAGCTGGATATATGTGAAATTGAATTAGGAAAATGTTCAACAAAGTTACCAGCCTTTACGATACATTTCTGCTGACATAGATAAAAAGGAAATGATACAGAATAAGATTTTGAGATATTGGTTTTAACGCGATGCCGATTCCGATTTTGATATATTAATTTTTGCTTGGCAAAGTGTATTATTGTAAACATAAATTCGAAAAACGTTCATCAAATATACCAGTCTTTAAAATACATTTACAGTTGATTTAGATGAGAAGAGTAGGGGGCCTACAGATTAAGAGTTGCTTGTATTAATTTTGCTAAGAAAACTAGATTTCTGTAGATTTGAAAATGATCGCCAATTTTACCATTTATTCATATAAATGGGAAAAATACCATGAGGGAAAATAGATCGTGGGGACACCTTGGTTTAAAGCAAAACGTATGCAGTATAAATCTCAAGTGAGCGGCAGAGGTCGAGTCACAAAAGAGCTTGTGAACGTAATGTTATGGAAGTTCTTTTCTCTGAAACCAGCTACTGTATATAGCACTTAAAAAACAATCCTTTGGAATGTTCCCTTTTTTGTGCTATGTGCTTTTTTGTCAACATTTATGAAAAATGAACAACGGCCACCAGCAAAATTAGTTTGGAATTATGTGGCCAGATACAGTACCATCATCAACATCGACCTTTGGCAGAAGACACCCCGGATCAGGAGAAGAAGACAGGGGTGGATGAACCGTGACACACTGGGATACCCGAGTCATACATCACCAGACAAGATTTGAAGTACACCTTCAGGGCCGGAATAGCCCAGTTGGTAGAGCGCCGGACTCGTAATCCAAGGGTTGCGGGTTCGAATCTCCGCCGGGCCGTTTCGGTACAGGGGGATTTTTCCCTCGGAATTAACATTGGTTCTGACTCCATTTCCCATACAGTCCTTCGAATGAGACTATAAACCGAGGTTCCGTGTGTGAACGCACGCATAACATCTTGCACACACGTAAAATCCCATCACCAACTTTCGGAAGGGAAGGCCAGTTTGGCAGTTGGTATGGATGACACGTTACACATAGCATGCACCTTCCCCGAAGATGGAGTATGGCTGCCTTAATGGTGGTATAAAAAGCGGCCATGCACACAAAACTCCACTCCCTTCGTTGGGCAGATGGGATTAATACTTGCCTGTCTATACAGGGAGTGTCCGCAGGAGTATCAGCCTGCGTACGCAGAAGAGGAGAAGAAGTACAACTTCTGTAGCAAGCGGACGCCAGGCCGACTGAAACACGGGGTGAGATCACGGAATCCCTGACAAACATCACCAGGGAAACTTTTAAGCGAAATTTTCGAGGCAAGCAAAAAGGAAGGCCGACCAACACACACACACCCTGGCGCTGGGGCAGTCACCAAACAGATGGGACACTTCAGGGTACATCAGGAGAGGAAGTCCCAGGACAGAAGGTTCTAGCAGACCTGTGCTCCTGGAAGGATGACCAGAAATGGTGAATACTGCTGGTGGCACCCCTCACACGAAGATGACATCTGAGCAGAAAATACGACAAAGCTCTGCACTGACCACCATATACAACTTCATCATCATCATCTATTTGGACGGCCCCAATCAACTGGTTGATTACCATGCCGTACTATGGAGGTTGTGCTGAGATGGAAAGCCAGTGTAGGAAGATAAAGACAAACGACAGTGGAGAAACATAAAAACTGGGGGAGTCCTACTCCATGTGGGTTTTATCAGCAAACTACTGTAATTTTCGCTCTTCATCTGGAAAGGAGTTCCAGACTAGCTGATCCTGGTTCGCCCTAATAGTGAAACAGGCCCAAAAATAACTTTTTAAAAATCACAATTTTACTAGGGGAAAGAATGGGATGGGGTGGCGACCTATTTCTACCTACACTAACTATTTCTTAGTTTTGTGGGACCGTTGACATAAGAGTGTCAAGGGTTCCAGCCTTCATTTCCGTCTCTGGCAGGTCGTTCCAGTCCCGGATGGTGTTTGGAAGGAACGCATGTTGTCGGTAGGCCTACTGTGTCCTACACTGCATTAGGCTGAGTTGCTGCTTGTGTCCCCTTCTCTGTCTGGTAGGAGCAGGTGTCAGCTTGTCTCTATATGAAGGGACAATAGCCTGGCCTTCTAGAATCTTGCGCAGCATGGCCAGTCTTGAGTCTTTTCTGCGCTGTTGAAGAGAGAAGGCCACCCCAGTTTGTCAGTCATGGCGGTGACACTTGACGTGTTGCGGTACCGGTTTACGACAAACCGAGCGGCCCTTCGCTGTACTGCTTCAAGTTTCTCAATGTTACGCTGCGTATACGGGTCCCACACTATGCAGGCATACTCGAGTATGGGGCGGACAAGAGTCTTGTAGGCAGTTTCCTTTAACTGGTTGGCACTGATCTTTAAGTTTCGCCTTAAGAAGCCGAGGGTTCTGTTTGCCTTTGCGCAGATGGAATCAATGTGCTCAGATCACGCTGGATCTCCTTTGCATTATTTATCCCTCATTCTTGTTAATAGTGCGAACGATGAAAAAAAAAGAAAAAAAAAACCCCATAGGGATTACAAGTGAAATTTAAAACAAAATCCCCAGTTCCTTTACTCTTTATATTCAGAACTTGGTAATAACTTTTAATTTGAACTTAATCAACTTTATGTGGCGTTCAGAACTTCGATAACTTTTCATTTGAACTTTCTTGTGGAGAGATCACGTTGAGCTATCCAGTGTTGGCAGAATCATAGCGAGTGTTGTTGAAGGATGTGATGACTTGTCAATCTGCGAGGGAGATATCCATTCAATTATGCTTCCACCAATAATTACCACCGTTTGTCAATTGGGGGCGAGTATGTGACCCTGCTTATTTTCAATAGGATCTTGAACAGACACAGGCCATTTGTGAGTCATCAGTGGTGTAGGGTCTTCTATGTGTAGCCTCAAGGTGAGCTGGTGGGGATCATCCGAACAGCCGAAGTACTTGAACACTATGGTACAAATGCATCAGCTGATACTGATGCTCCCTGCTGACTCATAGTGCTGGGATTGTGGCAAACAAGCTTAGATTGGCACGGGGTGAGGGTAACCAGCATGGGAGTAACTGTACGAACAGAGACAGTGAAGGTGACATACAAAATGCGTGCGTGCGTGCGAGCGAGCGTGTGTGTGTGTGTGTGTGTGTGTGTGTGTGTGTGTGTGTGTGTGTGTGTGTGTGTGTGTGTGTGTGTGTGCACGCCTGTGTGGAGGGGTGTTCAGGAAAAAAACAACTGGAAGAACAAAGAAATACATGATTGACAAATAATGTGAAGAGAAAAAGAATGAACAAACAATGCAATTTTGCCCATAGCTCATTCTTACAAAACATCTCATAACATTTTTAATGATGCTTTATTTGAAAACAATGTAAAACCCCAAGATTCTCGGTACATTTGCAGTGCTATAGCGCACAGACAAATAGCAGTAAGCAAGGCACAGTGAGTATTATCTTAACAACAAAGAAAACAGAAACACTGAAGGCACAACAAAATAGTCATAATAACAAATGAAATCAGAAGCACTGAGTAAAGCATCCGATAATAGTAAGACATCCATTGTGAACACTGTATCAAGTAAAGCTGATCAACAGGCTCAATAACATGATATGGGCGACAGATCTGGGAATGCTGTACTCAAAATGTTAATATCAGACTTTGCATTGAATTCAACAGCTGCTGTACTTTAAATAGTTTCACTTTTGAATTGTTAATGAACAAATTAAAAACAAAATGACACAGTACGCAACATGACAACACCATATTCAACAGATGTATTAATACATGCAAACAAATATCATACAACCCTCAGCTGCTGTAGTGCAGTGGTTGGCATCACAGTGTGACGACTGGAAAGTTGAGGGTTTGATTCCCACTGGCAACTACACTGTTGCTGGAGATTATTATATTTTTTTTTTTCCTCAACCTGACCATACCAAATGTTGACTAGCTGTGCTTCAAAGGGCTTCAGTGTGAAGACTGAGGATTCATTGTCAAGTGTAAAGGCTTCAGTGTGAAGACTGAGGATTCACTGTCAAGTGTAAAGGCTTCAGTGTGAAGACTGAGGATTCACTGTCAAGTGTAAAGGCTTCAGTGTGAAGACTGAGGATTCATTGTCAAGTGTAAAGGCTTCAGTGTGAAGACTGAGGATTCACTGTCGAGTGTAAATGCTTCAGTGTGAATACTGAGGATTCATTATCAAGTGTAAAGGCTTCAGTGTGAAGACTGAGGATTCATTATCAAGTGTAAAGGCTTCAGTGTGAAGACTGAGGATTCACTGTCAAGTGTAAAGGCTTCAGTGTGAAGACTGGGGATTCTCTGTCCAGTGTAAAGGTTTCAGTGTGAAGACTGAGGATTCATTGTCGAGTGTAAAGGCTTCAGTGTGAAGACTGGGGATTCACTGTCGAGTGTAAAGGCTTCAGTGTGAAGACTGAGGATTCATTGTCGAGTGTAAAGGCTTCAGTGTGAAGACTGGGGATTCATTGTCGAGTGTAAAGGCTTCAGTGTGAAGACTGAGGATTCATTGTCGAGTGTAAAGGCTTCAGTGTGAAGACTGGGGATTCACTGTCGAGTGTAAAGGCTTCAGTGTGAAGACTGAGGATTCATTGTCGAGTGTAAAGGCTTCAGTGTGAAGACTGGGGATTCATTATCAAGTGTAAAGGCTTCAGTGTGAAGACTGAGGATTCATTGTCAAGTGTAAAGGCTTCAGTGTGAAGACTGGGGATTCATTGTCAAGTGTAAAGGCTTCAGTGTGACGACTGGGGATTCTTTGTCAAGTGTAAATGCTTCAGTGTGAAGACTGAGGATTCATTGTCAAGTGTAAAGGCTTCAGTGTGAAGACTGAGGATTCATTGTCAAGTGTAAAGGCTTCAGTGTGAAGACTGGGGATTCTTTGTCAAGTGTAAAGTCTTCAGTGTGAAGACTGGGGATTCTTTGTCAAGTGTAAATGCTTCAGTGTGAAGACTGGGGATTCACTGTCAAGTGTAAAGGCTTCAGTGTGAAGACTGAGGATTCACTGTCAAGTGTAAAGTCTTCAGTGTGAAGACTGAGGATTCATTGTCAAGTGTAAATGCTTCAGTGTGAAGACTGGGGATTCATTGTCATGTGTAAAGGCTTCAGTGTGAAGACTGAGGATTCATTGTCAAGTGTAAATGCTTCAGTGCGAAGACTGAGGATTCATTGTCATGTGTAAAGGCTTCAGTGTGAAGACTGGGGATTCATTGTCAAGTGTAAAGGCTTCAGTGTGAAGACTGGGGATTCTTTGTCAAGTGTAAAGTCTTCAGTGTGAAGACTGGGGATTCTTTGTCAAGTGTAAAGGCTTCAGTGTGAAGACTGGGGATTCTTTGTCAAGTGTAAAGGCTTCAGTGTGAAGACTGGGGATTCATTGTCAAATGTAAATGTCTCAGTGTGAAGACTGGGGATTCATTGTCAAATGTAAATGTCTCAGTGTGAAGACTGGGGATTCATTATCGAGTGTAAAGGGTTTAGTGTGAAGACTGAGGATTCATTGCCAAGTGTAAAGGCTTCAGTATGAAGACTGGGGATTCTTTGTCAAGTGTCAATTCTTTACAAGAGAAGACCAGCCAGGGGAGAGGCTGGGGAAGCGGACGCGGTATGGGTTCAGGGTGGGCATGTAGGAGGACAGAGATGGGGGTGGTGTGGTGTTGGCATACCTGAATAAGTTAATATAGCTGCAATACAAATGCAAAGTTGGCAATGCACATCGTTCTCTCGCACATCTTTTCTGATCTGTAAAGAGATACCTTTAGGCAACGGTATGATAAAAAAGAAAACAACAACAACAACAAAAAACTGTAAGTCAATTCATCTTTTTCAAACATGCCACTGACATATAGATCTAATACTGGTATCCATTTGTATGGAGTGACTGTTCTAAACATCAGTCTTTCCTGGCTTCCGGTCTCCTTAGCAACCACTTACATTTCAACACACTCTCTATCACACATGAAACATACGAAACATGTGCAAAACAAAACCCAAAATGCCACACAAAACTTGTACAGCACAAAATAAAGCTTTTGCTGTATAAATACATGAAAGACAAATCACATATTACTTTCAGTTGATTGCAGCAGCATAATATATAAACACTAATGTCAGGTAACTTGCAGCTTATACACAAGAAAAGTATGTAAAACCTTTACAATTCCACAAGTGGTAAAACAACAACAGTACATATGTGTGACATTTTCCCACTAAAACCAATTTGGCCCTCAGCCCAAGAAATAAAAACAGTCCTTTCCTTGGATGCATTCCATCACTTTAACAGGAAAACTGCAGAGAAAAACTCTATAGCCAAATATCTCTTGTACTTTCAGCAAGCATGAAAATGCAGTTATTTTGAAACCAAAGCATGGAATAAAATAATGAACACCAATGGCGTAAAATTGTTATAGACAAAGCAGCATCTTACCTTTGGTTCATTTATAACAATCGTTATACCAAAAGGTAGAATATGATGTGAATGTGAGAAAGATTTCCGAAATAAAAAGAAATCAGTTAACATGATTTTGTTTCCTGAGAAGACACTGTGGTGAACAAATGATGAGGAGCCATTTTGATTTATTAGCATTGCTGGAACACTGAATTTGAACCACACTTGGTGGCAGTCATGTTTGACTAGATGAATAATGCAGTATTCACAGAAGTTCACAAAAATTCCCAAAATGAGTATAAGTACATGACCAATCAATACATGACTGAACAATGCTAGATCAAGATATTCCAAAGGTATCACTCTGGGAGCGAAAAAACCCAACAAGCTTCACCCCTTTCCCTCTTCTACACTTTTTTTTTTTTTTTCCAAAAAGAGTAGTTTTTAATCAAATAAAGTTAGAGCTGACAGGAGCGCAGAAAGCGGACAGTGCGCAGAAAGATTATATGAAAACAGTAACATAAACATATCAATTATATATCAAACTCATAATCATAAATGACAAAGATTGAGGGAAGAAAAACGGGGAGAAAACCCCTTAGAGAGCACCACCCCTCCCACACACATCCACCAACTTTTCAATAATTCATCAGCATAATTTTAATTTTTTTTGTTTTTTTTCTTCTCTACCCCCGCCCCTCCCCCCTTTTCCCTTCTCTTCTTTAACATCGCACAATTCAACTCGCGTGAAAAGAAAAACAAACATAGAATGTCAACGTTCATTTTCAGTGGGAAATGGTAAACAATATAAATCATAACAAAAGAACAAAAGAACACTACACTTGTTTTACTGGCAAGCAATTTTGTCCATTCTGATCTAAGTTTTTTTGTACTGAATCAGACACTGGTAAGTGACCATCACACCCAATACTGTGCAGTCTGAAATATTAGCAACAGGCAACTTAGCACTCCTATACTTGGAATGTCACAAACACTTGTACACTGGATAGCACTCTTTTGAATGAAACATTCTCTCCGCCCTTGACTTAAGTACTGCCATGCCATTTTAACTATCACAATGTGAAGTCAATAGATTACATCTATTTATCAATAAAACAGCACCGTAAAACCTCTAGAAAGGCACTGGTTCTCTTGACTATCAATATTCCTCTGGCCTTGCACCACACTGGAAAGACCCCAGGGTTACAAACCTATAGATGCTTCTGCAGCCAAAGGATCCAAAGAAAAAGACTTTTTAAATGAAAAGTTTTCTCAAACAAAAAAAAACAACAAAATCTTAATCAGCTCTGTTTAGCCAAAAAACAAACAAAATCTTAATCAGCTCTGTTTAGCCGCTGCCAGATTTTCGTTGGGAACAGTCTTCTAATTCTGTAAGACAGCATGACGTCACTTCTGCTTCTTCATCATTCTGTGGTCAAACCAAGGATCATAGAAATACTGAAGAAGTACAGGTGGCACTATGAGCTGGACAAAGTATTTCAAGCCAAACTGGGAGTTTGAGAAAAACTTCCCATTTTGTATTCATATACTGTGCCAGGTCAAACTCTTGCAGAATTCAAAGTAATAGGAGGGTGAATTGCCCTGATGGTTCGTAGGGTGAGATCTAGGGGGTGGACATGGTTAAGTTAGCTGTAATGAAGGAGGTCCCTCAGGAGCCATCTGCTCTGGTCATGTGGACGTTCCTAAGTAAAAGATAATGAAGGCGATCTCTGAGCAACAGAAAGCTGTCTCCAGGAGGTGGCATAAAGGACAAGAGTGTTTGAACACAGCCAACATGACAATCGCTCTGACTTCCTGGGATCTTGGGATGAAGTCAGTAACATCAACTTGAGCCTGGGAATATGCCCCTTGGATGATGCTGGTGAGCCACTTGGAGTTAGGCTGTGCGGAGATGCTGTGGTTGTGGGAGATAACACAGCAAGAGGAATAAGATGGCCTTCTTATACCATCCAGAACCCTTAGGAGAGAGACACTCGATCAAGGTGACTGGGCATTAGTAGTCCAGCACATCACCACAGTAAGGGCCAACCTCTTGGGTGACTGCTGCTGTGACAGTAACGCCATTGAGTGCCCAGTTGCGTACGCCGCAGAGAGCCAATCAGTAACCAGAGCAGATTCTGTCCCATGTCTGGTCGCAGTATCACTACAGGGTGTGTTAGTCTGTCTGAAATGACAGGCTGACACATCTTCACAGTGACTAGGGGAAAGGAAGAAGGTTAGACAGTGACTGTGTGTCCACCGTGACTTGCTTGGGTCCCCAGAAAGGGAGGGGAGGGGTGGGGGACGGGTGAGAGGTTCTTCTCCTCTTGCTAGAGGAATACATCCTGTGTGCATTGTCTGTGCCCTTCAACTGACAACTTCTTGTACACGTCATGACAACCACGCCACCTACTCCTTACTCTCCCTTCTGCTTAGCATCCTGCCCAAGGACTGGCTGGTGTTCACAGGCTAAAGCCATGAGTCAGATCTCTCCTTGTCTGATGTCAATTACAACACTCATCCCTTGGTTGCAGAGTGTCTTGTCTGGTGGGACCTGAACCCAGGGATCCTGAGGACAGGGAAGGTCTGATGTTCCAAACAACTCCAGAATCCTGAGTCAGCTGCTCACTCCTGGTTACCCTGAGCATGGTTCCAGATGGATAAGAGCCGAGCAAAGGAGAAAAAAATAAAGGGGGATGGGGGAAGTGGGGGAGATCAATCACTGGGCAAAACGGAATAACAAAAACATCTGTTCTGAACCGTAGAGTAATGAATACAATGGGGTTAGTAAAAGCTTCAAATAATGGAAAAAACCGACATCGATGCCCTGCAAGCTGAGAAAGGAACAGGTGAGACACAGCGTAAGCCTCAGTCTGTTGAGCAGCAAGGAGCCTGGCTGTATAATGATGAGAATGCAGAAGTGACCTCACGCTCTCTGCTGGAGAAGGAAGATGGTGAATGGGGAATATCTTATTACAGCGTTAGCCGTGAAAATTTGGCCCAACAGAACTGATCAACAGCTGCAGTTTGCAAGAGGTTACAGAGTGACATATACAATGCCAAAAGCATTTTCTACCCCTGAATGTAGTGCCATCACAGGAAATAAGTCATACCCTGTGCTCACTGTTCTTTGCCGAACATCATGCTGGCTTTGGTAGACAACATCATACCTTTCAAAACAAAATCTATTTAAAATAAAAAAAACCACATCTTTTACAGTCAAGTAATTCATACACCCAGTAAGGGATTTTGGAAAATGATTTCACTAACTGTGAAATTTCTGAAAAATTTATTAGGGTTAGCAGCTACGCCAATAGGTTCTGTTAAGACAGATGTTTAAAACCTAGTGCAAGGGCAGCAGTATCATCTCCCTTCCATCAAAACCACAGCTACCCTGTATTTAATACTGGTTAATGTGGCAGGATAACAATCTTAAGTGTTTAAAAAAAACAAATATAGTGAAAAAGACTAGTACAAGATTATAATACAGATGCATATAAACATACATATGTGGTACCTGAGTGTACAAAAATATACAGTCATTGCAACTTGAGTGAAATACCTTGGTTGCACAAAAAAAAGTTTGATTTATCTAGCAGTTTCACTTAAAAGGAAACTTGCCATTTTGTACATCCGAGCACATACTGGGCACACAAAAAAACTTGAGGAAAAAAAAAAGACGCATGTGCACATTGATCATCCTTATGTTAAAGTGATATTTATAAAATGAAGATCAACCGAAAATTCTTATTTTCAGGAAACCAAGTTAATACAAGCCACTGTGCTCCTCTCTGTGCACAGAGAACACTGAAGTCACGGACAGACATTCCCTCAGAACACCAAATTTGAATAATTTTTCGTTTTTGGGCTGCCACACACACGAAAAAATCATTTTGTCTTCACATTCTACACAGAGTAATTCTTAAGATTTTTCTTTTTCTATCTCAATTCATGGGCTGCCACACACACACAAAAATTATTTTGTCTTCACATTCTACACAGAGTAATTCTTAAGATTTTTTTTCTTCTATCTCAATTTGGCACACAAATTTTAAGTGCGTTGTGTCCAGGTCCAATTGCATCTGCTGCCTTAATGATGGAGAAGTGCGGCGAAGCAATGAGGCACCCATTGCGAACAACGTCACGACATGTCTTGAACCAGTCAAAAAGTGAAACATTTCTGAATGTCACAAAATACTGCAACAAAAGAGTAATTGTGAAATAAATCAGTCATCCTCCCAGTCCTGTATCCCCAGCCCCCTTCACCTTCACCATGTGAAAATCCCTGTGTTCCCACTCTGTTTCTCTTTTCTTTATCCCCTCTTACGCAGAGTAACTTATGTATGTGTGTGTACATACACATACTCAGAGAAGCACTTATTTTAAGCGGATAGTTGAAATTTTCTTTCCGTCACAAACGCTCATAGAGGTTGAAATCATTGAAACATTTTCAATCATTCTGAATTTCTGACCAAAGCAATCACTTGTCACTTTGTGCCGATGTGAACTTAAAAACTTCCTTTTCTCCATAAAGATTGTATGCATAGTACAGTGAGATAAATCTGCTGAAGTGTGTGTGTGTGTGTGTGTGTGTGTGTGTGTGTGTGTGTGTGTGTGTGTGTGTGTGTGTATGTGACTCTGTGTGTGTGAGTGTGTGACTCTGTGTGCGTGTGTGTGTGTGTGTGTGTGTGTGTGTGTGTGTGCATATGCATGTATGTGTGCATGTGCATGTGTGTGTTGTGTGTGTAAGTGTGTATATGTGTGTGTAGTTGGTAATATCAAACACAGTGTCAGATCTTATAATGGTAGACAGCTGCAATGGATTTAAAAACATAGTCTCTTTACATGCTGAGCACATGGTTTGTACAACAAAGCAAGTTAAACATATTTCATCTACATCTGTGAAAGACTTCACATTTTTAGATTTCATATAATTTCAGTTTTTCACACTCACGGTTGAGCACCAATCAGATCTATCAGATAATTTGCTGTCTCCATACAAACACTTTGTAAATGACTAAACTTCATTTTCATTCTCCAAACACAAACTTGAACTGTCAAATTTGGGTATGGCACTATTTTTTTTCCCACTGAAGCTACAAACATTTGAACTGATTGTGCACATTGTCTCCCTGGCAGTTCACGTGATAAGACTCATAAAATTGCTCAAGTAACGCTCTATCTATACAGTTGAATAGTTTTCTGAGCAGATGTGTTCTGTGCTGAATTGCTTTCTGTGCAGATGTGTTCTGTGCTGAATTGTTCTCTGTGCAGATGTGTTCTGTGCATAATTGTTCTCTGTGCAGATGTGTTCTGTGCAGATGTGTTCTCTGTGCAGATGTGTTCTGTACAGAATTGTTCTCTGTGCAGATGTGTTCTGTGCAGAATTGTTTTCTGTGCAGATGTGTTCTTGCAGAATTGTTCTCTGTGCAGATGTGTTCTGTGCAGAATTGTTTTCTGTGCAGATGTGTTCTTGCAGAACTGTTCTATGTGCAGATGTGTTCTGTGCAGAGCTGTTCTCTACGCTGATGTGTTCTGTGCAGAATTTTTCTCTGTGCTGACAAGAATATTCAACAGATGTCTTTTTAAATAGATTTTAAATACCTTCTCCTTTCAAAGAATGTCAGCTGGTATGGGATTGCTATCTTATAAGACCAAATAAATAATGTGCAAGATAAAATTGTCATAATACACACCAATTCCTTCACTTTCAGCCTTGTGTGAAATGTCTTATCATTTGAAACTGTGAATGGTATAATGCTTAGGTGGTTTTTACATGGGTATATGGAAAAAAATCTATTCTTTTAAACTGAAGTGCATAATTCACAGTGCAGTACAAATGGAAATGCTTACTAAAAAGCAAGCAGATAAACAAACAAAACCAGTGAAGAAAGAGCATGATCTACAGTCCAGCATACAAACAACTGCTAAAAACAAACAGATAAACGAACAAAATTAATCATAACTGGCCTCTTTTCAGTCACCAAATATATCATTAATTTTTTTCTATCGCTCACCTATACTATACTGGGCAACAGGTATGCAGTAAATTACTTCAGTTTGAAACTTGGTTATATACAGCCACATGTTTTCATCACAATCCACCTTTAAACTGTTAATGTTGCTTACCTGGCTCCAGCTTATTGTTTAACGCATCTATAAGTTGATCGATTGTCACTGTTAATGTTGCTTACCTGGCTCGAGCTTATTGTTTAACACATCTATAAGTTGATCGATTGTCACTGTTAATGTTGCTTACGTGGCTCGAGCTTATTGTTTAACGCATCTATAAGTTGATCGATTGTCACTGTTAATGTTGCTTACGTGGCTCGAGCTTATTGTTTAACGCATCTATAAGTTGATCGATTGTGACTTTTACATACCTGTGTATTGCGTACTTATGCAAAAGATGTTCATTGATATGCTTTAATGTAAGTCAGCTCTACATGGCAGGTACCAGAGAAAAGTTCTGATAAATCTCAAATGAAGATCATGAATGTATCTGAGCAATGCAGATCCGATGTGTTATCAGGATATGTGGGCATCGTGAAAAAGATCCAACAATCAGTTTTTTTCCGTTGTCAAATTTGATAAACTGCAATTTTTATGCCTTGTAAAAGGACCATCAATATTCACTTTTTTCTCTGTCAAGGTTTGCTTTGCACTATTGTTTATTCCCTTCCTCCTTCTCATCACACATGCACACACACACACACACACGCACATACACAAACACACATCCATGCATACGCACACACACACATATACATACACATGCCTGCACACACACACACACACACACACACACACACACAAACACACACCCATGCACACGCACACACACACATATATATACACATGCCTGCACACACACACACACACACGCACACAAACACACACCCATGCACACGCACACACACACATATACATACACATGCCTGCACACACACATGCACACGTTCACACACACACACACACACACACACACTTCTCTCCATACAGGTATATCAATAATTACTCAATCCACGATGACAGCATACTCATGCTTTTTCAAAAAGATAGGGAACAAGAGGGGAGGGGGAGGGGGAGGGGGACAGAGACACAGAGAGAGAGACAGTGTGTGTGTGTGTGTGTGTGTGTGTGTGTGTGTGTGTTTCTAATGTGTGGGCCATGATGTGAAAAAAAAATTGTCCAGGAAATTACCGGGGAGAAAAGGGAAATGGATGGGACAGGTGGGGGTGGAAGTGATGCTTTGGTTGTATTGTTTATTTATAAAAGTAAAGGTCTAGTGTAGTGCTTTTTTCCCCTCCCACGTTGATATGAGTACAGTGAGAAACAAAGCCAAAGTGATTGTTCATTTATCAAACAGAAAGAAGCAATATAGTGTAATCCTCATGATCGCGACAGCCAGTGACTATGGTCACTGTACCAGTCATGAAGTGAGTCACCTCGCGCAATCCTTTACGTCACCTGCCGAACATTTTTCTCCTTGGTGTATCACATTGTGCTGAATCAACAATGTGGAAAGTACTTTCTGTCATGTGTGTAGTTTTTCTGTGGTCAGTTACTTCATGTGTGCAACCGCTTTTTCCACAACATTCACATCAAACACTGGCTCCACATCAACAACTGCCATTGTTATCAAAAGCAGGATGGACTGGAATGCCCTGCTTGGCAAGGGAAACAACTTTCTCCCCAGCAGTAGAGTTCAGTGTTAAAAAAAAAGAACCATACAGCATTTTCCACCTGTAGGGGTTTGGTTTCCAGATGAATAATCTGCAGGTTTTTATCCTTTCGTTTGGATGGAACAGGATACAGAATTCAGCTTTCATTTAAGCTTTATCCAGGGCCTATTCTCCCTACAGCAAGGTCATATATTTACCATTCTCTGGTTCACATGCACACACACACAAAAAGTAAACATGCATATGCACTCCTTGGCACACCAAAATACATCAACACATACACTTACAAGGAATCTCAGGTAAAAACATTCTGCACATTTCCCATTTCTCAATCTAAATTCTTTCTCATTGCCTGTACCCATCGTCAACACAGTGCAGGCCTCCAAGGTTGGTACAGGACTGTTCAAAAGACGGGCGAGGACAGTGCTTCTCTGGGTCCTCCCCAGCACCTTCAGGTGTTTCTTTTTCTGTTTGGTCAAAGTTTTGTGGCTGACGCAGTCATTACAAGCCTGCTCATTGTCGTCCGTCTCTAGCAGATGATGCAAGTTCATTTCTGCCTCCTCTCATTCCATGGCCAAAGCAAAATACCCCAGGGACCATAGCAATACTAGACAGCAGGACAGGTGGAACTATGAGTTTCTTATGATAAACATAATTAGCCAAACAAGGAGTAGGACAAAAACTCCCCATTTTCGTCTCAAACATAATGCCATAACAAAACTTGCACACGTTAAAGCAACAGGAGGGCGACTTTGCCCAAATGGTTCAAAGGATGAATTGTAGAGGTCCATATGATGAGGAAAATCCCGCTTTGAACCATCAGCTCAGGCACACAGGTTGAGAAGCAAACTTGGAGACAAACAGACAAAACGGGCTAGAGACCGATCATTAAAAAGCAGGAGAATAACGATGGATTGGTTCTGAACTAGAAAAGAATACTAGAAGGCTATTGAGGGGTTATTGAAGCCTCAAAATGACGTTGAAAAAAATTACAAGTACAATACACCTTGCAGTCAAGACAGAGGTAGGTGAGTCGGCGATTAAACCTCAGTGGTGCTAGCAGCATGGCGTTTGGCCGTAGAATCAGGAGGAAATGGAAAAAGACTTCGCATTATGTGCTACAGACAGAGGACTGTAAGTGAGGCATCTTATGACTGAATCAGCTATGAGAGCTATAATGAACTGCCATAACTTGCAAGAGTCTGACATGGTATGTATAACATCGAATTGCCATTTGGGGGCTCTCAATTCGTATGAAGATTTTCACAGCTCGGTCACTTTTACCTTTAACCCTCAACACAAAGTGGCAAACACTCCACGTGAAAGCAGTTTTCAATGATCACAATTTTCTGCTTTAAACATTTCTTTTTCACTGCTCCAGATCAGCGCTGCATTTTGGAGAGAAACCATCACCATGGAACTACCACAGATCAGCTCTCTGCCCTTCCAGGTTATCCCAAACTACACCATTTTCATCTGAGCTCAGAACACTACTTCCTTTTGCCAGCCTCCTGAAGATGGAAAGAGGTAAAAATTATGGCCGCAGTGGAGAAAAGTGGAAGGTGGACTGGAAGGCATGAAAAGAACCTCAGTCAGTGCTCTTGTGGATTTTCACATCGCAAAGTAACAGATTTGTTGCTTTCAAATCTATTCTCAACGAGATCTCATTCAGTTTTCACATTATTAATGGGAAAAAAAAAAATCAGGATGTAAGGGTAGTAATTCTAAGATTTCAAGCAACAACCACAAAAAAAGTGTAACTCAACTGAAAAGATAACAACTGATACGCCTATTGAGGGGTTACAAAGCTAGACTATGGGTTTGCAACATGAGAAGCAAAAGACCAATCAGAAACACGAGACGAACGAGCATGAAGGAACAGTGAAAAAGAAAGTCCTAAACATTGAACTTGCAGCCACAACTGACCTCCAGGCTAAGTTAAAAATGTCCAAACTGTGAAAATAGGCATAAAAAAAGTAGGGCCAATAAAAAAAACGCAGTAGCATCAACCACAAAACAATCATGACTTTCATTTTCTCTCCATTTTCTACACAAACACCCAGTCAAAAACCCTGAAATTTTGAGGAATGCAGGAAGAAGGAGGAATGATATACAACATTAACTCTCTCTTGGGTCTTTTTAAAACAGAGATGAACCGATTCCACAGCGGCTCTGGCAGATCCAGAAAAAAAAAAGGAACCAGCCATACCCCCCTTCCCTCCCTCCCCCCCAAAAAGGGAGGATTCTCGTACATGCACCGTTACCATGTTCTCACTTCTCTCCCAGACACTGAAGCACCGAAGGAAGAATATCTCCACTGCCAGGAAGGGAGCGGAGATGGACTCAGGATCGAGGGACGGGGTAGAGGAGTTTGATGTGTTGGGCGCCCTTGATGGGGACGGGTTCCTGGGAGTAGTGGTGGATCATGGTGGGGATGGTGGGAAAGGCGCGGCTGTGGTGACCCAGGATGTATCGCATGCTGCCATCCTGCATCACGCTCTGCTCAATCTGGATGTGGATAATCTGACTGCTGCATCTGCTCAAACAGAAGTGAACATCCACACATGAATAAAACCACATACATAGATACATTCACACCTGAGTACTATCAAACACTCCAGTTACGAGAGAACAGCATGTTAATGGGGCTGCTAAGCCTCTGTGTGTATGTAGATATATTTTTCAAACAGGGTTTATAAAAATGGCTGTTAAAATGCTGTGTGCGTATATGGTGAATACATTATCCACCTGTACTCAACAGTTAAAACAAGTTTTTGAACAGTTCGAAGAAGCCAACCTAACCTACAATTTTCAAAGGTACGTCGGCCCAGGTCAAAGCTCAGAATTAACTGAAAAATCTAGAAAACCACTGTCATAGATCTGATCGGTCAGGATCATCAATGATGGCAGGCAACTTCTCTTCAGGGCAGGATCCCTGGTAACATACTACTAGGAGGTAAAATATGGTGCAAGATATCCTTCCATACCTCCTTCCAAAAAACCATTCTTTTTTTCTTATCAGACATTATTAAGATAACTAATCAAAATAAAAAATATGTAGGGTTCTTTGACTCATCAACATTTGTTACAACAAAACTGACCTAATAAGCTCTCTTGTGGAACTGGAACAGGAGGGGGGGAGGGGGGGGGGATAAAAGGAAATCTTTTCAAACATTGTAACTTAAACATTTGTCCTGAAGAACCTCAAAGCACTCACTTGATAGACAAAGTGTAGTGGCACCGATCAGAGCTGCCCCGCACTAAATAACTGCCTTCTTTACACACACGCAACATTCTCTCTGCATCGATCCGTGATATGTTGCCATGGTACCACCTGAAACCATGTGAGATCAACAAAATCATCAGTGTCTTCATGTAGGTGTTGGCTGACAGTACAGAGCTACACACAACAGTCTAGAACTATGCAGTGTTGGTCATACAATGGCTGCTGACATGTTGGAAGATCAACAGCACACAAACAAGCAAACAAAAAGAAATTTTAAAGTACTGCGCTGTGGAATTCTTCATTTCAAATCCTTCACCAGAATCTCCCTCCAAAATGCTCTCAAGCTCACACACACACACACAAACACACACACACACACACACACACACAGAGTGACACACACACACACACATACACACACACGCACACACACGTACACACACACACACACACACACACACTTACAGCTGGTTCTGCAGACAGTCTGTAGAGTTAATAGGTTCTCCCAGAGAGGCACCAATAGAACGCAGCGAGCATGATGATGTATCTAAGGATCCGCTACTCGCTGCGTCTTGCGAGGCTGAAACAATGCATAACATACTTATATGAGGTTGTAAAATTTTTTAACAAAGTACTTTACCAATCTCTCTCTCTCTCTCTCTCTCTCTCTCTCACACACACACACACACACACATACACACGTGTGGGCATGTACACACACACACACACACACATACACATGTACACAGACACAAAGACACTCGATAAACAGATATGAGCACATGCACACACACACACACAGAGCCAAAGGCGCATGTGCGCATGGGCACACACACATACGCATAGGATAAGCCCACCATAATGACCTATGTCCTGCTGATTGCTTTGTATATCTATATACATGATACCTTTTACAGCTGTTCAATTTTTTTTCCTGCTCTTTAGACAATAAGTTAAGAATATTTCTGTCATCCAGGGATATGTATGTGTGAAAGTCTCTACACACTACTTTTTTTCTGTGCACATGTAAACTCTCATATTATCTGACTAAAGTGAGGGAAAATTCATTTAAAAAAAAACCAAAAAAACCCCACCTCCTTCACCAATAGGCTTAAATCTGTGGCTATATCAGTGTGTCGTCGGCTTTACCTGAGGGGTACAACAGTATGCACTGCCTTAGTTTGAAGGTGTGAAAGTATGCAGCATGCTGACTTCCGAGAGTGGAACAAGTAATGGGTCCAGCGTTAAGACAGTTTTTTTTTTTTTTTTTTTTTTTTTTTTGCATCAGTTGTTGGATCAATGGAGCACCTAAGGCGGTGATTTTATTTTATTATTATTTTTTTTTTTTCCTAAGGCCGAAATCCACCTCTTCATTTTTTTGTGCTTCACACTGTCCTCTTCATCTGCCAAAAAAAAACAAAAAGCGAAAAAAAAAAAAAAAAACAGTTTCCACTACTATATTTTTTTTCTTTCTTTTTTCTTTCTTTTTTTTTTTCTTTTTTCTTTCTTTTCCCTCATTCTCCAATCAATCCCTTACACACCATGCATTGTCTGTATGTTTTCTCATAAATGGACATTTTGCTGATTTTAGTGTTTTGGCGCTTGATACAAAGTGTCTGGGTTTGCTAGTGTTCTAATGTGTGGTGTACTGGCACTCTCACTCGAATAATGTGCTGCTTATGTAAAGAGAACAACATAAATGAAACAAAAGACTTCATCATTTTCTTTTCTTACAGAATTTCCAGGAGAGAGAGAGAAGGAAAGAGAGAGAGGGGGAAAGAGAGAGAGAGAGAGGGACAGAGAGAGCGAGAGAAAGAAAGAAAGAGAGAGTGAGAGAAAGAGATCGACACAGAAAGACAGACAGACAAATAGAGAGACAGGCAGACAGACAGACAGAGGTGGGCATCGTAGATATGTATGTAAAATGTGTTAAAACCCGGCTCACCACTTAGCTTTTCTCCGATAAGGGCATCCTCCCCCCCCCCCCCCATCCCTCCTCCCCCTCTCCTCTCCCCTCCCCTCCCCCCCCCCCCCCCCTCCCTCTTCATCTTTTGTCAGCACTTTCCTACCATCCAGATCCGTGTCTTACATTTACTGATGTACATTTGTATGCAAAATTAGAAAGGGAAAAAAAAAAAAAAAAAAAAAGTAGGTTTCGACACCCATCGCAGGCAAACCTGAGCTTCCAAACATTCCAGGTAATCATCCTTGACGAAAAACGACGAAAACAAATGCAAGGACGACATTAGGAAAGAAGATATAAGCATACAGGAGACACAGACGATGATCACTCATGATCTCGGAAATTGGACAATTCCCCAAAGATGCTACCCTTATAGAGAAAAGGAAGTCTACAAGGGAGACATGAGGAAAGCCAAGAAGCGAGATAAGAATAAATGTGTGTGTGTGTGTGTGTGTGTGCGCGCGTGCGCGCGCGCGTGCGTATATATGTGTGTGTGTGCGCGCACATGTCGGAGTGGATGTGAGTGTGCTATTTGTGAATGAAATTGATATTGTTTTCTACAATTACAGGTTAACCAAGGATTAACATCACTGTGCTAAAATGATGAATTGTGCATTATGCGATGGACCCAGTAATATATTTCCTTCTTAACTGTATGTTTTGTTCAAAAATTATTTGTACTGTGGATAATTTTTTGGTTTTTCGAGCAATACTAATTGACATTTTAGCAATTAATATAATGTGATTTATTTTTGAACAGGTATATCTACTCATCTGGTCTGATTGAACACCAAACAGAACGTCAATCAAAGAGAGTTTTATCAACATGCCAACTTCATATGAGATAAGCGTTTCCACACTTTTCCAAAGCTTATTTATAGGAGGGCAATAAAAAAAGAAGTGTTCAATAAAAACCATTTCGTTCGGACAGTTGTCGCATTTACTTGTTTCTGTTACCTTCATTTTGTGTAAAAGTATATTTGTAGGATATATATTATGGATGATTTTCCATTGAAGTTCTCGTAGTCTGACTTCCTTTGAAGCTAACCTTGGTGCAAGCCAAACACTTTCGTCTATTTCGAAGTTCAATTTTCTGTGCCAAAAGTCCTTGCACCGTGGTGTTACATTTGTTTGTTTCCTTTTGTCAAGTATTTGTTTTATGTTTTTGGGTTTGGTATTAAATAGGACCGCATCACACTCAACAGAACCAATGTCATTCCCAAAATTTCTGTTGCTCTCTATCCATTGCAGCCAGGTTGCTGGCAAAGCATTTTTTAACGCATTGTATTCGAAGATTGTCTCACCACTTTTGTATCCTAGAATAGTCTCTATTTCTTCAACATGGAGCAGTCTGCCTTCGGTTGCGTGCACTAAATCTCTTACATGCTCTAATCCCTTTTCTTTCCATCTTTTGAAATATAATGTTTTATCTTTATACCTTGTCAAATTATTGAAAAATAATGGTTGGGACAGAAAGTTACAGCAAGATATTTCTTTTAACGTGATCTCTTTTTTGTTGTCCAAATATACGGTTAGCACGTTTTTCCAGAATTCGTTATCTATTTTCTCTATCTGCCGTACATGCTTTGCCCTACTATTAATTTGAAATATGCCATTATGAATTAATATTTTATCCAAGTGCCACTTGGGAATTTTAGACCAGTTTTCTTCTGTCGAGGCGAATGATTTTCCCGCCCATTGTAAATAAATAAGCGTTTGAAGTTCTTTTATATTTAGCATGTTTACACCACCATATTTATATCCAGACTCCATTATTTGTCTTTTTACTTTTTCAAATGCTCTTCGATTGCTGTGTTTTCTTTGCCAAATGAATTTGTATAAAATTGTGTTGATTTTATTCAATATATTTTCGGGAATACCAATAGCTCGCATAACGAAAACAAGTTGGCTCACTATAAAAGTCTTTATGACTACAATTTTACCTTGAATGCTAAGATCTCTTCTGCTCCAGTCCTTTATTAGTTTTTGTATATATTCAAGTCTCCCTTTCCAATTCTCTTCGATGTTTTTTGCCATGGTGTCATTTCGAAAATAAATTCCTAGAATTTTAATTCCATCGACCAATATAAATGGAAGATTCTGTTCATAAGGTTGTCGGCCCATTCTTAAAGCCTTAGTTTTGTTCATGTTAAGTTTTAGTCCTGAAAAAGTTTCAAATGTTTTTAGAATATCAAAAGATAACAACATGTCTTGTTTTGTATTAAAAAATAATGTTGTGTCGTCTGCCAGTTGTTTTATTTTTATAACCTGGCTTCGTTCGTAATCATTATTTGGCACCCTAATGCCAGTTATGTTACTGTTTCTTACTTTAATAGCCAGTAGTTCTACTGCTAATACAAAGGCTAAAGGTGAAAATGGACAGCCTTGCCTAATACCACATTCCACATCAAATGGTTCAGATAACCATCCACCATGGTTGACACTTCTTTGGCTCCTGTTGGTCAAAACCTGTACCCATTTCTGGAAATCCATTCCAAAACCAAACATTTTAAATACATGCAAAAGATACGTTTTTGAAATGGAGTCAAATGCTTTTGAGTAGTCCAAGGCCAGTAAGTACCCAGCTTTACCAGTTTTATTCAGGTAATTAATCACATCATCAATGGTTCGTAAAACGGTTGCTATATTTCTTCCTTTTATATATCCTACTTGATCAGTGTTAAGACAGTTAAATGATGTATCACTTGGCTTGAAGCTGTAGTTAGGCAGGGCTCCCAATGATGCCCATTTTTCACATGATTATGCATCAAATATCCTTTAAAGCATAATTCAGGCTATCTGTCAAGCCTTCAACTTAAAAAATGCAGTTACTTTAAATTACCCATTTAAAATTCTGCAGAGTACATAGTCAAGCGGGTAAGAGTTTGCTTGCACTAGCCTCCAAATCGTTCATCAGGTTTTCCCACTCTGTAATAATCGTCTTACACAACGGAATGGCATGTTCATAAGTAAGTTGCATGAGTCAAAGGACGTGACAAACTTACAAAGGCAAAATGGTGGTGCTAAATATATATCTGCTAGATGAATAAAATGATAGATACTCAGTGCTAAATATATGTCCGCTACATGAATAAAATGATAAATACTCAGTGCTAAATAAGTATCCACTAGATGCATAAAATGATAGATACTCAGTGCTAAATATATGTCTGCTAGATGAATAAAATGATAGACAACCCATTAAACTTTTGTTCTGGGGTCAGGTGACTGCTTCAAAACAAAAGCCAGCAGGAATCCTGATTATGCTTTTGTGACATTTTTAATTTGAGGCTGTAATAAATCGTAACAAACTTCATTTAGGAAATAAACTTTGAGCGTAACACTATCTTCACCTCAAGCCTGTAGCATGCTTAGCTTGATGTTGTAAACGTGTGCAACAGGCTTATTTTGAGGTTGCAGCATTAATAAGTAACTTCCTTAAAACAAGAGACTGTGACCATGCATGACATGTATTAGAAGTGCAATGTTTCCTTTGAGGCCGTAATAGTGTGTAATATATTTAGTTTTAAGGGTGTCACTGTCACACCTTTAATGTCGAGGCTGTAACAGTGTCAAATTAACTTTGAATCAATATCTCATCTCACTAAAACTCCGATTACAATGATTCCAGAGAGGAAGCTGTGACTGGCTCACAGGTACAAACACTCTTCAAGAAAGCGCTGATTTCCATGTGTGGGTACCACTCAGATAAAGTCCTCTCTGAAATGTTTATCAAGTTTAAAAGAGATGAGACAAAGCAGAATGATATCATTTCCATCAATGCTGAATGAACAGCTCTCACAGTCACACTGTCATTTCAAGACATACTGATAGCACCACTTAGCCTTGTAGCCAGACTTCACTTTAAGGCCTCTATTGACCAAAGGATGCTTAATGCTCTGCCGGTCCTCCTAGAGCACAGGACACCACGAACAGCTGAACAGCACGATTGCAGATATGAGTACATTTCACTTCCAAACGTAGGTCACTAAGCTTGCAAAACCAGTATTTGGCTACCTATGGATGAAAGGACACATGTCCACTGCTTTCTTGGATGACTCACTGCTTTCGGGTCAGTCAGAACAGAGGGGCACTTGTATGTACGAGACACTTTGGATCTGCTCCAACAACTAGGTTTCACTGTACTCCTCGTGAAATCAGATTCCAATGGACCAAGTCCATCCAACATATTACACACATTCTCAGTTCCGAGTCACTCACATCGGGAAAAAAAAATCACATAACTTCCAAGACAGTTACCTTCACTGCTGCGGACAGAACACACAATAATAAGACAAGTAACTAGAGTCACTGGGGTGATCGCTTCCACGTTTTTCAGTATACAGATAAGGACCACTGTGCTGACACAGTCTGGCAGAAGATAAACAAAATTGTCTTGACACTGAATTATTGATAAATCTATATATATAACTGTGTCAAGAGCCAGTCAAGGTGAACTGAAGTCATCAGTGTATAATGCAATACAAAAATATTTGGATCAAAGACCCTGACATGTCGTCATTAGCTCAGATGGTAGTACTGCTGGCTGGGAATATGAAAATATGCAGACAGTGCCAGAGCAGCTTTCAAGTGAGATGTTGAAAACAATACTGGACGCAGCAAACTAGTCTGAATTCAGCATCTCTGGAACATTCTATTTCTCACAGGCAACAGCGGATAAGAATTAAGTATTGAACATGAAACCTAACTGTGGGTTAATGTTTGTCTGGATTTTAGTCATTTGGTTGAGACTACTCATGTGCACGTCCATCAAACTTAAAATGCTTCTGATCCCATCCAAAATCATCTCATGCTAGATGCAGAAATTCTTGCAGCTAAATCCTGCCACACCTTTACCAAGTCACATCTCACAGGTGTACTCCCCACACAAAGACATACTCCAAACAAACCAAACTTCAACCGTAGGTAGGTCCTCTTTAATTTTAGGAATTAAGAATAAAAATAGCTGTATTTTCTCAAAACAGAAACTGCGTAAGGTGCCACAATTGAGACAAATGTTGCATTGAAATGAGCAATAGAAATACCATGTAATCGAATTATAAAAATCTTCTAAAACAAGAAAAACTGAACACTGATCATATGTATCCATAACATAAAAAATGCTGTATTTTTACTACTAGCGGATAAAATGAATATATAAAGAACCAAATATAAGAGATAAATGTATAGTATGGACACACTTTACATCTCATGCATACGCAGACACATACACAGACACATGAAAACTGATTAAGCATTCTACAGTGTGTTTCTCACATTAATTGATTTAATACTGCCATCCTAATATATGTTGTCATCAAAAATTCAAAACCTGAATAAACATATCAATGTGCACACAAAGATATTACACACACACACACACACACACACACACACACACACACACACACACACATTTACACACGCACACATGTCAGGGATGTATCACACCAATTTGAAATATGTACACAAAATAAGTGAACAAACAACACACTTACATTGGAGCGTCTGAGAAGTGAAGCTCCTCCCATCACTGACTTCTTTACATTTCTCTCCTGACGACTGGCCATGTAAAGAGGACTGGCCACTCTCCTCCCTGCCCCTACCCTTGCTGGCCTTCTGGAGTTTTTCCTCCAGCTCCTGCTGTTTGCGTGACGAATCCCATGGCTCCAAGTAATTCCCCTCATTCGTGGACTGAGCCACAACGTCAGGCCGGGGATGCATCAACTTCAGACTACTCAACTTTGCCTCCAGGCGGGGATTCAGATCCCATGCTTCTTCGTAATTACCCCCTGTAACGGGATCTGTCACTCTGGATCTCCCACTACCACCCAGGTGTCTAATCTTTCCCCCTTCCTCACCCTTGGGTTTGGCTGGAGTCCAGTCACTGGGAAGATACTCAAGGGCATCTTCAAACCTGTCAGAGACGACGGAGTTGCTTCGTGCCTGCCTGAAGTGACCTCCACCTTTCACATCACTGGTGCCCTCCCCTTCCTGTTTCTGCTCCCCTGGAACCCTCTGGGGTTCAGGTTCAAGTCCACGTTTTTCTGGTCTGCGGTCCCAGCTTCTGCTTCTGGGCTCTCTGCCAGTAGTGAGGGCTTGTCTGCTGCCCCCTTTAACAGGGACAATGACCTTTTGCCGCGAGAGTGTCTTCTTTGGCTGCTGAGACGGGCTTGTAGACAAGTCTATGCTGTCTAAACTGCTGTCAGACTTTGCCAGGCAGTAGGTGCTGTCCTGCAGCCCAGATTTGTTCTTGCGTTTTGCAGGAATTGGTTTATACTTGGCCTTCTTGCCAGATCTTGTTCCATGTTCATTTGCGGGCACCGGCGGCGCAGGATCCATGGATGCGTAGAAGTCCACGTCCTTCTTTTCCCACTGCCCACCTCCATGTTCAGTCCTACCAGTTTCTTTATTCCGTCTGTTGAGGCGATCAATAGTGGACACCGGAACTTCATACCCATCCTCAGAATCTATGCAGGCAGGATCCGATGCCAAGTCATAGATGCTATCGGTGCTGTGGGCTGGGCTGGGGGAGTCTGTGGTGTCTGCCGCCAGATCCATTTCTGCAACATTCATCATTTAATGTTTACATTTCTACACTGGGCAAGCTGATTCCACCAACATGAACATTTACCTGAACTACAAGCAAAAAAACATCACGGAACAAGGGAAAACAAGAAAGAATCACTGAGAAGTGCAAACTGACTTGTTTTACATGTGATGATGTTAGGGCTCAAGCTAAAGAACAACCATGAGCAACGATGTCCTAGTTTCAAACTGGTAAAGCCGACAAGATCTGACAAGAAAATTAATAGGTCAGACAACAACAACAAAAAGTATGGACCAGAGTATTACTAAGTCACGAGATCACAAGTAAGTAAATGATTCAGAAATAAATAATCTCACAGGAAAATATATCAATTTGAGAACAAAAAGGGTCAGAATAATACTCCCCAATGAAATGGGTTAGAATGATCATTTCACACACAAACGGCTCTGAATAATTCAGGCAAGAACGTGACTGGATCAAAAAAATCAATGTGACAAGAATGACACTAAGCAGAATAGCATGAAAAAAAAAAAACAACAAAAAAACCCAACAGTGTCTGACTTAAATACCGTTAAAATGGAACAGGTGAGAATAACGTCTGATGTCTTTACCTCTGATCCAGCTGTCGCTGCAGTACCCTGTTTTCTCTACTCTGCTCTCTTCCACGCTGCGATGGACGATGCCCAAGTGAGACTGCGGTTTGCTCCAGACTGGCTGATCAGTGTTTTGATAGTTCACATAGTTGGCCATTGTCTTCCATCTCTGTACTGAGAAAATAAAAAAGGGTGGACATTGGGGGTGGGGGTGGGGGTTATCAAATGAAATCTGCCTTGTATGATAAACCGTCATGAACACACTCAATCATCCTCTTTCTCTCCCTACCCTCTGCCCATTTCACTCCTTCTTTCCCCTCCTCTCCTCTGACTCTTCTCTATCCTCCCTCTCCACCCACCCTCTCTTACTCCTCCACCCCCACCCATCCTCTCTTTATCCTCCACCTCCACCCACCCTCTCTTTCTCCTCCACCTCCACCCACCCTCTCTTTCTCCTTCACCCCCACCCATCCTCTCTTTCTCCTCCACCCCCACCCATCCTCTCTTTCTCCTCCACCCCCACCCATCCTCTCTTTCTCCTCCACCCCCACTGATAGATGTGTTGCTTCGATAGCAAGCTGGAAGTTATTACCGGAAACGATTGAGTGGAGGAAGAAACAGTGGGGGAGTAGGCTTGACAACGAGCGATGGCGAAGGACGCTGTTTAACGAGTCGTATCAAGGGATGCGATATATTGTAGTCGAGGAGACTTTTTAGTATAGTCAGAAGTGACTTTTCATGGTAGCAGAGCGTGGTCCGTGGTTCATCAGTTGTAAAAATCATGGCGCAGAGCTATAAAACACCGCCGAGCCTGGGGCCGGATACAAGTTACGAGACGTGGAAAAACGAACTGGAAGTATGGAAACTAGTAACGGACGTCAAGCCAGAGAAACAAGCACTAGCCGTTACATTGTCATTAACGGGCCAAGCACAAGCAAAAGCACTAGAAATCGATGTTGCACGGTTGAACACAGGAGATGGGATGGATATTTTATTGACTGCACTTGATAGTCTTTTTCTACAAGATGAGGTTGACTTGGCTTACACAGCATATTCAGACTTTGAAAGACTGAGGAAAGGACAAGACATGTCAATGTGCGATTTCATCATTGAGTATGAAAGAAGATACAATATTTGCAGAAAATACAAAATGGAATATCCAGATTCAGTGCTTGCATTTAAACTGCTGGACAATGCAGGTTTGTCAGTGAAAGAAAGACAATTAGTTCTGACAGCAGCGTCTGACAGAAAATTTTCTTCAATGAAATCTGCTTTGAAGAGAATATTTGGGGACAGTTCGACAGTAAGCACAGTGAACGAAATCAAGATCAAAGAGGAAAAAGAAGCATTTCTGGTAAAGAGTTCCAAATATCAGCAGTTCAGAAAGAAACCTTCCAGATATCAGCAAACAGGTTCACAACATAAAACAGCAGAACAAAAAGGAACAAATCCATTAGACAGGAGTGGCAAAAGAACCAGATGTGCTATTTGTGAGAGCGTGTTTCACTGGGCTAAGGATTGCCCCCACAAGCATCAAAACAAGACAGATGCAGAAGAAAATGAAGAAGAATGTAACTTGGCTTTGTTTACAAAAGAATACAAACCTGAAAATGAGATACTCTTAACAGAGTCCTTTGGATGTGCAATCATTGATACAGCATGTACCAAGACTGTGTGTGGAAAAAGATGGTACGAAGAATATGTTGATCAGCTGGAGCAGAAGAAAAAGAAGCAAATCAAGACTGGTGCAAGTGCTAAGACTTTCAGATTTGGTGATGGTGCAAAAGTCAAGTCCTACATGAAGGCAACAATACCAGCACAAATTGGTGATACTAAGTGCACCATTGAAACTGAAGTTGTGGACATTGACTTATCACTTCTGTTGAGCAAGGATTCACTCAAAAGAGCAGAGGCTGTGTTGGACATGTGCAATGATAAGGCTACTATGTTTCATCAACCAGTGGAGTTGAACTACACATCAACAGGGCATTACTGCATCGACATTTGTGGCAAACAGGAAACAAAAAACGGTGAGGAGAGTGAAATCCTGTTGCTGGAAGGAAAACTGCATGAAAGTGAAAAGAAGCAGACTATTTTGAAGCTTCACAAGCAATTTGGACATGCCTCTACTGCAAACCTGAAGAAACTGATGCAAAATGCCGGGATAAAGGATCCAGAAGTGTACAGAGATATGACAGAAATTGTTGAAAAATGTGATGTGTGTGCACGTCACAAGAAGACCCCACCAAAGCCAGTGGTAGGGATGCCCTTAGCAGAAGACTATAATCACACAATGGCTGTGGATCTGCATGAATTGGATAGAAATGTCTGGTACTTCCACATGATTGATGAATACACAAGATTCAGTGCTGCAGTAATCATCAGGAGCAAACGGGCTTCTGTCATTGTTGACAGCTTCATGAAGCACTGGATTGCAATACATGGCCCACCAAAAGTTGTACTCAGTGACAATGGTTCAGAGTTCAACAATGAGGAATTCAGGGACATGTGTGAAAACTTCAACATCGAAGTCAAAACTACTGCTGCATATAGTCCATGGAGCAATGGTTTGTGTGAGAGACACAATCAGACGCTGACAAACATCATGCAGAAAGTCAGGACAGACAAGGAAGACACGGATTTTGAGACTGCTTTGTGTTGGGCTTTGGCAGCGAAAAACTCCATGGTGAACACACATGGTTTCAGCCCATATCAGCTGGTCTTTGGGAAGAATCCAAATTTTCCATCCACACTCACAGATGAACTACCTGCTTTGGAGGGAATCACCAGAAGTAGGACAGTCGGAGAGCATATCGCAAGTTTGCATGCTACAAGGAAAGCTTTCACAGAAGCAGAAAGCTCAGAGAAAATCAGAAGAGCCTTGAGGAAACAGGTTCGACCATGGTCAGGTCAGTACCAGATGGGAGACAGAGTGTACTACAAGCGACCTGATGGTCATGAATGGAAAGGACCGGGAACCGTCATTGGACAAGATAGGAGCGTGATCTTTGTGCGTCATGGTGGAACTTTGATTCGTGTTCACCAAAGCAGACTACAAAAGGTCAAAGGTGATCTAGAGCAGGAGAAGATGGCAAGGAAAGACCCTCAACTGGCGAGTGAGGCTGCACATGATTGTCAGCAACATCGAAGTGATACTGGATCTAAAAATGAAGAAATCTCGCACAGTGAAGAAAATATTCCTGAATCAACGTCAGATCTAGACACTGAATCAGAAATCTTGGAAGAAGATGAAGAACATCATCCACATGACACAGAGATGGCTACTAGAATTGATCCAGCAAGAATTGAACCAGGACAGATCATTGCATATGATCATGTGGACACTGGAACAAAAATATCAGCAAAGGTGCTGAGCAAAGCTGGAAAAGCAACAGGGAGAAATAAGAACTGGTACAATATTCAATGTTTGGAACCAGAAGAATATGAGGGTGAAAGAATGTCTGTGGATTTGACAAAAGTCAGTGGACTTGTACTGTCAAATACAGAACCTACACCAACTACAAATTCAGATGAAACTGTTATGATCATGGATGAAGTTTCTTTTGAAAATGCAAAGAAAGAAGAACTTGAAAGTTGGAAAAAGAATCACGTGTACACTGAAATAGAGGACAATGGACAAAGATGTGTTTCCACCAGATGGATCTGTACACTCAAAGAAACAAAGGATGGAGTAAAAACAAAGGCTAGACTTGTAGCAAGAGGGTTTGAAGAAATTGGAAATGAAGACATGCAGAAGGATTCGCCTACTTGCACAAGTGAATCATTGAAAGTGATCCTCTCTGTCTTTGCACAAAGAAAGTGGACTCCATGCTCTATGGACATCAAAACAGCCTTTCTCCAAGGAAAAGAAATAGAGACATTTTTGTGAGACCACCAAATGAAGCGAATAGCAGAGGAAAGTTGTGGCATCTGCAAAAATGCGTATACGGACTGAATGATGCTTCTTTGCAATGGTACAAAAGAGTGAAAGATGTACTGCTGAAACTCAGAGGAAGAATGTCAAAAGTTGACCCAGCAGTCTTCTTCTGGATGAAAGGAAATGAAGTTACAGGTGTCTTAGCATGCCATGTAGACGACTTCATCTGGGGCGGAACAAAACACTTTGAAAAGACTGTTGTTGATGAAATCAGAAAAACGTTCAAGGTTGGAAAGGAACAAAACAAAGCTTTCCAGTACATTGGCTTGGAACTGTCATCTGATGGAAACAAAGTCTCTCTACAGCAAACCAAGTATGCAGATATCTTGGAGCCGATCCCCATCGAAAAGAAAAGAACTCGACAAAAACAGGATGACATGACAGCACATGAGAAACAGGCTTACAGATCAAAAGTTGGACAGATTCTATGGACAGCTCGACAAAGTCGTCCTGATGTGTCATTCGATGCTTGTCAGCTTGCTTCAAATATCAAAGATGGAAAAGTAGAACATCTGACAGAAGCAAATCAAGTCATCAAAAGGATCCAGTCAGAACATGTAGAGTTGAAGTTTCATCATTTGGGATCAGGACCATTGAAACTGATGGTATACACTGATGCTTCGCTTGGAAATCTCAATGACGGAGGAACTCAAGGTGGATTCATTATTTTCTTAGCAAACGAGGAAGGAGACATTATTCCAATTTGCTGGAGTTCAAAGAAAATTCACAGAGTAGTCAGAAGCACATTGGCTGGAGAGACACTGGCGATGGCAGAAGGAATTGATGAAGCAATATTCATTGCAACATTGTTCATGGAGATCACAACAGGAAAAGCAACCACGGATGGTCTACCTCTAGTCTGCATGACTGACTGCAAGTCTTTACATGATGCTCTGCAGTCAACAAAACATGTCACAGAAAAACGTCTGAGGCTGGAGATCAGTGGGATAAAAGACTTGATGGAGAAAGGCATTGTGAAAGAAGTGAAGTGGTCTGGCACTCATAGACAACTGGCAGACTGTCTCACCAAGAGAGGAGCTTCATCAACAGTACTGCTGAAAACTCTTCAAGAAGGAAAGATTTCCCTTCCCTGGACTGCTGAATTCATTTGCATCACTAAAGCGAGACGATTTGTTGGAAAATAAGTCATTTGTTAGACAATTAGTCATTTGTTAGACAATTACTCATTTGTTAGACAATAAGTTATTTGTTAGACAATTAGTTGTTCAGACGTTTAAAATAATAGAAAGAGAGATGAGTTTGATAGATGTGTTGCTTCGATAGCGAGCTGGAAGTTATTACCGGAAACGATTGAGTGGAGGAAGAAACAGTGGGGGAGTAGGCTTGACAACGAGCGATGGCGAAGGACGCTGTTTAACGAGTCGTATCAAGGGATGCGATATATTGTAGTTGAGGAGACTTTTTAGTATAGTCAGAAGTGACTTTTCACCCACCCATCCTCTCTTTCTCCTCCACCTCCACCCACCCTCTCTTTTCCTCCCTCCACCATCCCCTACCCACCTCCACCATCTCTCTTTCTCCTCCACCCCCACCCCCCCTTTATCCTCCACCCACCCTCTCTTTATCCTCCACCACCTCTTTTATCCTCCACCTCCACCCACCCTCTCTTTATCCTCCACCCTCCACCCACCCCTCTTTATCCTCCACCCACCCTCCTCTCTTTATCCTCCACCTCCCACCACCCTCTCTCTATCCTCCACCTCCACCCACCCTCTCTTTATCCTCCACCTCCACCCTACCCTCTCTTTATCCTCCACCTCCACCCACCTCTCTTTATCCTCCACCTCCACCCACCCTCTCTTTATCCTCCACCTCCACCCACCCTCTCTTTCTCCTCCACCTCCACCCATCCTCTCTTTCTCCTCCACCCACCCCCCTCTCTTATCTTCCCACCTCCACCCACCCTCTCTTTTCCTCCACCCCACCCATCCTCTCTTTATCTCCACCCCACCCACCCTCTCTTTATCCTCCACCCCACCCACCCTCTCTTTATCCTCCACCTCCACCCACCCTCTCTTTATCCTCCACCCCACCCACCCTCTCTTTATCCTCCACCTCCACCCACCCTCTCTTTATCCTCCACCTCCACCCACCCTCTCTTTATCCTCCACCCCACCCCCCCTCTCTTTATCCCCACCTCCACCCACCCTCTCTTTATCCTCCACCCACCCTCCTCTCTTTATCCTCCACCTCCACCCACCCTCTCTTTATCCTCCACCCCCACCCACCCTCTCTTTATCCTCCACCCACCCTCCTCTCTTTATCCTCCACCTCCACCCACCCTCTCTTTATCCTCCACCCACCCTCCCTCTCTTTATCCTCCACCTCCACCCCCTCTCTTTATCCTCCACCCCCACCCACCCTCTCTTTATCCTCCACCCACCCCCTCTCTTTATCCTCCACCTCCACCCACCCTCTCTTTATCCTCCACCCCACCCCCTCTCTTTATCCTCCACCTCCACCCACCCTCTCTTTATCCTCCACCCCACCCTCCCTCTCTTTATCCTCCACCTCCACCCACCCTCTCTTTATCTCCACCTCCACCACCCTCTCTTTATCCTCCACCCCCACCCACCCTCTCTTTATCCTCCACCTCCACCCACCCTCTCTTTATCTTCCAACCCCACCCACCCTCTCTTTATCCTCCACCCATCCTCTCTTTATCCTCCACCTCCACCCACCCTCTCTTTCTCCTCCACCTCCACCCACCCTCTCTTTATCCTCCACCTACCCTCTCTTTATCCTCCACCTCCACCCACCCTCTCTTTCTCCTCCACCTCCACCCACCCTCTCTTTATCCTCCACCTCCACCCACCCTCCTCTCTCCATACCTGCTCCTCTTCTTTCTTCCACTCTTCTGCCCCCCCCCCCCCCCCCCCACCCTTTGCCTACCTTCTGCTGGCTGTTCCCCCACACCCACCCCCCTCATCCTACACTCTCTTTCACCTCAGACAAACTTCTTTCCTCCTCCTCCTCTCCAACCTGCTCTTTTATCTTCCAATGGTCCCCTTTCATGCCTCCCCCAACCTTTCCTTTATCCCCCCCCCCACCCCTCCGCACACACACACACACACACACACTTAATCTTCTAGTTCTATTGCCCCACCCTCAACCCCCTTCCCATCTCATCTTGCCTTTTCATTCTCCATATAAACACCCCTTCTACACCTCTTCCTGTCCATTTTTCATCCTCCACTCCCTGACCCCCCTACCCCTATTGTCATCCCCCCCCCCCCCCTTTTACCTATCTCCACCTCTTCCTTTATCTTCCACAACAGGTCCAAATAGCTCAGTGGTAGAGCGCCGGACTCATAATCTTGGGGATCCTGGGGTTGTTTGTTCAAATCTCCTCCGCCGGGCCGTTTCGGTACAGGGGGATTTTTTTTCTTGGAGTTAACATTGGTTCTGACTCCATTTCCCATACAGTCCTTCGAATGAGACTATAAACCGAGGTTCCATATGTGAACACACACATAACATCTTGCACACACGTAAAGTCCCATCACCAACTTTCGGAAGAGAAGGCCAGTTTGGCTGTTGGTATGGATGATACGTTACACATGGCATGCAGCTTCCCCGAAGTTGAAGTATGGCAGCCTTAATGGTTAGATAAAAAAAAACGGTCATACACACAAATTTCCACTCCCTTTGTTAGGTAAGATGGGATTAATCCTTGCCTGTGTATACAGGGAGTGGCCGCAGAAGTATGAGCCTTCCTATGCAGAAAGAAAGAGTCTTCCACTGGCCTACATCTCCTCCAACCCTTTACCTTCTACTCATCCCCATCACCTTCCCCTGCCCTTCATCCTCTCTACCACCATCACCACACCACCCCCATCTCCTACTTTCCTTTTCAACCCTCCTTCCCCCTTTCCCTCCACACCTCCTTCTACCCTTCCTTTACCCACTTCCTCCAAGTTCCCCCTCACCCTCATTCTTGACAGTACCCACGTGTTGCACACATACACAAAGTACAGCAACAAATATCAGAAAGATTCCCTCTGTGTGTGTGTGTGTGTGTGTGTGTGTGTGTGTGTGTGTGTGTGTGTGTGCGTGCGTGCGTGCGCATGCGTGTGTGTGTGTCTGTGTGTATGTCTGTGTGTGAGTCTGTATGACTCTGTGTGTGTTTTGTGTGTGTGTGTGTGTGTGTGTGTGTGTGTGTGTGTGTGTGTGTGTGTGCTTTAAGTTAGAATTAGTATTTTATCATGTTTCTCACATTCTGTAATATGCACTTTGGGCTCTCACGAGATAAAGCGCTGCTCTATAAATAATCCTTTTACATTACATTACATTACATTTCACACCCATCTTAAACCCATCTCCCATACCAGAACTTGTAACATCAGCAAAAAATTGAAGATGTCCAAAGAAATCTACAATGCCTTCAGGTTTCAATAAATCAAGTTTGCTATTTGGCAAAAAGCTCCTGTACTGGATAATGGGGATGGGGACTAGGGGAATACACAGAAAAATCTTTCCTTACGAACAGACATAGGTTACATTCAATACATGCGAACACTTCCAAACATACAAACACAAACGTGCGTGCACACGCACACGCACACACACACACATGCGTGCGTGTGCATGCATGTGTGCACACGCACGCACACACACATACATGCACACACTCTGGGGTGTAGTAAGTACAAATGCAAGGGGTAGGGGTGAAGAGAGTGTCCAAACTGAGACCAACGTCTAGGGACAGTTTAAGGGCTGATGGGGTCTAGGGTTAGGGTTCAGCCTGGAGTGTGACGAAGCCCTGCAGATATTGGAGAGATGGTGCAAATTTTTTTAGACCTGTGAGTGTGAACAAGAAGAAGCATATATATATGTGTAAATCTACCCCCCCCCCCCCTTACCTCCCTTTTCTTTTTCATATCAAAGTAGGAGGAGCGGGGGAGGGTGGGGGGGGGGGGGGGGCGTTAGACATCCTGAGCCCTACCCCTTCCTCTGGATCTGTCCCTGCACATGCATGTACACACACACACACACACACACACACACACACACACACACACACACACAAAGCGCATGTGTGAACACACAGTGCTCCGAGTCCCATCTTTCATTTTTTATTTTCTGAATCACAGTCTGTGGCACACTGATTACCCATCCAGAGTCACTGAGATACTTCACTTGATATTCATTATCATGCAACAGATGTTTCTCTCCTTTTGAACTTAGGTATTATTGCCACAACTACTGCTGCTGCTGTCCACTTACTGCTGCAGCTACAAGTAACATAACAACAACAATGATAATAATAACAATAATGATAATAATAAAGATGATGATGATAATAATAATGATGACAGTAATAATAATGACTATGATAATAATAACAACAATTATAATAATACTAAAAAGAAGTACGTGATAATATCTACTAAAGAAATAATCATAAAAGAAATAATAAAAGTAATAATAATATCAATAATAACTATAAAAAATATAAGTAATAATACTTACTGGTACTAAAAAATACTACTACTACTACTACTAATGATAATAATAACAATAATGAAAATGTTGGTAATAATATCTACTAAAGAAGTTTCTGAACAATCAAAACAAGAAATGTTTAGCACTCACTCTGACCAGGCCTGCAATATGTGGAGGCAAGTATTACAACAAAGCCTCCAGTTATGCATAAAGAAGGCCTAAAACATGGGGAAATTTGAAAGACTGTGTGGCCTGTCCCATCATGAGTCTAATGGACCCTGAGGGCCCTTCACACACACACACACACACACACACACACACGTGTACACAACCAGTGAGGTGGGCAGACTATGACGAATGGTGCGTGCAATTACAAATGGGATGGGTTTTTCTGCTGAATTCACTCTTAACTTGTATAATTTGTAAACTTTTCCACATCTCTTTAACTAAGTCATTAAAGTTTCCAGAAGTAACCAGAATGTTCATCACCTCTTCTCAAATTCTTGATTTTTGATAATTTTGACCGAAGACTGTCCCAATATTTTTATGGAAAAAAAGGTTATTTGAAGGTAGTGACTGGCCGACACGAGCGCTGAAGTAAAGCATGGAGCGGGAATGAGAAAACTGGGAGGAGAGAAGAGGGGAGAGGATGGTGGTGGGTGGGCAACTTAGTAAGTTCTATTGACTGTCGAGTCGTCTGCTTTTCCTAATCAGACGCTGAACCCATTCGCAACGAAACTGATCAATACTTCTTCTTTTCTTCCATAAAGTGACCACAAGATCACTCTCTGATTCTTATGTCGCTACTTGTGAAATATGTTTTTCTAAAACAGTATTGAGTTGGCTAAAGCGCCTGTTACTAACAGGATTAAAACAATCATTTTACATATATCTACGCAAAATCACTACACTTACTACTAAACTTCGACTTTTGTTGCATATATAAAAACCGTGCCACTGAGTGACATCATCTTACCTTTCTCAAGTTCCAGACTTATTCTTGTGACATGAACTTAGACGGAAACATCAGGATGATGCCTCCGTAAGGGCCTATCCTGTCTCAGTTCCTTGTTGTCGGACAAAAGAAGATGCTTTGCCACCATTGGTTGTTTAATGCTCCCACGTGTTTACATCCGCGTGCTTGACCACACGAGCACAAACTTCCTCTTACCAGACTCCAACTTTGCGTGTGACTGAGTCACTGAGCTGAAATGGGCAGAGTGCATTTGTAACATAAACTCCCACCATCCCCGACCAAAACCTATGGTCTCTTACTAGTTCCAAAAGGATTACAGAATCAGTTTCTGCGCTGAAGGAGTAATTTTCATAAAGATACGAACTGTCATGGGCTTATTTATTTACAGGAGTGGCGATCAAAGTGATAGGCCTATGACGTACAAATTATAATTTTCAGTGCTTTTCGTCCACTCTGCTCCGAGATAATGAGTAAAAAAAAAAAAAAAAAAACTTTTTGATAAGGTATAACTGCAACTATTGAAAAAGCCTGTTTAGATTGATAGTGAAAACGTTCGAAATTGCAGACACTTCAAGAATAAGCCCCCAACCGACCTCCACACAGTGAAATCTGGACAATACAGCAGAACACGGTACCTTGTTATACAAAACAATCTCCTGTGTGGAATTGATCCGTATGAGGTATTATCAGTGATTTTTTTTTAATTTTATTAAGCTACAGTTATCGGCAGTAAGTAAAACAACATGGTGCCTGTTATCACCCTCCTCCCCCCCACCCACCCCTCACCCCCCGAAAAGTGAATTTTTCATAAGAAAATCCTCCAGCTTTGATGAACAAAATCATTCTTTTCAGTTTTGATGAACAAAATAATTCTTTTCGTTACTATGATTGTTCTTTTCATGGAGACAATTTACTACGAGTCTTTTCTTGAATGAAGATACAAGAATTGCTTTTTTTTTTTCTTTACCGGGGGAAAAAAGTTCATTTTGAGAACAAACATTACCCGGTGGGCTTGGGGTCGGAGGAGGGGGCGGGCGATCACTCCTTCGTAGCTGCTATATTAAGATATTTCTTCTTTTCAACGAGATAATTTTCTTTTTAAGAAGTGGACAATACAGATTTTTGACACCAGTGAGCTTCCGTACCAGTTACAGGTTGGACTGTATTGATGTCACGCGCCAAATAGCCATGGACCTCGAGGCGTATTTACATTCACGGACGGCGGAGGTACTTTCCTTTATTTTAATGGAGAACAAGAAATGCAGTGACCACTCTGTGGCATGGTTCATCAGCGAAGGTTACAGTTAGGTTTGGTTAGGGTTATGGTCAGGTTAGGGTTCGGGTCAAGCATTCTAGAGTGAGAGCCCGAAAGTCTTACGATTACAGTGAGCTCTTGACTGAAGTTTCCTAACTGCAATACATAAACATTCTGTTTCCACCGACCAGTAACAGGTCAGACATATATTGCTTTGACACTGATATAACCTACTACTCATCAAGACTATGGTCACATGACTCTGTCTTGGAATCAAGTAAGGATCATTAATTGCCGTAAGGCTGTTTATTCAAAATCAATAGGCCCACCTCAGTGTGTGTGTCCGCCTTGGCTTAAGGCTGTATCAGGCCAATTGGCATAGGCTAGAACACCAAGGCTACATCAACATGTTGTTATGCTCTGCATAGTTATGCAGGGATTGTCTTCAGTCGTGACAAGCTCCTAGCATAACATTATCAGTCTCCAAAATCCCGCGAAGTCGAGTGTGGCTGCCCATGTGGCAGGGTAATCAAAAACGGTCACACACGTAATGTTCTCATCCGTAGCTGATGCATTTGTACCATAGTGTTCAAGTACTTCGGCTGTTTGGATGATACCTGGAATCTTTTAGCCAGGGTACGACAACAACAACAACAACACAACAACAACAACAACAACAGTGTGTATGTACCAAATACAGTGATTTATCGTCGGATAAAACAAAACAAAAAGAAGAAGAAAAAAAAAAGGGGGGGGGGGGGGGGGGGGGGGGGGCTCGATCAAAAACCAGAAGTTTCAGATTATGCCTTAAGTCGGCCCTCACGCTCCTCTCGTAGTGACTTCATATTCGATTTCCTCTCACCATACTGACTGCTCGGCTGTCACCTCAAACTTCCATTGGCCTTGACATCCAGGTCCGTTGCAAGTTCGATTCGAAGTCGACCTAATCGACAAGTTTACCATGGCCACGTTTGTCATTGACGAATGTGATGTCCTACGGGAAGAGGCACACTGGCCGGTTCGCATACGCTGACTCAGCTTAACACTGGACCAAGTCCCTGGGGCCAATTAACTTTACCTTCAGATTTATATGTGACCTCCTGCCCTCGAATTCCAAACTGGTGAAATGGGGCAAAGCAGACGACACTTCGTGTCCGCTCTGCCAGGGCAACCGAACAAACAATGGAACGTGTTCAGAGTTCATGAAGAGCAGCGATTAACCCCGGAAGGGAAGGACAACATATGGCGATGCAAGTACTAGCAGACTGGACGTGCTGTTAGCACTGCCAAGGAAACATTAAGCCACCAGAAGCTCCAGCTACGACGTTCTGCAAAGGAAGGAGACCACAAATCATATCTGGAACGGTTTTTACGTCTCTAACACCCTGGAATCGGGATTCACTTGGGGGGGGGGGGGGGGGGGGGGTGGGGCAGGGGGAGGGGGGGGGGGGGGACTGGGAAGGCCCAGCAGATCTTCCCAAATGAGAAAACCATAGGAGATCATCGGGAAGAGCAGCATGAGACGGGACATTGTACTCCACTCCAGGTTCATCAAAACAAATGATAACGTCTGAACTCACCGTGCCGTATTAAAGCTGAATGGAGCTGGCTTACATCCACACAACAGCATGTCAGTCCACCCAGGCTTCCAAGCCCAAATCCTCGCAATAGAGACTGGAGCAG
>CM065729.1:67130539-67133039 GCA_033310375.1 Conus canariensis
GCACTATATTTTACAAATTTCTTTTTACTGGAAGCAAACTACAAAAGACTAATTATATAAAAAGATTGCTTATTCATCAACAATTTTATTGATGTGCGACATGTGGCTGTCCTGTGTGCTGTTTTTAAACTAGAAGCCCCGAAACAAACGTCAACAAACACAAAATGGCCCTAGCGAGGCCTGCCGAGGGCCGATTTGCTTGCAGCCTCGCGTTGCTGGCTTTGCGGCTCGGTGAGGGTCAATAAAAGCGGTAGCGGCTGCGTGAGCGGACTATTCACTTTGTCGGCTCGCCAGCAAAGAGGACTGAACGCTACCAAGCAACACCGTTTCTACTTCTTAGCTACTGGTACCTGTAGTATCTCCATCATGTCTGACGCTGCTCCAGCTCAAGTGAAGAAGGTGGCAAAGCCCAGAAAGCCCACCAAGCCTTCAGAGCACCCAAAGTACAACGTCATGATCGCTGCTGCCGTGAGTGCGTTGAAGGAACGGGGTGGTTCCTCCCGCCAGGCCATCCTCAAGTACATCATGGCCAACTACAAGGTGGGCACGGAGGTCACCAAGATCAACGCCCGTCTCAAGACATCTCTGAAGGCTGGAGTCAAGGCCGGCACCCTCAAGCAGGCCAAGGGCACCGGAGCCTCGGGATCCTTCCGTCTGGGAGAGAAAAAGGTCGCTGCCACGAAGCCCAAAAAGGCAAAGAAGCCCAAGTCTGCTGCCAAGAAGCCCAAGAAGCCTGCAGCCAAGAAGGCCAAGTCTCCCAAGAAGACTGCCGCCAAGAAGCCCAAGCCTGCGGCCAAGAAGGCGGCCAAGCCAAAGAAGCCGAAATCCCCGGCCAAGAAGGCAGCAAAGCCAAAGAAGCCCAAGACCCCCAAGAAGGCTGCTGCCAAGAAGCCAGTCAAGAAGTGAAGTGGCCAGGCGTGCTGCTGTCCATCTTTCTCTTCAGTCTGCAATCCTTTATTTATCCCGACTCTGGTCCTCCCTTGGACCGCACGTCTTCCCGAGTGGGATGGGCGTTTCGTTGCATTGACTCGATTGTTAAATTGGTACCGCTAGCCCCCCCCCCCCCCCCCTCCCAACACGCGCGCGCACGCACACACACGCGCGCGCGCACACACACACACACACACACACACACACACACACACACACACACACACACACACACAAGCGCGCGCGCACGCACCTTTAACTTCGCACCCTTGCTTCCATGTGCATGGAATGACTTTGGGTGCTACTTCACGCCCCTCGCCCACCCCTTCCATAACGATACGAAAGCCTTTAAACATGCGCGCACACGGTATCTCGGGAAGGGGGGGGGGTGTATTGCAATATAACGTACGCATGTGCACACGCATGCAGAACATGCACATACACACACACACACGCAGCATACACACACACGCAACATACGCATACACACACATTCCACCAAAGACACTAACTCAAGGAGGGTCTTTTGTGTTATTGGCATACACATGCACGCACACAAAAGCACTCTGCTAGCTTGGTCTTGCACACCAAATACATGTACAATCACGCGTAGAGGACGCACTTTAACCTCGCATTGAATGCAGGTGCGCGTATGCCCTCGCGCAGGCACGCCCACTGAGATTGATCTATTGCGCGCACGTATGCACGCACGCACGCGCGCACGCACGCACGCGCGCGCACACACACACACACACACACCAAATGTGTGCGTTGTATACAAAACAAAACTCATGATCTGCAAACGCAAGCTCGCTCTATAACACAACCACCGCGGTTTGACTACAGAACTTCCTCCACAGAGGTAATAAACTTCCCTGCAACTGTTTTAAAAAATAAAAAAAAATAAAAATTTTATGGTGTCGTTCGTGCGCGCGTTTGTGTGGGTGGGTGGGTGTGTGCGTGTGTGTGGGTGTGCAGGTGTTTGTGTGGGGGGTAGGGAGGGGTGTGTGAGTGTTGATGTATATACAAATACATGTACTAACACAGGCTTTTATGTAACGATTCATAATGTCTCTTTGTAAGGTCTTATGTACCTGCGAAATGATGTGGAGCAGAAGAAAAATTTCCGATGGACAATAAAGTTGATTGAATTGAATTGAATTGAATTGAAGGAACGCATACCACTGGCATTGAAGGCAGGTGCGCATAATTATGGACCCGTGCGAGCACGCACATGATTAGCGTGACCTATGGTTCCTTGCTGCAGGAACGTTGACCACTGCACACACACACACACACACACACACACACACACACACACACACACACACACTCTCTCTCTCTCTCTCTTCCCTCTCACACACACACACACACACACACACACACACACACACACACACACACACACACATACACACACACACACACTCTCTCTCTCTCACACACACACACACACACACACACACACACACACACACTCTCTCTCTCTCTCTCTCTCTCTCTCTCTCTCTCTCACTCCCCGCCTCCCTCACCCCCTTCCAATTCTTCCTTTTTTTTTTTTTTTTTTTTT
>CM065729.1:67138039-67145539 GCA_033310375.1 Conus canariensis
GAACCATGTGGCCAACCCTGTGGCCCACCAGGCGCAAATTTCATTTCTTTTCCGACTCTTTCCTTCTTTGGGAAAAACTTTTAGGGCTAATCATTTAGTTACTTAGTTCCTTTTTTCCCTATACCATAATGAAGCCTGCAATATAAACAAATGTATAAAATTCAATTTCAAAACAAGACAGTCACCCACCTCTGCTGGTAGTGGCAGGGAGCAGCCCTAAAGCCCTCTCAGCTTGTTCTGGTTGCAGCTGGGCCTCTGCGTCTAAGTAAAGGGTTGGCTAGCTGAAACTAGTTGAGTTTTACGTCCTCATAGCGAAAGCTTTTAGGGACATGTCTTTCATTCACGGTAGTCTTTGGTGTCATTGGATTTAAGAGATGTTCGTGGTGCGGTTGGTCATTGTTGTTATTCTACGGTGGTAGTCGTTAAAGTTGTCTCCTTTCGTTGTAGTTGTTGATGTTCATTTCGTCTTCTTCTGGGGTGGGTTAGAACCAATTGTCGAGTCCAGAGGACGTCAGAGCAGTGGCGAGCATCCTCATGGGTTGAGTCCCTAGGGTTGGGTGCGGCAGTAGAAATTCGTGCAGCTGTAGTTGGTGTGTTCGTCTGTAGTCTCGGATGGTGGTCATGGCAACGGGGAGGTCGGTGCAGTCACTCAGGGCGTGTTGGAGAGAGGCCTCTGACCCGCATTGGCAGGTCAGGCCCAGGAGAACACATCTGTGGTATCCTGTCCTGATCCGTCGGAGGATTTGCTGGAGTCCTCGGGGAAGTCGGAGTCGTGGAGTTTTTCTTTGCATGGGGATGAACACCCATCCTCGCTCGGCACATTGGGCCTTCATAGCGTCGTTCCTGATGTCGTAGGCGGCTTGTCGGGCTTTACTGGTAACTTCAGCCAGAGATAGTCGTAGGTTGACTTGGTGGCCAGTTTTTGTGGCGATTTTGGCGGCGCTGTCTGCCATGTCGTTGCCCTTGATTCCTGTGTGGCAGGGCAGCCACATCAGGGTAAGGTCTGTTCCTTTACAGATAATTTGGTGAGCCAGGAACAGGATTTCGGCTTGGAGCTCCCGTCGATTCTTCATCCTCCCTGTCGACAAGCTTTGCAGTGAGGACTCGGAGTCTGTTAGGATGATCACAGCCGGGGGAGGTCGTGGCATGTCATTGATGGTAATGCAGGCCTTTAAAATGGCGTAGAGTTTGGCAGTAAAAATGCTGATCCCTTTGGGTAGTCGGTACTGCTTGGTGGTTTTGAGTTCTGGGATAACCAGAGCGCATCCTGCCTCGCCGTTTTCTAGCACTGAGCCATCAGTGTAGATTTTTAGGTGATGGTCATATTCTACTCCGATTTTTTCCTTTGCCATTGTTGACAAGTAGAGTGGGTTATCTTTCTTGGGCGTGGTCCCTCCATATTGATGGATGATTTGTGGTTTCTTCAGTTCCCATGGTGGTAGGGGATGTGTAGCCTAACCCTGGAAGAAGTGAAGATGGCAATCACCAGCCTAGGTTCAGCCAGCAAAGCCACAGGAGAAGATCCCATCTCCTACCACATGATTAAACGGTTCCCAGAGCCCATGGTGCGAGTACTACACTCCTTCTACCAAGTCTGCTGGGACTCTGGAAACATCCTGAAGGCCTGGAAGACAGCCATTGTTGTAGCGATTCCCAAAAATGGTAAACCAGCCCACCTTCCCTCCAGCTACCGACCTATCGCCTTAACGCCCCACCTCGGAAAAATCTATGAGAGGGTGCTGAAGAACAGACTGGAACACCATCTGGAGACACACACTATCCTACCTCTTTGCCAGGCTGGCTTCAGAAAAGGACGCAACTGTATGGAGCATGTTGTCCAACTCCTCGAAGATGCCAGACGCTGGACCCTGCCAAACAAATCCAGAACAACTGTCGCTACCTTCTTTGATATCAAGAAGGCCTTCGACACTGTCTGGCATTCCAAACTTCTCGACAAGATCGGCGTCCTCGGCATTTCGGGCCGGATGTACCAATTCATTTCAACCTTACTGGACTCCAGAGAAATGGCAGTGAAAGTGGGACCATCCATATCCCGGATGCACACCCTAGACATGGGCGTGCCACAAGGCAGTGTGATAGCACCCACCCTCTTCAGTATCATGCTGCATGATATCAAGAAGTCCCTCAGACCAAGACCAAATCAGCCAGCACTTTCCCTATATGCCGACGATTTGGCCATCCGGTCGAACATGATGGAGACACACAGAGTAAGCCAAATGAGACAGTACCAAAAGGACATAGACAACATCCAGTCCTACATGAAAGACAATGGCTTCGAACTGTCGGCTGAGAAGACAGTTCTAATGGCCTTCACAAAATGCAGGAGGAACCTGGATAACTACCACATAAGAGTAGCTGACCAGCTCATATTTCCCAGCAAGGAAGCCAAGTTCCTGGGCGTGACCATCACTCCCAACTTCACCTGGGAGAAGCACATCAGGGAGCTCACCACCAAGGCCACTAGAGCAGTGGGACTCATAAAATCGCTAAAGCAAGAACCCTGGGCTACACCAGAGAGCCTGATCCACCTGACAGGAGCCCTGGTGCGATCAAGACTGACCTATGGCCATGAAGCGTTCTTCACTGCACCAAAAACCTCATGGCAAAAACTCGAACGAGTGGAACTGGCAGCACTCAAGCATGCCTTTGGCGTCAGCCGATTCGCCATCAACGACCTTGTTTACCAGGAAGCAGGATGGCTTCCCCTCAAAGACGAATGTCGCCGTAGAAACGCGAACTTCGAAGCCCGTGTCTCAGCGGTAGGCACCACTGTGAAAGCCACCCTCCAGGACAACCCAAGCACACGGTACGCCGCCTACAGGCTCTCCATCAAAGAAAGGAAGGCAGACCTCCACAGACGGACATCGCCCTTCAGTGACCAGACCAAAGAAATCTGAATCGGAAATGAAATGAGGCAGGGAACAGTAAACGATAAACAGTAAACAAGTGGGGTATTTTTTGCTCCCATAAGAAAACCTAACACAGAGTAACTTTTATTGAAGACTGGCACAGCCTTTTAAACTTGAATAAAGTCAGACAAATACATAGACGAACAATCAAAGAAATCTGGGCAAGGGCCAACACCGGACCACATGACATGGAAGGGTTGGCTAGCATGTGGTGGTTCTTTTTATAACAGGAGAGACCCACATGGTCACTCAAACAGGAAGTCACATGGGCGCCTACACAGGAAATAATCATTTCCTTGTTCTAACTGGAAATTATTTAAAAACCTTCCTTTCTATTTAATTGAGTGATCCTTAATTTATACAACTAGTAAAGATTTCCTAGAATGTTATAATAATAGAAATCCCTAATACAATTTATTTTTTGTTTGTTTGTTTATTTTCTGCGGGACTACTTCCTGCTTAGTAAAAATTGCCACCAAACTATACATACAGCATCTGTGCAATTTTTGACTCTTTTTTTGTTGTTGTTTACACTAATGTTTTGCAGAACCAACCTGGCTGTAATCTACCACGGAAATTCCTTATTTATGTGGGGGGTTACAGACTATTAGCGTCAAAGGCCCAAAACAGCTGTTTTTACCAGAAAAAGAAAACAAAACAGGTATTACTCTTCAAGAAAACAGGGCTAGGCAGTTATCCCTGAAGGTCACAGCCGTTCTCCTATGGATAATAACTGTTTTCCCTGTGGGAACATTTATTATCAGTGCCATTCCCACAGATCTCAACTGTTTTTCACCCTATTTTTGCAGTAAAACAATAATAATAGGAAAACAGGTATGTGGTCCTTGGGATCTGAACTGTTCTCCGGAGATCCTGAGTTAATGAGGACAACCGCTGAGCAGGAACCAGTCATGGAGGCACAAACTTTTTCTTTACTTTGTTTCCAGCGTTTGTTGCCTTTGGTTATTTTTTCAGTCAGGTATTAAAAAAAAGTAATTCTTCTTAAAATGAAAATTTACGTAATTTGTGTCCGTCTCCTGACCAGTCCTGTATAATGTCATGCCTGTCCCTGTTCAAATTCTGTCAGTCAGAGCCACAACCATCATTCTGAGTGTATGAGTCCTATTAGGTTTCGACAACACTTGGAACTGTGCCATGGGTCGCACCGTGAGCCAGCTGCGGGCGGGCTTTGCGCTATGAGAGGTGGGTGGCTACATTAGCTATGATTATATTCAGCATTGATAGCTGCATGATGAGAATGACGTCAGTTACTGTAGAAGCAGCCACACTGACAAACTATGGACAATAACCACACAGGCAGAGCTACCGCTGAGCAACGATGATATAATATTGGACTCATTTTTGTCGCTCGACGTTAGTAGCAACCATCCATGGGCTGTCAGTGGTGATGTGGCCGCCTGTACATCTCATGTCATCTTCGTGAACTGCGCAACAGCGCAGCTACAGCCAAACGCAGCTCACTGTGCAGCTCAAAGCTCTTAGAATGGTCTCACCCTTATTATCGGTTAACACTGGCACCAGCTGGCGATTGTGTTGTGGCTGCACCAACAGCCAATGATGGACTTCTCTCCATTGTGCAGGGGCATCACCATGCACAGCTCGTGCTTGTGATGAGTAGGGATGGTAGACATGATCCTCCAAGGGAAGGACTCAGAGTGTGTTCTTTATTAACATTATAGAGTAGTTTTTATATCAAAATTCACCTCCATCCTCTCTCTTACTTGTTGTGGGGCAGGAGCAACTTTCCGGTACTGGTCATCAAAAGAAAATCTTTTCATTTTTCTTGGAACTGTTAGAAGTTCTGAAGAATGGCTCAGGGGTAATATATCTTGGGCTTATGCGCTTGAAAGTGTTTATGTTCCGAGTGACAGACTGAATTATAAATAGGTTCAAACATGGCGTGGTGTACGAACAACAGATTAATACTAATACAAGTTTAGTGGAATGTTCACACACACACACACACACACACACACACACACACACACACACACACACACACACACACACACCATATATCCACTGTGAATTTGTATATAACTGTAACCCAGGTTCACAGCTTTTACCCAAAGAAACAAATCCAAACAATCTTCTATTTGACATTTATTGTTCATACAACAATTTTTGGAAACGGATTTTGTTTGTTAAATCAGATGCCAATAACCTCAACTCCAAACAATGTCAAAAACAGGTGATTAGAATATAACGAGTCAGAGGGTCAGGTACAAAAGAAAAAACAAAAGACGATAGAACGAGGCAGAAAAGGTGGCACTGAAACAGAGGATCGAGAACAAGAATAAACATGTCATCAAACCAAAATATAAAGAAACAAAAATCTAGAGCATAGCACAACAAATCCTGAATTATAATGACCTCTCAGTTGGACACTGAAAAGGAAATAGGCAGATGGACATATGTTCAAATCAGATTTCCTGGCAGGATCATTATTTTATGACCAAAACAATACTCATCATAACAAAGTAGATGGTGCCAATGCACTGTGATCAAACCCAATTGACAAAATTGAATTCAGCGGACTACACACATCTTGGCCAAACTGTATGGTTTTTGGCAAGCCCACAACTATACCCAAGTGTGGTTAGTTGGCAAACAATACTTCTATGATTGAAGGCTTGAAACCTTACAAACCGAAATACGTATACGCCCATCGCATCTGCCATCTGACATCGGTCCAACATACTTTTAAGTTTATCGCAAAAATATCAATTATTGCCTTCGAGCTCAGTGATATTATCTGCTTGTAACACTGACTATAAACATTAAATTATTAACTACAACAGTTAATGAGAGCAAAACGCAATAATTATTATTTCTTCATATGCAAGGACTCTTGCGGACATTCCTTACTAGACCAGCAAGAAAACATTCCTCCCCATCTAACGAGGAGTGGGTTCACGTCGCAGTTCCATCTGACTACTTAAGCAGCCACATCCTATCTTCATGCAAAAACTCAAATCAGAGGCAATTACATCAAGACTTATGAAATAAAAAAATAAGCATATTATCACAAGTAATAAACTGAACACATGAGCAACCATTATATAAAGCAGGCTGAGGTTATACTAATCCCATGTCTCCACTTCAAAGAGTACTTTGAAAATCAGGAACATAGGTAAGAGTTTCCAGAAGCATATATACCACCAACTTAATCATCAAACTCATAGCCCATCAGACCTCCAATGGTCATATCAAGGCCATCACTGTTTAGTTCAGATGACAAATAACATTCTCTAATATAGGGCTAATTTGTTTTAAAATGTGAAACAACTAATAATTTTGCATTCAATGTACTCTACTACATGATGAATTCTACATGATTATGCTTATGCCAGTAGTAAATTTTAACTTAGAATTCACATACACTATATTCAAATCAAATATTGTATCCCTAACCTGAAAGCTTGTATAAACCCCTTTTAATTCAGCAATAGCACACAAATAAATGAGGGATAAATGTTTCAAAGGCAAATTAATAACATTTTATGGTTTCAGAAGAAAAGTACTGGTAATAATTAGGGGCAAACCCTGGAAATGAGAAGGCAGTTTTGACCATGTGGTTTTATCAATTATCAACCACTTAATCCAACTGAGAAAGTTGTCAGAATAGTTCCCAAAATATTTTTGTATCTGTACAATGAATATGTTCACAACAAAAATTACTTCATCTCCAAAGCTAAACTATCTCACTGAACCATTTACCGGTTTTGACTCAAAAGTGTGTTACCAACACATGTTGCACATGCTTATGGAAAACAATACACGCGTAAACGGAATCCGTTCAAATCTAAGCCATCATACCAAATGCAGTAAAATAAAATCATTAAATCAAGAAAACAATACTACAAAGCATTATTCACACACATATATCATCTAGTCATGTTAACTAACCTGATTTAGCACCGATGTTTGTTCTCTGCCAACACCTGACTTGCTGTCTCACTTACACATAAGAATGAAGTGAAAAGGTCTTGTTACCAAAATCTAACAGGAAATAACAGTGAACAACAAAATAACACAGTGAACAACAAAATAACAATCAAAATATTCTAAAACTCCTAGATACCGCATACATAAATGACAGTAAATAGAACACTACATACTCTATTAAAAATAATAAAATTACTATTAACCTGACTGTCAGGCAGGTTACATAACATCAAAATACGATTTATTCAGAATTTTCTCTAAGATATAGTCTGGCCTCTCACGGCAGGCATTTTCTTACTTGATCTCAACATGAAGGGAGACTGTTTTATGATCCGAGTCGTAGTACAGTGGATTCACAAGCACTTAGCTGATGTCAAGATGGACACAGGTCAATCTCTAGTGTTCGTTGATGTCACCACTGAATATAGGTCGGCTGATAAGTCCGTCGTCCATGTGGCCACATAGTAGCATGAATTCTTGTTCCTGGGCTGGGCCAGTTGTTGTGGACGTTAGAGTTAGAGGGTCCCAGGATATTTCCCCTGGGACGATCAGTGAAACTTGACACAGGATCTCAGAGTTGGAGAGATGACTAGTCCCCTCT
>CM065729.1:67155539-67163039 GCA_033310375.1 Conus canariensis
CTTTTGTGATAGTCACTTCTGGCAGGCATCTCTCGCACACGTTTTCTTAGTCTAGAAAATGCTAGAAATAAAAACAATATAAAAACACTGAGAGTCTGTATTCACATTGACAGAGCATGAGAATGGTACCATGCCTCTGCTCCCCCCTTCCCCCTACCCACCCCACATCCACACTCTCTTTCTCTCTGTCTCTCTCTCTCTGTCTCTGCCTCTCTGTCTCTCTCTCTGTCTCTCTCTGTCTCTCTCTGTCTCTCTCTCTCTCTCTCTCTCTCTCTCTCTCTCTCTCTCGTCCTTTTCGGCTCCTAGCAATGCCAATGCTGCAACAAAGCCCAGTTAATTTGAAATTCCTTGGGACTACCCCTTGACTTGCTCAGTTAATTTCAATTTGTTAGGTTTATTTTCAGTTCCTTTTAGTTTGGGCAAAAATTTAGATTAACTCAACAAGCGGATAATTTTAAATTCGGATAATTGAAAGTCCATAGGTGGTTCAAAGGCTCTTTCAATTAACCGGGTTTTACTGTACATGGTCAGTTCAGTGGTGTTCATGATCTCTTTGATACAGAATCTATACAACCTATTTTGACCTACATCATATTAAGAGGAGACGTACATATTAAAATATATAGATAGATACTGCATCAAAGTGACCACAGGTCATCTACGTCATGAAAGGTAGAAAAAAAAATTGCTCATCACACAATAATATGCAATCAAATAGAGAAAACATGGAATTTACATCACAATGAAAACTGATCATTCTTGCTGATTACCGGTCATCTGCATTGTAAGGCGCAGGGAAACGCCCATACCACAACAATATTCTGTCTGTCAAACATTTTTTTAAAATATGGAATTGGCATCAAACTGATCACCGGTCATTGTCACTGACCACTGCAACAACACTCTGTATGTCAAACATATTTTTTGAAATATGGAATTGGCATAAAGCTGATCACTGGTAATTGTCACTGACCACTGGTCACCTAAATTGCAAGAAGCACAGAAATATTCATATAATAAACAGTAAGCAATTACGTTTTCCAAACTGGTCACTGGTCATCGTTGCTAACCACTAGTCATACTACGTTTTAAGAAGCATATACACCCTATAACACATCAATACAGAATGAGATAGTGAAAATATGAAATTGACATAAAACTGATCACTAGTCTTTCTTGCAGACCACTGGTCTGCTACATTAAAAAAGAAAGCATTAAACATATCAATATGGAGTGAACTTAGGAAAATATTAAATTCACATGAAACTGACCACTGGTCAATCTTGTTGACCACCAGACATCTGTATTGTAAACTGTACAGAAGCGTTTATAACACATCAGTATGTAGTGAAAACATGAAATTTTCATGAAGCTGACCACTGGTGTTGGCACTGACCAGTAGTTATCTAGGTTGTGAATATTATAAAATTACCATTAGAGCATACGCAGCCTAATTAGTGAACATTTGGATTTTACAATAAGCTGAACTACTTCGTGGTCACCCCATTCGATAGGGAGAGTATTAGACAGGTAACGTTTATGGTCAATGTTTAAAACCATGTCCATATAAACTCACCAAAATAACATAAGCAACATTTTTTGTGTGTTTGCCTACTTTCCAGCGTGAATTATATTATTTGGATGTGATAACTAGTTGATTTAACTACTTTTTATTAGATTTTATTATCATTTGGCTCTTAGTTTGATGTTAAGGAAAGACAAGAAACTAATAACGAAATTGAAAATAAAGAAATAGATAAAAATATGGGGCACTTCCCACACTTTCTCTCACAATCGGAGAAAGTGTGGGGGCGCCCTCATACTTTCTCTAACATGGGAGAAAGTGCGAAAGGGGAAGGACCACACTTTCTCTCAATCCCGCACTTTTTTCTTAATTGAGAGAAAGTGAGCCCCCACACTTTCTCCTAAAGTGAGAGAAAGTGTGGGAATGAGAGAAACTGTGGCCCAACATCAACTTATTGAGAGCAAGGTAAGTTGGCGACGAATTGGCCAAGGGGCGACAGATTGGACAGTGGAGTGCGACCCAATCTGTCGCCCTCCAAAAACTTAGAATGGGCGACAGATTGGTTCTGGTGTCGAGGACCAATCTGTCGCCTGGGCGACAGAATGGTCCTGGTGTTGAAGCCCAATCTGTCGCCGGGCGACAAATTGGGCAGGGACGACAGATTGGTCGTTAACAGCCGCTTTCCTTGAGACAATAACATTTTCTTCCGGAAAACGGGGATTGCAATTATCATCCTGAGGAAAGGGAACAGCTGTGATACGGAGAGAAAGGGGAGAAAAAGTGGTCGGAAGAATTCTAGGGAGAGCTGACAGCAGGTGGTTTTTAGGAGAAAACACCCCCTCTCCCTCCCTCTCCCCTCTCCATCTCAGACAGGTGTTTCGATCCCGAACTTCTTTGTTGTTGTTCGTCCTTCGATTTTGAAGATGACCATGACTTCAATCTCAAATGGAAGATTGCTGAGTGTGGGTCCGCAGGTGGCTGGCGAGGCTGATGTGGGCCCGAAAGGAACGCCCACATGTGGGACACATGTGGGTGGGTGCTAAAGTGGAGTGTGGAGGTAGCTGTGGCCTTGCGCGCGGCTCGCTTTCTCTCAGCCTCTGCTGTGCGTCTTTTCTGTGATGTACATGCACCCTTTGTGAGGCTGCTTCGCCAGGCTGGGCGGTCCAGGGCAAGCGACTCCCAGGTGTTGAGGTTGATGTCCAGGCCTTTGAGGGACACTTTGAGGCAGTCCTTGAGGCGTTTCTTCTGCCCCCCCCCCCCCCCCCCCCCCCCGCCCCAAATTTGCGCTTGCCCTGACTCAGTTCTCCGTACAGCAGTTGTTTCGGCAGTCGACTATCTGGCATTCTGACGATGTGGCCAGCCCATCTGGCTCGGGATTTCTGAAGGAGAGTATAGATGCTGGGGATGCTGGATCTTTCCAAGACCTCAGTGTCTGGAACTTTGCCCTGCCACTTGTGTAGGAGTCTGCAGAGACAGCTGAGGTGAAAATGGTTGAACTGTTTGGCGTGTCTGCTGTAGACAGTCCCGGTCTCACTGGCATAGAGGAGATGCCGAGTTTTCACAGTGGTTTCGTCAACTTGTCGCGTGAAACATGATGAAGGGATGATGGAGATTGCAAAGAACACTCTTCCTAGTAGACTGGTGCGTTGCGAAGCCTGTACCTTACGGGGTGCCGATTAGACATGTTCTCGTCATCATGGTCGTACCAGAGCGATTCAGAAATAGGTCAACGTTATGTTTGCACTAACGATCGCCGTTTCGTTCGGATTTCGTTTTCAACAGCAGTTCTGTTTCAGTGTTTAATTTGCCGTCGAGTAGATGTTATTTGGAAGTATGAGTTTGAAGTTTCTAGTCTTTGACCTCTGTTCTCTTCCTTTCCCACCGCTGTCTTTTTCCATTCCTGACCTTTTCAGATCTTTACAAAGGTATTTTGAACGGGAGAGGTTTCTGTGTGAAGACGGTGAAGAGGGTTGGGTTGGGAGGTGAGGTAGGGGTGGGGGTGGGAGATAAAGAGACACAGTTCTTTGTCACCTCACTGACATTATTGTCCTTGTGCGAGAATGTGTAAAGTCTTGTTTGTTTTTTGTTTTCTTTTTTATTGTGTGGCCTTTCCCAATGAGTGAGTGGATGGGGGGTAGGGAATCCTCACCTCACTGATGATTATGTCACAGGGTAGGTCCTGGCATGGGGGAAAAAGGTTCGAAGCTGCAGCTTGACAGGTCATGAGACAATGTGACCCGTGAAGTATAGTTTCGTCTCCGAAGGTGCTGTTGATTACGATAGACTTCATACATGTCAACGTGTACATTGAGCATCTTTTGTTCGATCGGAGTACTGGTACGGTAAATGAAATCTAGTTTATTAGTCTCTTGCTATCATGCATACTGTTCAATGCTTATTTCGCAGATTTGTCAGTTCAGAAAGAATTGAATCGTATTTTTGGAGTGCTCACAGATTCAGACAAGGAAGCGCGCGCGTCCCCCCTCCCCCCCCACACACACACTCACACACACAACACACACACACACACACACACACACACACACACACACACACACACACACACACTCACTCACTCACACACACACACACACACTCACACTCACACTCTCTCTAACATTCGTGAGCGTGCGCACTTTGTGCGTGTGTGTGTGTGTGTGTGTGTGTGTGTGTGTGTGTGTGTGTGTGTGTGTGTGTGTAAACGAATCTCAGCGGCTGCTGACATCGTGCCTCACTAGCGGTGCTGGTATAAGAGACATGATAATAGTTGAAATATCGCTTCCGTTGTCCACTCATTAAGGATTTATTTTTGACCTCCGAATGTTCGTCTTATAGAAGCTTCTTTAGGAACTGAAAAAAATCCAAGCAACTTTTAATTCAGCTGAAATATAGTATCACCTTAAACGGAAAAGAGAGGAGTTGAATATAACACACACACACGAACACACTCAAGTGCACGCACGCATGCACGCTCACACACACACACACACACACACACACACACACACACACACACACACACACACACACACACACACACCACAGCCTGCCTGATTGTCTAATGAAGAACCATCAGTGAAGATTTTTAGATGATTGGGATAAAAATCATTCATATGGGATCTAGCTTCATATGCAAGAACATTGATGTTATCAAATTTGGACAGTTGTGTATAGTTATAATCAAACTTTGCCTTAAAAAGCTCCCAGTTTGGGATAGGACTTATTGGAAAACGCACAGCTAATTTCTTTTGATTAGTGTTTAATTTTGTCAATAGTTTAGAAGAAAATGTAAGAATAGTTTTATTAGATCGGATACGTTTTGCACGGTTAGGAAAATGAACATCGGACCTAATTTCAAGAGAAATCTTTTTATCTTGGTAAGGACTTCTCCATTTTCACAGCTGAATTAACAGCAATTTTAATGGCTATTCAGTATGTCATTGATACACCATTCAATTTCTATGGTGCACTCTTTTGTGTAGACTCTAAATCCGTTCTCCAAGCTTTAGAATCAACAAATCCGAAAAACCGGGCTGAAATCATCACAGAAATTAAAGTACTTATTCATGTTCTTGTATCAAGGGGTATCGCAGTTGATTTTTGTTGAATCCCATCTCATTGTTCAATATCTGGAAATGAATGGGCTGATCGGACTGCTCGGGCAGGTGCAAAAAAATCTTTTAAATCCAAGGATATTCCCATTCTGTTGAGTTTACAAGAAGGTTACTCTCTATTACAAAAAGCTTCTTTTGAAAATTTTGAAAAGATGTATGAAGACTACATGCTTCCCAAAGTACATAAGCCTAATTCTTCAATAAAGTGTTGTTTAAACGCTCGATCACAAACTTTAAAAAAAAAGAATCCATTAATAAATTATACATTTTATCAAAATAATGTCAATAAACACCCAAAGCACCACAAAAAAATTGTTTCACTGCTTTACAGACTTAGATTAAACGCTTTCAAAACCAAGTTCATAAAAAACATCCAATGTGTATGCGGGGCTGTTGATAGCTGTACAACAACACATATTTTGTACTTTTGTCCTTATTTTCAATCAGCTCTATCAAAATTCAGAAAAGATTAATCTAAATGCATTTTCCAAGAACCTGTATTTCTTTTGAACTTTGTTCAGAACTTAATGATAAGTCCAGTCGGCTCGTTTTTATGATTTCTGCATATTTTAGACTGTTTTGTTTTGACTGTTGCAGTTTGATTTGTTAATGTTGCTTTTTTCTAAGGATTGTTCTTATGTAATATTTCCACTAATATTTAACACACACACAGGCGCGCAGACACACGCGCGCACCCACACATTCGCGCGCGCGCGCGCGCGCGCGCGCGCGCGCGCGCACACACCACACACACACACACACACACACACACGCATGCACACGCACGCACACATGCAAGCACGCATGCATACTACACACACATACACATATATGAGTAAACGCTCACTTCCTGTCTAATATCACTTTAAAGTGAAAAGACGTTAAATCGAAGAACAACAACAACAACAACAACACACACACACACACACACACACACACACAACACACACACACACACACACACGCGCGCGCGCGCGCGCGCGGACGTCTTTTCACGTATGTGATATTAGAGAGAGAGAGAGAGACAGAGACAGACAGAGATGCATAAATGTCTCTGACTATGAAAGTGTATACATAATGTGGTTATCTAAGTGCATGTATATGTCCCTGTAAGCATCCCTACAACATACCTGCAAATAGTCTTAAAGTAAATGCTTAACTGGACTACAAATTAATGAAAGAGAAAACAACATTGAAGGCAAGCTTTAAATCTGAAAAGACATCACACAAAGACATGCCTGATAATGGTGGTAAATGAGGTTGAAGAGGTAAACAGTCAAACAGCAGATGCTTGCTGCTTATTCTTCGTTCTCCACAGATACATTGTGCTTCGTTTGTATATTTAGTTTTTAGTGCATTCCATTGCATTGTGGTACTTGGGGTAATGAGCTGGCTGATAGATGCGCAAAGAGAGGAGCCAGAAATGAAGAGTGCGCCACGGTATTGAATATATCCTTTTCTTTAGCTGAAGTCAATCAATTATTAAAGCAAACCGTCTGGTGCCGATTCAGGAAACACTACAAAAATAGGTTGCTTGGTGTGGCTAATAAAAACACTCATTTAATTAATTATGAACATGTAAACAGCATTCCTCATTTACAAGTGAAAAATATCTACCAGTACAGAAATTTCATTTCAATATTTTATAAATTAAAACGTGTGTGTGTATATGTGTGTGTGTGTGTGTGTGCTCACATTCACATGAACACAAGTGCACGCATATACAAACGCACGTATGCAGTCACTCGCGCACAGGCACACACACACACACACACACACACACACACACACACACACACACACACACACACACACGCATACATACATACATGCGCGCGCGCGCACACACCCGACATACAGAGAGGTTTCAATGTTACATTTCTGCGTCACGAATGACCGCTACTTGAAAAAAAAAAGTATGGAAAGGAAACAAATGAAGGTAATTAGTCCAAAGAAATGGAAATGAAATCAAATGATGAAATGGGCCGAGTGGGAAGGGTGAAGGGGGCAGAATGGAGATGAAACGGAGTGAGGGAGAAGGTACAGGCCAGGAACACAGTGGTGGAGTCCAATCAGTTAGTTTTCATTCGAAGAGAAGACAGTGGCTGAAAAAAACCAACAACACACACACACACACACACACACACACACACACACCACACACACACACACACTCTCTCTCTCTCTCTCTCTCTCTCTCTCTCCCTCCCTCTCTCACACACACACTCACACACAACCGAGCAGACGGGTAAAGCAACAGTAATATCTTGTCACTATGTCAAAGACGGGGGAAATCGTGATGGTATTGCTTAAGTGCACTAAGTTGATGTATTATTAGTCAGGCTTAACACACCAAGGTTA